>JAMXBD010000863.1:0-600319 GCA_024138025.1 Combretum micranthum | reverse complement strand
TGATTGTAAATCTCTTTCGAGTTTTTGTATTTTTCTTGGGAGTTTATTAGTTTCTTAGAAGAATAAGAAACAAGTAACTGTCTCTACTTCATCAGCTGAGGCGGAATATAGGAGTTTAGCTACAACAACCAAAGAGCTTTTATGGATTTCTCATATCTTACGTAATATGGGTACATATTTTGAACTTCCTGTAGTTTTAGTTACTGATAGCCGTGCTACTCTTCAAATTGCAGAAAATCCTTGTCATCATGGCCGAACAAAGCACATTGACATCGACATTCACTTTGTTCGTGACAATATTTCTTCTGGTTTTCTTAGGATTTATCATGTTTCCTCAGCTACTCAATTAGCCGACTTTATGACTAAAGGAGTCTCTGCAGCATAGTTTCATCCCATTTTTTCCAAGCTAAGACTTTTACAAAGTCCTACTTGGGGGGTTAGGCGTAGAATTATTAGCTGTAAATACTTTTATATTAGTTGTAGCTTTTGTATTAGTTATGGTTTTTATTTATTACATGTGTTTTTAGTTGATAGGTTGGCTGTACACACACAGACACACACATTCTTTTTGACCAAAACAGACTAATTTAAGAAAATCATTTTTTCATTACTGTTTTTCTTCTTCGACCTTGCTCCTCAGTATACGGATATTAAGAACCCTAGATTTTCTTTTCTTCTCAAATCATATTTCATCACATAGTAGAGTGCTTTTTTAGTTGGTGTTCACTATGATCTTCCTTGAAATGACTCGGATTCAAATCATTCACTTGCTTTGATTAGTCATGCTACGGATGTGGAAGCATCTACAATACCCCTGTGGGCTTTTGAGGAATAGGAGAAATTATTGGACTCTTATGAGAGAATTTCCAACCACTTATTCTAGAGCTTTATGTTCCGATCAAATCCTATAAATTTGAAAATGGATATGTATGTATAGCCATTTGAATCATGCTCCATGTTTCTCTTAGTTGTCTTTGACCCTAACATTATCTTAATTAAAGAAAGCTTCTCCTCTTCCTCTTTCTTTTCTACTCCTCTATCCTTGTATTGTCCTTGCGTACCGACTAAGGAAATATACTAGAAAGCCAAAGCTTGCAAGATTGCTCTTTACACTATTTGCAAGCCTTTTGCCCTTAGCTTGTAAGGCCCATGAGCAATTTCGTTTCTCTATTATTTATGCGATTAAGGCCAAAATCTAAAAGAGTACTACCATTTGTTATGAAAGAAGAACAAATGCAAGCGAGAAGAATGGGAAGTGATGATCTTATTGAGACTTTAGAGTTTCATAACACATACTTCATGACATGGTTCATGCTTATTTGTGCTAAAAGTAGCAATATTGTCAAGCCTGGGTTTTGATTTCCAGTTCAATTTCCTTTAATTCGATTCATACTAAACCCTAACCCATTCAATACGAATCTTCGACTAAGAATTAAAGGAAATTTTGAATTTTGAAAATATTTTAGAGTTGCCACTCGACTAAAATCGAGAAAAAAGGTAAACCAAAACCAATGGGTAGGTTGATTTCAATTATGCTAATGATCCACGAAAATATCGTTTTGAAAACGAGAACCAGAAATTAGCTTAAGTCCGGGGCTAACCTATTAAAACCTAAACAATTACCACTTTAGCTTTCCAATTTTAAATTGCTTTCTTTTAAACCTTAATTTCAAAATCTAAACTATTTACAAGGCTTTAACTATTTACAAATATGTACAAATTTACTTAAACTAAGAGAAACAAACAAAATTGCAAAAATAAAATTTTTACATATTTTGAGTTGCCCATTTAAGTGCCTACGTATCCGCTAATCGTGATCAGACCACACATAGTTCTTCAAAAAAATTTAATTTATTGTTTAATTTTAGTATTTTGAAATCTTATCGCTTTAAGTTCATTAAATTTTATGATTTAATAAAAATTATCTAATTTTATGTGATTCTTAAATCTATCAAATTAATTTTGAACAAATTTATAAAAATCAAATTATTCTAGGTGTCAAAACAATTTTTTTTAAAACAAATAAATCAGCATAATATCAATCATCATAAAAACTCATGTAAAACTATCACAATTATTTATAAACACAAACTTCACACTATTATCATAATTAACATCAAATAAATATTACTATGATTAATATTATTAAAACTTCAACTAATTTCACTTATTAATCTATTTATTAATCCATTTTTGTGAAAACATACATTTATTACTAATTATATATAATCTATTATTATATATTATTATATTGTTATATATACATATACACATATATGATAAGGAAAACTTACCTGGATGAAGATGGCTCCGCGTGCAGGAATTAAAGACGACTAGGGATAAAGACCGCGATAGAGTACAGAGAATCAACGAGCAGATGAACGAAGGATGACTCGCGACGACCAGGATCGACGACAATGATGACCAGGAGTAATCAGGCTATGGCAGCAGCAACAGCGAAGGGTCAACGATGATGTGGCAGTAGATGACCAACGAAGGCAGATTAACAAGGATGGAAGATGATTGATTGAGGGCTTTTGAAATCCTCACAATTCCAAATAAATTAATGTAAATTAATTGTTCTAATTTTCCCTTCCTCCTTCCAAAACAGAAGATGAGGAGAATCATTATAAGTTTTATTCGACCAAAACCTTCCTAATTAATCAACCTCGAACCTAAGGCTTGTAAAACATGTTTTGGGCAAAATTTGAATAATTCGAGTCAAAACCGATGTAACTTTCCAATTAAATACAATAAATGATGTGTACCTCACACATTGTAACGTTCCAATCATTAAATTACCTAAAAAACAACTTTCACATGTTTTTGAATTTTTTAAGAAAGTACCAAAAACGAGTTTTTCCCAAATTTGATGTCCGAATTTGAAAGAGTAATTATTGATGAAAACATGTGATTTTTATACCAAAACAAACTATTTCATGCCTAGTTTCCAAATCTGCCTTCGGTTCGTAGAAAAAGTCTAGAAGTGGGCAGAAAACAAGCTCAAAGTGGGCTGGTCGGGCTGCCCAACGAAGAAGAAGATGAACAGTAACTTTTTTTTAGATTATAAAACTATATTATATACATGTATATTACATCCATTATATTTATTTCCTTTAATTTGATTTATTTTTCCTAATTTTTATTTCTAATAATAATGCTCAAAAATGCAAAAAATCCTTCAATTTAGCCATATTTGCACTAATATTAACATTTAATTATTAACAAATTAACAAAAATAAATTATCAAATGTGATATCTATAACGGCCCCTCTTTGTGGTGAGGTTTGTCAAAACCTTATCACAAAGATAAAATAGACTTATTTTGACGTTAACTTATCTGGAATCCCACTTCTTGAGCGGGGTGAAAGGTTTTCATGTTCTGATATACTTCTTGAAGGGTCGTTCTCGAGTAGAGACGATTCATGTTCTTAAAGGGAAGGAAGCCACTCCTCTAAGCTAGCGATCCTTAAACTTGAAAAGAAGGAAGATGCTCCTTTGAGCTAGCGATCCTTAAGCTTGACAAGAAGGAAGGCGCTCTCTGAGCTAGCGATCCTTTAAGCTTGAAAAGAAGGAAGGCTCCACCAAGCTAGCGATCCTTAAGCTTGAAAGAAGGAAGGTGCTCCACTGAGCTAGCGATCCTTAAGCTTGAAAAGAAAAAGAAGGAAGGCACTCCACCTAGCTAGTGATCTTAAGGTTGAAAAGACTCTTGAAATGTTTCGCATGTTCTGCGGAGATGCTTCATGTTCTGAAACGCCTCTTGAACTGGGTCTCATGTTCTGATCCCCAAGTAGCAAATCTCATGTCTTGAGCTCTTGATTTCCTCATGCTTTGAGTGGCTTCTAGAGCTAATTTCCTAAAAATTAATCCTAACAATATATTTATTCATTCTCTTTCTTTTAAAAAAAATTACTAGATTCTTATAGAAGCTTTTAAACTAGTCAGAGCACTTGGTGAAGTCTGCTTATCACTAGGTTTACTCGTTAGGCTAGAACACATTCACAGTGGCTATCCTTTGAATTGAGTATCCATGTTTGTCTCTTGATGGTAAATGGACCCCCTTCTTTTTTTTTTAGTCTTGATCACGGGACGATACAAGAGATGATTCTTAAAGTCTTCCTTACTTTGCAGCTTGAACTTATTGACTTCTTGTGTTATTCCCCTAAAATAGGCATTTCTTTAAGAAAAGATCAAATCACAAACTATTAACATGTTTTAATAACTTTATCAATTGCTCAAACCTCTCTCACAATACACTCGTGATTTAAGTGTTTGGAAGATATAAGGATGAAAGGGAACTTATCAATTAAGGTGAATGGTAATGACGATCTGATGATTGGAGATCGCCAGAGATATCTTTTTGTCAATAGATAACAAAAATTAGATCATACATAAACAAAGTAGTCAGCAAATTTTTTGAACTTGATAGAATTCTCATTAATTTCTCAAGATTAGTACAACTTGATCGCATCAGAATTTGCAGGGTCTTTCAGATCTAGCCATCCATTCTAGTCAAAATTGATGTACCACCAGGCAACACTTTCTTCACTACATATGGTCCTTCATAATTAGGAGTAAATTTTCCTCTAGGATCTTGAACATTCGGGAGCACTTTCTCAAGACTAAGTCTCCTTCTTTGAAATTTCTCGGGTGAACTTTCTTATTAAATGCTCGAGCCATTCTTGCTGGTAAAGCTGGCCATAATATAAAGCAGTCATCCTTTCATCAATGAGATTCAACTGACCAATCTTGTTTCTTACCCATTTAGCTTCATCCAATTTGGTTTCTGCCAATATTTTGAGTGATGGAATTTCAACTTCAACTGGCAAAACTGCTCTGTACCATAGACTAATGAATAAGGATTGCCCCTGTTGATACTCTGATGGATGTTCGGTAGGCCATGAGTGCAAAGGGTAGCATCTCATGCTAATCTTTGTAAGTGATAGCATTTTCTCTATTATTTTCCTGATGTTCTTGTTGGTCGCTTCAACTGCCCTATTCATCTGAGGTCGATATGGGGTAGAGTTTCAATCTTTGATTCCAAAGTTTTGGCACAATTCAAACATTAATTTGTTGTTCAAATTGGTACCATTGTCTGTAATGACTGTATCAGGGACTCATATCTGGCTATATATCTCTTGATGAATTTGACAACTACTCCTTTGGTAACATTAGCGTACAAGAATGCTTCAACCCACTTGGTAAAGTAGTCAATCGCCACTAATATAAATAGTGACCATTTGAGGTTTTTAGCGAAATTGGCCCTCATATCCATACCCCACATCGCGAAGGGTAAAGTTAAAGACAACAATTACAATTCTTTGGGAGGAGCATTTATCTTATTGGAATATATCTAGCACAAGTGACAATGTCTCACGTGTTTGATACAATCTGATTCCATAGTTATCCAAAAATAACCCATCCTCATAATCTTTTTAGCTAGCATATATCCATTCATGTGAGGTCCATATATCCCTTCATGGACTTCCTTCATCAGCATTTCTGCTTCCGCCTCATCTACACATCTCAAGAGAGTAGTATCAAATGATTTTTTGTATAATGTATGACCACTGAGCATGAAATGAGCTACTAAGCGTCTTAGCGTTTTTTTTTTGTTGAGGCGTTTTTAGAGTATTTGCCGTCTTAGAGGAATTCTTTGATATTAGCATACTAGGGATCTTTCTTTAAGACTTCCTCGGTATTCAAGCAAAATGCTGGTTCCTCTTTAATGTTAATCTTTAAAGGTTGGATCTCAACTCCATTAGTGATTTGAATCATAGATGCTAATGTGGCAAGTGCATCCGCGAACTAGTTTTGGTTTCTTGGCATATAAGAAAATGATATTTCTTTGAATTTTTGTGCCAATTCTAGTAAATGTTGGTGATAAGGCATCAATTTTGCATCCTTCATCTTATATTCTCGTGTTTGAAAGATGATGAGAGAGGAGTCTCCATATGATTCAAGATCATCTATATCCATTTCAAGTGCCATCTTGAGACCCATGATGCAAACCTCGTATTCTGCTACATTATTAGTATAAGGGAATATCAATCTTGCTGAAGTGGGGTATTGATTACCATATGGTGATATTAAGACTGCCCTAATTCCACATCCATATACATTAGCTGCTCCATCAAAGTACAACTTCCATTTAGGGGTGAACTATTCTGATTCGTTATCCGAATCTGACAGCAATATGCTTTCATCCGGAAACTGAACTTCATCAATCACATTATCTTCAACTGGGTTTTCAGCCAGCTGATCTACAGCACCTGACCTTTAACTGAGTTCTTATTCACATAAGTGATCAAATTCTGATAACAGCATTTGCCACTTAGAAATTTTCCTAACCAATTGGTTTCTAATCCAGATACTTCAAAGGGTCATGTTTCGTGTAAAGCTCTATAGAATAATACAATGTATATTGTCTAAGTCGGTGCATGATCCACACCGGCACCAAGTTCTTTCCACTTCAATATACTTCTGTTCACCTTTAGTGAACTTCTTATTTAAATAGTAAATAACACGTTCTTTCCCATCTTCATCTTTCTGTCTAAGCATACCTCTCATTGATTCAGGAAGTACTGTCAAATACAGGAAAAGAAGGCGACTAGGTGTTGGTGCTACTAACAATGGTGGATTCATTAGATATTGCTTAATTTCATCACATGCTTCTTGACAATCTTTATCCTAATGGATAGCTACATTTTTTCTCAACAACTTGAATAGAGGGCGACATTTATCGGTTAATTGTGATATGAACCGAGTAATGTAGTTCAAGCATCCTAATATGCCCTTAACCTCTTTGATCTTCTTCCGAGGAGGCAATTCAAGTATGGCTTTAACCTTATCCGGATCAACTTCTATTCCTTGCTACCTAAATACAAATCCTAGCAACTTACCTGAGGTCACGCTAAACGTACACTTCTCAGGATTTAGCTTAAGATGGAACTTCCGTAATCTATCAAATAATCTCCTCAATATTTCCACATGATCATCATCTTCCTTAGACTTAGCAATCATATCATCCACATATACTTCGACTTCTTGATGCATCATGTCACTACAACAAAATGAGCCTTTGGCTACGTCTAATAAACATGGCTAAACATTTAAAAAACGTGACCAAAAATTTTTGGCCACGTTTTTTTACACGTGGCCTATAGACGTCGCAAAAGTTCAGTCGCAGATTTGATAAGTAACGTTAAAAATTGAAACGTCGCCAATGTTAGTTTGACAGCCAAATACACTTTGTTAGGCCACGTTTAAACATGGCCTATTATCATGTTTTGGTCACACTTATGTGTGGCTAAATATGACTAATATCCATCCCACCAAATATAAAAGGAGGGAAACTTGTGATCGGCGACGTTTAAACGTGGGTAAACATTTTTATTAATAACGTGTAAACGTAAGTAAATTACATAATTAGTGATGTTTAACCATGGCCATACATAGGTTGAATAAGCTTCATATATGTTTGTTGGACCACAATGTGATTTATTTAGCGACATTTACACGTGGCTATTCTAATGCATTGGCGACGTCTACATGTGTGGTTGTTGTTTTATTTAGCGACGTTTACACGTGGCTATTCTAATGATTGTTATATTTATTTAGCGACATTTACACATGGCTATTGTAATACATTGGCAACGTCTACGTGTGGTTGTTGTTTTATTTAGCGACGTTTACACGTGGCTATTCTAATGATTGTTATATTTATTTAGCGACGTTTACACATGGCTATTGTAATGCATTGGCGACGTCTACATGTGTGGTTGTTGTTTTATTTAGCGACGTTTACACGTGGCTATTCTAATGATTGTTATATTTATTTAGCGACGTTTACACATGGCTATTGTAATGCATTGGCGACGTCTACATGTGTGGTTGTTTTATTTAGCGACGTTTAAACATGGCTATTCTTGTTAAGGAGATGCTAATGCTCAAATTGTTTTATTTGGCATATATATTTGTTTAGTGCAACATATGCACAATTGGCAATATAAACCTGTTTGCTCATAATATAATTGATACCTACTATTACTTCAGCACATGTAATTTATATATGAAAAAATGTCACTAATACATTTTGGAGCATACAATGCGCTCGATATGTAATAAAAACTAATAACATTAAAATTACTTAAAGATCACCATGACCATCGTTGCATTAAAGGGAAAAAAAAAACCAAAAACAATATGGTTTAGTGTCCTTACAAGAAACGTTAGCGTAAACTCCAAATTACATCAAAATGGGCATATGTACACACTTTATCACATTGATTTGACCCCATTCATGTCAGTATGATAAAGCCAAAAAACAAAAAACAAAAAACTGAGTACTTAATTTTCTTCCTCACTATTGACATCATCATCTCCAAGCGATGGATTTGATGAAGCATGTCGTGCACTTGCAGAAGTAGTTCCATTTGGATTTGCTGTCACACAATATACAAATTAAATATAATTATTAAATTGTTAAAAGAAACACGAATGAGATAATGAAAAATGACTCATGATAACTAACCTGAACTACTGGGAAAACTTGATATAAGTTGTTGTACAAGTCGAGTTAGCTTATCAAGCTGTAAATACCATTAAGTAGCAAATTCAATTCAAGAAAATCGGAAAAAATCTAGTTGAGCTATTTAAGTAGTCTATCAAATCAAATTTAAACTTTCTAATATTCAATTTGACTATAAATATTAAGTAAGTTCAACTAAAGTTTCATGTTAATATTATACTAATCAAAATTTAAAACATTTTTTTCCTTCACAAATTAAGTGTAAATGGATTCAAGCTTTAAAATTTTAACTTTGGTTTGAAATTTTGAATCAAGTTTGAGATTACTCAACATTATCTCGATTCAACTTGTTTATAGATCCAAATGCATGGACGAAAAGAAGATGTGAAAGTGTAGTCTTATTAACATAAATAGCAAAAGTTATGACTTATGTATAAAACGTTAACCACAACACACCAAGTATTCTCTGATGGCCTAGTGATAAACCTGAAAATTACATTATAGGAACATCCACAAGGTAACATAGACACGCAAATACAGAACAAAGTAAAAAACTAAACCAAAATAGGACATAAAGTCATGGACACACGCCTAATATCTCGACTGTATATATTGCAGACATCGTGATTGCTTCAATTGTTATGTCACATTTGCATATATTTAAACACATGTAATGCCTAACAGAAAAGGTAGGGTTCTGCCACATCCTAGAGGACTTATTTCCCACAATTCCTTAACCTACACATTGTATGTCCAAGAGAAAATCCAATGACCTTTAGGTTCTGCCACAATCACCCTTGGAAGCCGTATTAAAGTTTATTTACCTGTTGAGTTTATTGCTGGCGTAATGTTTTTTCCTCTTGCAATTCAGCTCTTAACTCCTCCATCTCATTCTGTCTTCGTGTTGATTTCCCAATAGATGGTGGTCCATATCCTCTTCCAGGATGGTAGTCAGATCTGTTACTTGCATTCATAAATATGTCAACAATCTCTTGTGGTGTCTTTGGGTTGTCAGAAGATTGTGAATCCTCATACATTTTCACCATCTTCTCCTACATTATGAAAACTAAAACATAACATCCGCAACATATTGCTTATTTAATAACATATTCAAAATAAAACTTAACCCATAGACTTACATAATCTTCAGAAGCTTGTTGTGAAACCCAACCACCAGTACTGTTAGGCCTTGGTTCACGATATCGAGTTTGCTTAAAGAACTCGATAGCATTGGGCAGTTGGTGATTTTGATTGATCTACATACACATATATATATATATTACAAAAATGTTAAACACTTGAGTAAGCTTACTACTACATGTTAGAAATTATATGAGTTGCTACTTACGTGCTCATTCCTTCTGCTCTCAAAAGATCGAGAGCCAGACCTATGCAAGTATTTGACAGAACCACGTGCTTCCTTCCCGATCATTGATTTGGTCCTCTATTAATTAAAAACAGTGACATATTTATGTAGTTATTACTTGAAATCCCAAGAAAAATGGGTATGTAGAGTTTACCTTCTTTGATGGGTCATTAGATTGTAAAATTGCCTTCTCTTCTGCAATCTCTTTAGTCCATTGTTCCGTCATCTTCTTCCAATCATCTTCATTCGATCCTTTAGGTCTTGCCACATCACCAATCTCCATCCATCTCCTCTTAGTTTTACTTCGATGATTTCTAAGCAGACTCCCCATTCATTTATCAGCAGCAGCAAATTTGTTGCTATTTTTTACTACATCATCAATAGTCAATCGATTCTACATCAACCATATCAGTTAAGACAAAAGAATGATTAGTAACATCACATAATAAGTAAGTAATATGAAAAGAAAGTTTAGTCTACATTTTACCTTGACCCTCTCCCAAGCTCGTTGTTTCTCCATCTTATCTAATTTTCTCCAATCTTCACCATAAAGAGGCAACAAGTCCCTGCATGCTTTCCCTATCTCAGATGCTAATTTTGAGGATTGATCTGCCGAAATAGGACGTCCTCCGGATGTAGTAAACTCAACTAGCATTTTCCCCTTTCGCTTCATATTCTCCCGCTCAAGTGCTTCACCACGATATGCACTCCTCTTACCAACAGATCGTGTTGAGCTCTCAGTTGCTACAATTATAAGAGAATGGTTTTTAACTTGCACGCTTTCAATAATTTATTGCATACATTTATAAAGCTTACCAAGAGATTCAGTATTATTAGACGTGTGGCTGTGCTCTTGGGGCCTATCCACTTGACCATTGTTCATTTCCCGTATATCTGGAGCTTCATTCTCTACATTTAATAGGAAAAGAAAAAATCACATTACATATGTTAATATTCAAAGCTAAATACACAACAAGGATAGTGGGAATAAATTAGAAATATGAGTATAGAGAGCACTTATATTTGACCATATGAAAATAGGAAAAAATTAGAGACATGCCAAACTACACGTACCTAAGCAAAATCGAAATTATGTAAGACATTACAGACCAAACATGTCAACACATTAATTTTTATCTCTAACGTAAATTTTTATTAAAAACCATTATTATTGATGAAACTAGGGTGTGCCCGTCATGATATTTTTTAGCGTCTCAAAAATTATAACTTTTTTAACTTTCACCTATATATGGATTCATCATCTAAACTTTTATTTATGTGTAGATTTATTATCCTCTAAATTCATAGAAAATGTTAATTATCTTTAATTATGTTAATTTTTTCAAGTTTAAAGCATTAAAAGGTTCATTTTGAAAGTTGAGAAAGTGAATTTGTACTTTGGTGAAACTTGAGGAAATAATTTGCAAATTTTCCTGATATTTTAATAATTTTTTCATTGAGAAATAATGATAGACTAAATTTAAAGCGTAGGACCTTCCAGAACCACAAGGCGCAAAAGAGTAAGGATACCTCTTGATTATGAGATTTTTCTTGGATGGTCCACGACCGACATGGAAAGCATATTATGGAATCAATAAAATACCATATCAACGTGGAGATGAAAACCCTTTTATAATATCGTCCTCCAGTCGTAATGAAACTACAGAGACGGATGAGTGTGTCCAAATAAAAATTGATTAATTAATTAATTAACTAATTAATTAAATATTAAATATTTTATAGAAAAAAATATGCTCAAGTTTATATTAGTCTGTAATACTTACAGAAAAACATCTTGATGAAGTGCGATAGGTTTCTTTTAGTAGGACAAAGGTGAAAGTTAATTAGTTAAAATTTAAAAAAAATTACAATACACCATGCGGTCAATTTATTTTTACATGACAATCTATGAAATGAAGTTAGAGGCATAAATGGGTCTTTATTCGTAGCAATGAAAAAAGTATTCAACTACCAATAAACCAATAACATTTAATAAATCAACAACTAAGGCTGAAAGTTTGAGGGTAGTATTCATTATTTATAAATCAACGATAGACTTAAAGCTAAAGAACATTATTCAATATCTACAAAACAACATCGCAGATTGAAAGCTAAAGAGAATTATTCAACTCTAAATGTAATATCTATAAATCAACATCGCAGATTGAAACCAGTGGACTACTCTTGAATACTACAAAGAAAATAATGTAGTCCAAAAGGTTGTTGCAACTTCAGGTAAATATCATGTATGGTTCAAGCTTTTAGGACTTCTCTTAACTTCTGTGGGTAACTTGGTTGGTTGAACATATATACATGTTTATGTGTGTGCGTTTATCATGTCCTATTTATGATGATGTTCTGGAAGAAGATCTGAGTAGTATAATTTAAGCAAATTCTAGGAGGGATCTATTGTTAAAGTTGATTTTACTAGTTGTATGGACAGGTAATTGATTTTCCAAACCTATCTTCCACATTTATATGCCAATTTCACCACTTACCTGGAGTGTGGTTTCGATCAGCTGAATTGCTGCCCTGTAAGGATGCATTTGCTGGACTTACGTTGATACCTTCACCATGTGGAGTGTCATTTGCTGTAGTAGAACACAAAATCAATTTGAAATACCAATTTATACTAACTTATTCTACTTTAATGATATGTCCAACTGGAATACCTAAGGCTTCAGAAGGATTAGGTGGCTGGTTGTGTTGTTCTGATTGGTGCATATCATCCCCAGAATGGTGAGAATCCGACTCATCACGAATAGGTAGTCGAGTATCTCGTTTAGTCCTCCCTCCTCTCCTGTGAACATTCCTTCGACCACCAGCCATTACAAACCTGAAAATGAAAAAAGGAGGCGTAAGTTAGTCATTAGAAAATAAACAACATAATAGCTTGGCAACACATCATTCAATATATAAAAGCTTATGCTAATATCATCGCCTTAAAAAAAAGGAAAAAATTGATCTTGCAAGCATAATTAAGGAAATAAATTTAAAAAAAAAAAACATAACCATTCAATTTGCATCGCTACTGTCATAATCCAGCGTCTCATCCATCTCCTCATTCTCATCCTCATCTTCACTGGATTCAATACCGGCATCATGCTCTATATGTGTAGATGCTTGCACTGTTCCTCTAATAACCTCCCTATCAACAGTCTCATGACCTACATCAGTTCTCAATAGCACATCAACATCGCAATCGATTACTGGATGCAGCTCATTTCCTCCATCACCATCATCTATGAAATGTTCATCTAAGATCTCATCTGCTAATCGAGCCTCCACATCAGTTAACAAATTTGCACCACCTTCAAGCGAGTCCATATTATAGATGTGGCGATGCTCAAACTGTTGCACAACACGCCATTCAGTCCCTAGTTTCATGTCCTCTACATAAAATATTTGCTTAGCTTGTGATGCTAGCACGTACGGATCATTTTCATACCACGTACGAGTAATCTTAATGCTTTTAAAGCCATCATCAACTCGAACATGCCGCATGTTAGTGTCCCACCACTTGCACTTAAATAAGATCACGCTTTTGTTTCTAACATAAGTAAACTCATATATCTGTCAAAACCCCATAAAATTCAATTTTCGTGTCACCTTCATTTCCCTCTACAAGCACTCCACTATTCTGAGTCTTCTTCCTATCATCAAATTCTGTTGTATGAAATCGCACACCATTGTATATCAATTTGTTGTATCTCTTGAAACATGAATCGGGTCCTAATGATAATGCATATAACGCACTGATGACCGGGTCACCACTTTCATACAACGCACTCATCTGCAATAATGAAAACAAAATAGACAATCAGGCCTATTTTCTTAAACTTCCTTTACCTATAGTGGGCATTGTTAATTATATTTACCTTATTCATAAACCATTGACTAAATTCACTCTTGTGACGCTCATCTATGTCATCACCATTTTGTGAGCTTAAAATGTCG
Source organism: Combretum micranthum (assembly GCA_024138025.1). Lineage (NCBI taxonomy): Eukaryota > Viridiplantae > Streptophyta > Magnoliopsida > Myrtales > Combretaceae > Combretum > Combretum micranthum. The sequence continues at coordinate 586,466 of JAMXBD010000863.1, read as the reverse complement.
ATATGTTCACTGCAACATAAATTTCACTGTGGTTAAGTAATACACACAAATTTTAATAGTTCTCTAACATAGTAAAAATGATCTAATGACAGCCACTTACGCTAAATATGGTTGCATCTCCTGACAATTATTGATAATGTACCATTTGGCGATTTCGACCTCCTCATCTGATAATACCACATATGTAGGTGGAGAAATAAAACCAACCCTATTTGTAAAGATGTCCAGCCCACCATCTTCCAGAGAATCAAAGTTCCTATCTGGTCGGTTAAATATTGTCTCCAAGTCTTCTAAGTGAAGGGAGCACCAAGTCAAGCACTCATGAACAACATAGGCTTCAGCAATTGAACCTTCCGGATAAGCTCTATTCGAACAAATTGCTTTAAAGAGCCTAAGTATCTACATAGTAAAATTTAAATTAGGGGAGAAAAAATGCAAACATTCAAAAAAAAACATTAAAATAAAGATGTTATGTGTTGTATTCACAATGTACCTTTCAATAGGATACATCCAGCGGTAAGCAACAGGTCCAGCCATTAGGGCCTCTTGAGGTAAGTGGATAGCTAGATGCACCATTACATCGAAAAAGGCAGGTGGAAAGATTAGCTCTAACTTGCACAATATTGTGACAATATCGCTCTGCATCTTTTGTAACTCCTCAACATTCAACATACGTCGGCACAACCTCTCGAAGAAGGTCCCGAGCTCAGATATGGTGGTGGTGACATCTCTAGGCAATAAGCCACGAATACCCACAGGCAATAGCCTTTGAAGCAACACATGGCAATCATGACTCTTCATACCAGAAAGTTTTGAGCATGAGTTGTCTACACACCTACCTATATGTGATGCATAACCATCGGGTAATCTAATATTCCTTAGAAATTGACAGAATAATTTTCTTTCAGAGTTACTTAATGCATAACTTGCACATGGCATTAAATACTTGCCATCACCCCGCTTCAATAGATGTAGTTCCTTCCGAATACCAAGTTCCTCTAGATCAAGCCTAGCTTTATAAGTGTCTTTTGTCTTTCCATCTCTAAGAATTGTGTAGATAATATTCTCACAAATATTCTTCTCAATATGCATGACATCAAGATTATGTCTAAGCTTCAACTTTGACCAATTTGGCAATTGAAAGAATATGGACTCTTAACCAGTTGAACCCGCCACATGATGTGCTCTTTTAACTTTCTCTGGATGCTTTCCATACCACTACCACAACCACTGTACGTAATTGGTGAAGAATGTCTTCACTAGAATATGGTTCGGGAGCTTCACGATTAACGCATTCCATCAAATTTCAAGCTACGTCTCCACCTATGTTCCTTTGGCAACCACATCCTATGACCAACATAGCCAATCTTGCTATTAGTCTTATGATGGTGTTTGATCTTCGCATACAGGACAAGCACTGTATCCTTTTGTGCTCACCCAGACAAATTCCCATAAGTGGAAAGTCATTGATGGTCCACATCAATGCAGCATGCATATTAAAAGAAGACTTCGAGTATGCATCATATGTCCATAGTCTATTGACCCAAAGATCATTCAACTCAATCAAAGGTTGCATGTAAACATCGATCTCCTTCCCTGGTGCTTTAGGCCCAGGGATTAACAACGTCCATGAAATACTCTTTCTTCATGCACATCCATGGTGGTAAGTTGTATGTAAGAAGCACTACTGGCCACATGCTATATGACTGGCTCATGGTACCAAAAGGGTTAAAGCCATCACTAGCTAACCCCAACCGCACATTACGACTATCCTTTGCAAAGTCTGGAAATTCATTATCAAAATTAATCAAGATTGCCCATCAGCTGGATGGCTCATAATGTTTTCTTGTCTCTTATGTTCATCTTTATGCCAACGCATTTTTTGAGCAACCTTAGGATTCATGAAAAGGTGTTGCAACCTTGGTTTTACAGGAAAGTACCGCAGAATCTTATGAGGAATGGGCTTTCTAGACCCTCCAGACATCTTATACCTAGAAGTACCACAAGTAGGGCAACTGGTAAGATGCTTGTTCGTACCCCAAATAAGCAACAATCATATTTACATGCATGAATACTGTGGTAACCCATACCCAACCCTCTTAAGTACTTGTTTGCATGATAGTATGAAGTGGGAAGAGACTCTCCATTAGGTACCACATCACGCAAAAGTTGTAGAAGCATGTCGAACGACTTGTTAGTCCACTTATTGTATACTTTCAAGTGGAGAAGCTTCACTATGAAGGAGAATTTAGAGAACTTACAACCCGGATAAAGCTTTTGTTGTGAGTCAGCTTTTAAACCACTTAAAAAATCTGTTGGAATTTCGAAGCCATCTCGGAGACTTGCATCTTCCTCTTGATTCGTAGCAAATGCCCCTAAATCTTCAAGCATTTCGTCAAGCCCGTCAATGTCATCATCATTTACAACATTGTACTCCACCTCATCATATATCATTTCACTCTCCATATGACGAATTCTACCACGCGGTCCACTAGGCAATTCAATAGTCGGCTCCTCACCATGATATATCCAACACTTATAAGTTATGTCTATCCCATCAACAAGCAAGTGTGCTCTAATCACATTCACGGTGTACAAGTTGTTATTTAAACACCTCCTGCATGGACAATTTAACTCCGTGTTTCCTCCATACTTCAATTGCATGTATGCAATGAAAAATTCTACACCTCGTTGATACTCTTCACTTCCAATGTCGCAATTCATCCAATTCTTATCCATGTGTATTCTAAGAAAAGCCATAGAAAGAAAGAATTACAACCACACTAAAATAATATCAGTAGATTAAAAAGAGAAAGGAAAAGAAAAGGACGAATGAAATAATCTTAAATACACATAAGGTTTTTAATGTTGTTTTTAGTAAGGGTGAAATCAATGCAAATGGATTGAAATCAATGCAAATTGTAGGTTCGGTTTTGCAAAATAAGACGGAAATGAACGAAAATCAGCCAATATCTGTTGACATTCCATGCCCAGTTCATTTCTCTATAAAAATAGACAGAAAGCGATGGAAAACAGAATAAAATGACAAACATACCCATAATAATACAATTACTGTTAAAATTTTTTGAATATTTTAGTCTATTCACAACAAGCTTCCATATTAGTTCATTCCATTTCTATCATAACAATCCAAAAAATATAAATTTTATATTTTGTGTGCATCTATTTAATTTCTTACTTATTTCTCAAATGTAGCATATAATTAAACGAAATGGAGAATAATTGTTAGTTTGTTCCTGTATTTTTTTTTTACCATTTCAAGGCTCAAAAGCATAATTAAATGGCCAATGATTCACATGCAGTAGAAGATGATTCCATGTAGTAGAAGATGATTCCATGCAGTAGAAGATTACATGATAAGAAAAATTATCATCCCTCATCTATTTTCGTTTAAATATAAGCTTAACACTCGGTTATTGGTAAACCTTAATAGAGATACCAATATATATGTGTGCGTGCATACTATTATACATTTGAATATCATTTTTAATAACTCCAAACCAAATAATCGTATATTAAACGTAAATAATCAGACCAACTTAAAATAAATATATGAAAGAAAGGAAAAGAAAAGGAAAGAAAAAGAAAGAAAATCTTGCCTAATATCTTCTTCCAACTTAATATGGTTAAAAATCTTATTGAACATAAATCATCATATTATACGTCAATTAGGAAGGTTCGTACAGAATATGAAAACACTTATATGACCTATATATATCTTCACCAAATAAAGAAGATGTATCATTATTCATCAAAATTTTCTTTTTCTGCATTTTTTTTATGTACGTATTTTTACTCTTGTATGTGCATGTCGAAAGTGGAGGAGATAAAATCAGACTAATTAAACAAACATGCTGAAATAATTAAAAGTAATAATATGGTGTTGTGTTTATTTTTTATCTCCCAGAATTCTCGAATCAAACAACATATTAAATTATAGAAGTTTTATTTAATCATATATAGAGAAGATCAGTACGTACTTATTAAGGATATGACCTTTTTTTTACCCAAATTATTGTGCAGTCAGTGTAACCAGGTACTGGTGATCCAATTACCTATAGTGTGTGTGTGGATATATGTTATGGCAATTTTTCCTTTTATCTTTTTGGAAAATATGTGTTTATAGTATATAAGCCAACATGATATCTCCTTTATCACTTTCAACATATTTTCCGTATCAAAAAACGTAAAAGAAGAAGAAGAAACAGCCAAATTTGAAGTTTTGTTGTTAAATTATATTAACATAATGCACTTGGTAAGTAAAAGCATATAAAGCTTAATTTCATCTTTCCATACATGCCAAAGGTTATTGACCCTTCTTTTCCTTTACTAAAAAGCTTAAGAAAGAAAGAACCCTGTTCCTCATAACTTACTTCTGCAATAGATATTCATGTACTTTACATGACAAAAAAGATCTTTGTTAGTGCCCTATCAACATAAAGGCAAGTGCACACACACTAAATCAAACAGAAATAAGAAAATGAGATGAATCTTCTGTTTCATAAGGAGAAAAAAAAGTTTGATATAAGATTACGGATAAACCACTACATTTTTTATAAGTAGACCAATAAAGCAATAAAACCCATTTATGCATGAGAGATGAGACTGTTGAATCAATATATGCATCTCATTGTTCTACTTGTAAAAAAAAATTAAGGAAAAAAACTACATATATATAGGTTGTACCTTGAGCACCTAAGTATTTTTTCATATCTCCATACTTTACTCGCATGTTGTAGAGAAACCGGGTGAAGAAAGAAATAAAACTGGGAAAAAAAAAAACAGATTTGGCACGATAAAATTATATGATTAGAAAATTACTTTAAACAATGGGAACAATGATTTTATAGTTTAATATATGTGAAATACACTATAAATGGACACCTGCTGTCTTTAACTGATTTCTAAATCTCTTTCCTAACCATTATTGGTGAAGAGATAATTGAATGATATTATTAATGGACTTGGGAGGGAAACGAAAATCAGAAAAACCATTCAATCTGTTTAACATTTTCCAAAACGATGTGATGCACAAACAGCTCAAATTATAGGCTACCGTCCTGACTTGCAATACGAAATACATGAGCAACTGAATCAAAAAGCAGAACAGGTAACAAAGACAAGTGTAAACATTCGTAAGATTAAAATGGTCGCAAAAAAATAAAAATCTTCATTGGTTTTCCCGTCATTTATCAAGAGAATGAATCAAAAGTTTTAGTAACAAGAATTAGATGTCTGATGTCCCATGCCCGCATCCTTTCCACTAGAAAACAGAAGACAAAATAAATCATCACAATAATAATAAAATAATTGATTGTTTAGGGCTCAGCAATAATTACTTAAATAAGATCGATTTAAAAATAATTACATAATGTACAGTAGTAAAATCGTGATCTAAATAGAAGATATAACAGAATTTAAATACAAGTTATAACAAAATTATATATTGTAAGATATAAACGAATCTCAACCTTTTATTTTTTTTTTTTTTTTGTAAGCTAAGATATATTGAGTTGTAATTGAATTTCTATTTGTCCAACCCATATGTAAAACGTCAAAGGGTATAATGGGTTTTCTTGGTTTTGCAATACAGTAGTTACAAAATGAGATACCAAGTGCATTCTGTTTGTCTTCAAATCATGACCTAGCAATATAAACACTATCATAGGATTTGATTTAGTACTACCACTATACAACAATACAATTCACAAAATCCTACTGCAAGGAATTGGCAAAAATAATTTTATGATATAAATGCCAACATAGCAGCATGTATTACAGCAAAGCTACTTAGAACCCGAAATGACTAATAACTTCAATGACATAAAAACAACACAAAACTCAACCCTTTCTCTACTACACAGAACAAAGGTCCCAACTTCCAATAATACCAAAATGTGCACTAATCAATAAGTACTCGTTATCAAAATATTGATAAAATTCTAATACTTGTATCGTGCCAAAAAAAATATACTTTTTTTTTTAAATATCTATTTCTCTAGTATATATGTAAGCGTTCATACATAAAATGTATAATATTGGATAAATATTTCTTCAATATTGATGCATTATGCCACCTTATCAAAATTTATAAGGAAAAATTTTAGGTTATTCAATATTCATTATCACTTTAGTTTTCTGTGGCTCAAATAAATATTAATTATGACCTTATGAGGAAGCAAATGCATTTTAATGTAAGAAAACGAAGTTATTTGACTTCGTGAAAAATGAACTGAGGAGATCCATTAATGCTTATATATATTATGAACCATTTTCTTTGAGCTATTAACAAGTAAAAATGAAACACCGATAATAATAATAATAACAACAACAACAACAACAATAATAATATGTAGCTGACCAAAAGCAGAATGAAAAAATGGGACAACCTGTAAAAGGATAAAATGTAAATATACTTTTATGTTCATTCTGCTTCATTCTATTTGAAAATGAGCTTTGAAACCATCAATTGCCAAATAAAACGTGCTTTTAAATTGTTAAATACACACTCCACATAAATATCCACAGCTCTAGAAGCTTGATATCAAATGGGGCTAAATTGTATATGGAGCAACATATTTGGGTGAATTTGTTATTAAAAAAAATTAATAGAAAAATTATCAAATCTCATAGCTTTTCATGCTAATTAGAAGATAATATAATCGGATGTGGCGGCTTTATCTAAAATATCCACACAACAAAAGCGAAAGGAAGATCAAGAAGGAGACCCCATGTATTATCATCCAACCTCAACAAGCACACACACTTACACACACTTGGCCTTAGCCCTAGAATCCTAATTCTAGATTTCTCCAAGGTTCCCTTTAGGAACTGTTGCACCAAGGATTCATCAAAAACCAAACATATTTTCTAATCTTCCAATTTTTGCAAATCCATAACAATCCTAGACTAGACACATACCAAAACTCATTAAAAAAACCATACCAACATCCTACCCATCAAGCCATAATATAACATCTCCATTTTGGGTACCAGTTTAACTTAAGACCTTGTTTGATTCTATGCAGTTTTATATTTATTGATTAATAGTTACAATTAGGATAGGCAAATTAGAACTGACAATTTTTTTCATGGTCATCTCCTTTCAATTACCAGGTTTTAGCAATAATTCAAATTAACTAAAAACTCTAACTGATAGTGATTATATCATACAACTCTATTTGGTAGCAAAGTTTTACCTTTATAGCCAAGAAATTGGAAGTGATGAGAGAACAATTGGGAGAAAGAACCAAGTATGTTGTAGGGGCCGGTAAAAGCCAAGAGACACAAATGTGTTTCTATGCTTCAGTTAACAGTCACTGACAAAGAGAAAGGTAAGACAAAAGAAAACATCATGTTTAGTAACGGGGAAAAAAATCATTAAAAAATTGTTCTAGTAGCTAGTAAAAGTCAAGAGACGGAAATATATAATATAATGTTGTGAAAGGAGACTGGCCTTCTTTGTTTATTTATTTATTTATTAATTCCTTTATGGTTTTATAAAATTAGTGTGGATCGTCACTATCATGGTTAAGTCTGCCTAGTGCAAATATAAGAGGGAATTAGAAATTAGATTGCATGATATGAAAACAAGTATAAAACTGCAGATGGATAATAAAATAATTTGTTAGTGAAATATATAGGTCATGAGCTTGAAACTAAGTCCAATATGTCATAAAAAAATAATCAATGAATAAATAACCAAATATTTTAATAGTAGGAATTAGCCAAACACAATGAATCCTCTATAAATTGAGCATTTGCACGCTGGAAAATCAATTATTGGTTTTGTCAAAAAAAATAAAAATAAAAACAGGACATTTTCTATATAAGACATTACCTAAACACCATGATCCAATTGATTCCTTGCAAATGCAATGTCAACATCCGAAACCAGATGTAAAACTATAAAGGATATAATGGGTTTTCTTGGTGTTGCAATACACTAGTTACAAACTGAGAATCCAACTATATTTTCTCTGTCTTCAACTCATGAACAAGCAATATAAACACTATTGTAGGATTTGAGCTTAGTATTACAACTATACAACAATGCAGTTCAGAAAATCCTACTCCAAATAATAGGCAAGAATATTTGTTATAATATCAACATAAAGTACATAAACATTTTATGCAAAACAAACACAAAGTGCAGCAAAAGATTTAGATTATCAGATTGCTAAATGAACCAGCAAGCTTGATAGTGTCTAAATCATCTGTTGTTTCCTGAATTAAAAGATGAACAAAACATTGTACACCAGCAAATGATATATACAATTAAACAAGGACGCATGACTCATAACTAATGGAGTGTAGCAGTGACTCACTATGCTAGGGATTCAAGTGTGATGGATGTAGTGGAAGATGTTGCAATCGAGACCTGCCAAGGAACATATAGTCAACAAAAACAGTAATTGTTGCAAAATCAAAACTTCAATCCATCAACATTATGGGCCAGAAAAAATATAAAAAATAAAGTATAGACAAATGAACCAATTCTTCTTGTTTGCCTTTGCTTTTGCTTAGCTGGATCTTATTCGCACAGACAGCTTGGATGTTGATTTATGTAGAGGTGAGTGTTGGGTCTAGAGAAGAAGGAAAAGAATAGTAAGAGACAAAGGATATATATATATATTATATATATATAGAAACACATATATGGACTTTATTAGAGTTAGTATATTTATACATATATGGTAGGCAATGAAACACTACAATGTGTGTGCACACTAAATCATAGTACTATAGAAACTGGCAAAATGCATTACCTAACATGGATATGAGGAATAAAAACTAAAAGAGAAGCAAGTTTGTGCAATGTAATGAAACATTCCTAAAAGATCACACTGGCAAGTAAATGTAAAAGCATGAAATGGAGTCACTTCAGCTGGGATTTGAGGAACACAAACTGTACATGAGGAAAATGGGGAAAAAAAAACTTGTAACCGCTAGAAGCCCCACATCAAAATGTACAAGCCATTCATTTAAGTGTAGCAAATTTACTAAACAAAAACCACTTAGTTTAGGAATTGAGAATATCCCATATCAAAACAAAGCTTGTGCGCCTAAAAAAGAGTGTATGATTTTTGCATGGGTGACAATGAAACTACATGGAGCCAGTTTTGTCAGTGGAAGTATAAGAAAAAATACGTCTTTTAAACATGAAAAGGTAAAGCTACATGATTCTTTTTAAAAAATCCGAAAGGGAAAGTGTGCAAGTACCAAAGTCGTTTAAATTGCCTTTGCCATTTGGATGATTTGGAATGATCGAAATTGTTTGATTCATGAAAATTTATCCTCTGCATCATAATATAATTCCATTCAACGTGGCTTCAACTACAATTCCATTCAAACAGTAACCAACTAGCAACTATAACATGGACATACCAAGTTATATGAAGTCATGAATGCTAACTAAATGAAGCAACTGCAGACTATCAAAAAGGGGTGGCTCCAACCACGATGCTAACTTAGTGTAGTAGTCCTAAATTCCAAACTAAACTGGGATGAGATACTTACATATATGTAATGAAATTAACTAGTTTTCAACCACTGAGAAACCATGCTTTAAAACATAAAAAGAATGCATGTTTGAAATAGCTTAAAGCTGTAAGAGACTAGAAAATACATGTTGATGCACCAAGAAGCCCAAAGAAAACAAAGGAAAAATGAAAAACCTTCCCCTGTTTTTTGTAAATTTGAAAATGGGGGTGTTTAAATTCCTTAAATTCTCTAATCAGCCTACAGATCATTATCAATAATGTGGAAACAATAGACAAGATTAACAATCCATCTTTTCTTTTTTGGGAAAAGTTTCGCATACATAAGCTTGTGGTCTTACAAAATTTTTTCCTAGATAAATAAAAACCTTTAAAATATGACCTATGTCTCACTAGAAAAATTAATAAATCTAAAACAGGGGCCTAACAAGAGAACCACTATGGGATCCATATCATATTGGACTACAACATACATCTAGTGACTGGTAGAAACTATAACTCACACTATCAAAAATGTGTGATTCAAATCATACAAATTCATAATTCACTCATATTTAGATGAAGCAAAGAAAAAATTAAAAAGCAAAAGCATCAACCATTTTAGATTCAGATTCTGCTACAACTTAAATAAATAAATAAATACCAACTAGATTCAAAAGAAGAAAAAAATAGAGAGATATCTTACTACTCCAAGTGTATGCATCGGTGTTACAAAAACGGTGAAGAGGATCTTAACCCTTGCCTTACTGGCTTGATATTTATACTTAAGCCTAACCTCATCATTTTGTGTTTTGTTATTACCCTACTTAAATTGGATGCAGTGGTATGTTGAAATCTTTTCTTGCTGTTTGGTTAACAGATTGAGGGTGTGTGGTTTCTTATTCTTTAAAATCAATATTTGCAATTGCAGATAATTGAAGAAAATCATTCATCTTTTCTTGTTGTAAATGCTCAGCTCTTTTCCTTTCATATAATTATTATTAATTTGAGGATGTCATGAAATCAAATGCTATTGCATTAGTGCTCATTAACAATTTACCACTGGTTTTTTTCTTTTTTGATTAGAGGAATTTAACACATACATGCAACCAAAACAACACAAGTAACAATAGGATAATTTGACACACAAATATAACCCCATGACAAAGTAGAATACCACTCTGATACTAATACTACACTATACACACTATAAAAATTAAAGCTTGATGAATTATTCATGAAGTAACTATGTCTATGTCTCCATGACTACAAAAAAAGAATGCTTGGACAAGTCAACACTTGTTCTATATCCTAATAGTTGTAAAGTAGACCCAACAAATGAAATTTTGGTTGATGGAATTATGTCTCACTCTCACCATTTGAATACTATGAAAACAACTCTTTTTCTTTGACATATCAAGACTACACGTACATATATATGAATCACAATAAACAATTCAAACTAAGATTATAAAAAATGGAAGGCCTATCAATTGCATCTGAATATACCTGTAAAATTGAACCAAATTTTCTTCACAATTGTTGGCTGTAGCTATACTATTCCATTCCAAGCTTGAGAAGTAAGACTTGATATTTTCGATAAAAGCTGAGATTGATTCTCTATGTGGAAATTCCTAAGAAAAGATGTCTACCCCAGCAACATATGGTGGTTCTGATGCTATTGCCGTGCAATCACCACATAACGAAGCATTAAAATTGAAATTAGGAAATGAAATGAGATCTTTATTGCGGTCCTACATAAGAAACAAAGACAATAACAGAACAGGCCAAACCACATAAGTTATAGGAAATAAAATATATATATATATTTATATGATGCAAGCAAAAATTTGACCAATCTCCTCTCTCAGTGAAAAGAATAACTTCTTTCATATCATAAACAATAAAAGGGATTTATGTACCTAAAAAGGAATGATCAAAGTAGAAGAAAATCTCCATTACAAATAGCTTTTCCATCATTCTGCGAATACCTGGATGAAAAAGTTAAATTAATTGCTTCTACAACTATTCATTTACAAGTGACTAAATAATAAAAAAACTAAATGAAAGGATGGAATGGAACGTCATAGATAACTACTGAAATTGCTAATCACAGAGGTGTTTGCCTAGAGGAAAAACTTCACTGTTTAGCCAATCATGAGAAGCAAAACTCAAAATAACCTTCTCAATGTAATACATAATTATTCCACCATGTTAACATTTGTAATTTATACAATGCTAGTTGTAGCAGTATTGTGGACAGCAGTGGCAACAACTACTGCTAATCACGTTATATGCAAAGGTGACATAATTTGAAACACCTAAAAGGTCGTTATACAAATTATTACTAGTTAGGATTTGATTCTGTTTGAAGGTAGAAGGTAATATGGAAAAACACATGCAGTGACAATTGCATCGAATTAATAGCAGCATTTCTGCATCCACATAAGTGCAATAGTATTGTGTGGAGTTTTCATTTTGTTCATCTCTATTATATGTTCCCTTTGATGCTTATTTTTCTCTTTTTTTTCTTTAAATTTTTATAGTCAATGTTCTTGTTATCAAACAATATGTAAAACCTATTGTCATGGATCATTCTACTAATGGGACCTTTTGAATAATTATCAACCTGCTTCATTAAGGTTTTAATGTAATTGGGAAGATATCTACTAAAGCAAATCATTCAATTTACTTAGATTACCTCATATAACCTCATGATTCATCATCACACCAGAAAAAAAAAAAGTGTCAAAGCCAACTAGTAAAATTTAATGTTACAAAAGAACATACTGCCAGTTTAAAATGGTATAATGAATGTGAAGCTATTTAGACGAGACAGAGTTGAGCCAATAGCAACTGGAAAATTAGTGTCTTAATTTATCTAATCTTAGCCATGAAAATGCAATCCAAAACTTAAAGCAATTAAAATTGAATGGAAGTTCAAACCTGCCTCATCACTTGTAGCTTCTTAAGCATCACTTGCATATAGAATATGGCCACATAACTAGGGCATTGTAAACATCATGCTCAAAGACTTGAAAGCAAATCCTGTTACATCAATACTGTAAGTTGTGAAATATAACCCACTAAGTGTGAGGATTAATTATAGATAAATAAATTTCTCTGACACTAGAGGATTGATTACAGATAAATAAATTTCCCTTAGCAAATTAGTTCAGCAAGAAACTCCAAACAACATTCCTCATGGTTATGTTTTTCAAATTCAACCAAAAAGTGACATAACAGCCAAGATTCGTTTAACTAGAAATACTACTCAATGAGAAAAATGGAAGCTAAGCTAAAGCCTAAGCAGCCACGAACTTTTTATGTAAGAAACATGGGAACTTTCAAGAATTACATAAGATAAAAGGAAGGGATTCTTTTTCTGTAAATGCAAAAGGTAAAATGTAATTAAAAGTTCCTATCATCAAAATGTAAACTTGACTCAACTATATTCTAAAAAAAATAAATATTCCGACATCATAACCTGAGCCACTTTGAATTAATACTCAGAAAATACATGTAGAAGCAACCTCTGCCAAATTTTATTACCCACATTAGTGCAATTCCAAACTTAACTATTTTTTTTTTCTTTTAACATAGTGAAAAAGAAGATGAAAAAAATTATTATTCAATGAAAATCATATTATAGATTATCATGATTGTTTTTTCTCCATGGAAAAGCCAGCCATTCATTCATAATTAAAAACTCAATGCATAGGATATGATTATCATGATTTGTTACTGCACTTAGTTTTACATTTTGATCTGAAACATGAAATTCAAAATAAAACTTAACATAAACAAGAAACATAACGAGAACATAATGGATGAAACACTTACAGAGACAGTAACTCAAACCCTATAACATAGATCCCACCTACCCGTCCCCTGTCTAGGCTTGAAGCCATAGTTACTAGAGCAACTGTGGTCATGTTAGATGGAGCAAAATGACTACTTGGTTAACCAACTGCGGTAGTGTCGGATGGAGCAAAAATACTAAGTCGTATGGTGGGAATACCATCATTGGCAGCAGCTAAGCTATAGGGAACTAAGCTGGAGTGGAACTAGGGGTTATCGTACCAACACCACCGCTGTCTATCCACTACCGTTTTAACCAAAATCGGACACCCAACACCCAAAATTCGTAAATTGATAGCTAAATTTAAATTATTACTGTCCTCACTCATTTAAGAAACCTACTTTTCTCTGTACATAAACATTACCTTTCCTCGGAGGGGGGAAACCTAAATTTCTCCACACACAAACAGTACATGGTTAAACTCTTTCATTATTGAACACATACATAAATTTCAACCAAGCAAACAGCTAAATGAGGACATCGTTCAACCAAGAAGCTCCTACTTGAATGCATGTACTACGCACGATTATAAAATCGTAAAATAGAATTTTTCCACACTTGAGAAACAAAAAGAAATTTCTCACAACCCTTGAGCAAAAGCCCTAAAGGAAAAAAAAATATGAACAAACCTATGTGATGTGTCACCGATGAATGATGTTAACAACTATGTTGTTGACGTTTTCTGATGAAATCTTCTCCACTCAGCTATCCATGAAGGAATGGGTGTGGCGATGGCATTGATCGATCGGAGGTTGATGGAGAACGAGAAATCTTTCGGAGGTGGAATGGAGAGCTTTATTCGAGGTTATTAGGGCTTGAGGGAGATTGAGTGGAGATTACGAAGTTTGTGGTCTCTGTCTAGGGGTGTTGCACAGTAAGGAAGTAAGGAAAACGTAGCTATAAGTGTTTTTTTTTATTTTTTTTTACCTCCTGCATTTTCCAAATGGCGCAATCTTTTACTGGAATTTCATTTTTCAATTTTTTAAAGGAGGGTAAATTGTTAAACTGAAAATTAGCCACGTTTAATGTAAGGAAAGAGTTGCAAATTAAGTAAATGTTCCATAAACGTGACTAATAGTATGCTTTAAATGGTGTAGTTAAACTATTAAAGATGGGCGACGTTTGCAATTTTTGCAAACGTCGCCCAATATCAAAATTCTTGTAGTGTGTCATGGAATAAAGTAACCATCACCCTTTGATATGTTGCCCCAGTGTTTTTAAGGCCGAAAGGCATGACTTTGTAATAGAATGTTCCCCAAGTAGTAATAAAGATTGTCTTGGTTTTATCTTCTTATGCCATTTTAATCTGATTGTATCCCAAAAAGCCATCCATGAATGAAAATAGATGGTTTCCAGCTGTGGTATCCACCAAGACATCTATGTGAGGTAAAGAGAAATTATCTTTGGGCGTAGCTTGGTTTAGATCGCGAAAGTCTACACAAAATCTAAACTTTCCATTCGTTTTAAGTACCGGGACCACATTGGCCACCCATTCAGGATAATCGGATACCTCTCTAAAACCAACTTCTAATACTTTCTTCACTTCTTCTTTAATCTTAAGCAAGATATCTGGTCTAAATCGCCTTAATTTTTGCTTTTTTGGTTTGATATCTACTTTAGTCTGTAATTTATGAACCATTATAGAGGTCTCTAAACCAGGCATATCTTCGTAGGACCATGCAAACACATCTAAGTAATCAATCAATAATTTTATCAATCTTTCTCGTTGTTCAGTGGATAAGGTGGTGCCTATTTTCAAATTTTTAGGCTCATCTTCAGTTCCAATATTTACTACTTCTGCAGGCTCACTAATCTCATTTCTACCTTGTTCATATTTTTGCCAACTTTTCTCTATCCTAGTGTGATCACTAATATCACCTTCGAAGATTAACCCAGTAAGGCCGGAAGTGATATCAGTATTTTCGTTATCTATCGATGCAAGATATCCCGTACTTTCACCGTTATCATCATATGTGAATAAAGGCGAGATAAAGAAAAAGGAAGAAAAGTGAGGAAAAAAGAAAGTGATGATATGGATAAAAGAGATAACATAGAAAAGAAACAAAGAAATTTCATTAATGAATATGACTCATGGAGTACATTTTATTTGAGCAACTGATAAAAGAAATAAAACATAAAAACACTTCATGAATTTAACCCTTACTCAAAGGTAACCCTAGAGTTAAGGGGAATAGTAAACCAATTATTCAACTCCTGAACCGGATGGGAGCTGCAAGAAGACTCCATAACTGATGCAATGTCCGGTTTCTGGACATAAGAAGGTTGTGGGGTTGTAACTCTAATGTCTGGAGACTCAATAGGGGAATTATACCATTCTTCTCCTCTCTTCTTCGGGCTTTTCCTTTCATCTCTTGTATCTCATCCGGAGTAGGAACATATCCCAGTTCAAATGTCCCTCTTCTTAAATCATATTAGCTTCTCCAAAAATTTGTAAACCAAAGCCTTCAAATCCTTCATCGCCAATATAAGGTATAGCAGTGTCTTCGAAGATAGCATGATCTTATTCACCCAGTACCATAACGATTTAGCCATTTGTTATAAACTTGACCATCTGATGCAAACTAGACGATATTGCCCCCAACTGAATGGATACAAGGCCTTCCAAGCAATAAATTGAATGATTTTGGTATGTCTAGAACTTGAAATGGAATAGTAAAGGCTAGTAGCCCAATAGTAACTTCCAAGTCTATTTCTCCTAATATTCCTCTCTTGGATCCATCAAAAGCTCTAACAATTGTGGAACTGGATCGAAGATCAGATGCATCGATTCCGAGTAGGTTCAAAGTGGCCAATGGAAAAACATTCAGAGATGACCCATTGTCAATGAGGACTCGAGCTACAATCAATTCATTACACTTAGCCATTATAAATAGGGGCTTCGTGTGTTGAGTGCCTTCAGCTCCCAATTCATCAGGTGAGAAAGAGATTTGGTCCAAAGCAAATACCGAATTCATCACATGTTCCATCATTTCAGTTGCAACATCTTCGGGAACCTTAATTTGTTGAAGTATCTTAAAGAGGGCTTCCCGGTGTTTTTCAGAAGTCAATAATAAACCCATCAAGGATATTTGAGCCGGGACCTTAGCAAGTTGATCGGTAATCTTATAATCACCCATCTTCATAATCTTGGTCAAGGCCATTTTCTCATCAGATTTCTCCTCCTTTTCCTTATCTTTTTTCTGTGGGAAGAATTCCTCTACCAATATTTCTCTCTTTCGGGCTCTGAGGCTTTTCCAAGTTTGCCGACCATGGGCCTGGGAACTTGATTAACAACTTGATATTTGAATGGGGCAGCTTTATAATCTTTCGGTGCAATGGGTACATGGAATTGATACCTCATCGACTTCACCTTATATGGGGCCTCTTTCTGCTCCTCTTGACATTGGATAACTACCCTTTTTGGATCAAACTGGATCATTCCAATAAAAGGCTCAAGATTCTTCGATTATGATTATGTTGATCGTGGGCCCATGATTCGGGAGAGGATTGGTGTTAACATTAGGGGTTAGAGTTTCAATGAAATCCAGTTGGACTAATTTAGCATCAATGAGGTCTTGAATCTTATTCCAAAGCCTCCAGCAATTGTCAATAGAATGACCCACTTGCCCCAAATGATAATCACATTTCTACTCAAGGTTAAAGTATTTAGGCTTGTAGTCTTCTCTGGGTGTTTCAAAGGTGATTAGATTGTCAGCTCTAAGCCAAGCTAGAACTTAGCTAAGGGGTATGGGAATTCTGGTAAACTGTCTTTTGGGTCTATTGAATTGTTGGTTTTGGGATTGTGGTTGTTGTGACTGGGTGAAGGGTTGATGGTAGGCGTAGGATTGACTAGGTTTAGTGTATAGGGTTGAGCTGACTACACCGATAGTAGTATCCTTTCCTTTGTTGTTGTTGAAGTACTTCGAGTTCGTAGTCTTTTTCTCCATATGGATCTTCCCAGTAGTAATGGCATTTTCAATTCTGCATCTGGCCAATACTATCTCGAAGAAATTAGCAATAGTATGTCTAATGAGATGGGTAAAGAATGGTTCTTCCAAAGTATTGACGAAAGTAAAAGTCAAATCCTTCTCTGGGATAGGGGTAGATACCATAGATGCCATTGATCTCCACCTTTGAGCATATTCCTTAAAGGACTCATTTTTCTTCTTCCTCATATTGCCTAAATCCCACATAGACGAAGCCACTTCAATATTGAACTTGTATTGATTGTAGAAAGCCCTAGCCAATTTGTCTCATGTATTAATCTCATCAAGATCCAATTGAGCATACCATGTCAAAGCTAGATCGGTAAGGCTATCCTGGAAAGTCTGGATCATAAATTGCTCATACTGAGTGTACCGCTCATCTTCTTCACATGAACCTAGTATGCAACTTTAGGCAACCAGTACCATCATACTTTTCAATGTCGGGAATCTTGAACTTCTCGGGGAAAGCTCCAACTTCGATTGTAGAAAAGTTTATGATTCCAGCTTGATCAAATCCTTCCATTTTCTCAAAAGCTTTGAGTTTCTCATTGAATTAAGAGAAAAGCCTTTTCTCCATCTCTTTGTTTTGAGCCTCAATTTCCTTCTTAAGGCCGAAAGATTAGGTCTCGATAGTGATTTGTGGCTCATGATTAATTATTTGTTCCTCAATGGCTTTACTATCTCTCTTTACCTCGGAATGTCCTTCGGTAGTATCTTGAGGGGCCTTTAAGTTTTGTGCAAGAAGATTCATTTTCTCGGTCATTCGAAACACCATTTGTTCTAAAGCAGTGAACCTTTGCTCAGAAATTGGATTGGAAATGTCAGAATTATTGTCGTTGTTGCTAGCCATTCTGGATTTGGACCTAGTGAAGATTGGACTTTGATTTAGATCGGACTGTTTAGGAGCTATCTTTTAGAAACTGGATAAAAATCAAAAACAAAAATTCCAAGTTTAGAGAAAAATATTTATATTTATATTTATATTTTTTTTTAGCGAAAATCTTATTATTTATTCACAATTCTCAACAAAACGAGCAAACGGTTAGTGGTAAAAATAAGCAAACAGTTAGTGAACAAAATATATACAAAAGAGTTATACAAGAACATGTAGAGACAAGAAAAGAAAAGCGTATGCGCATGCAAATTGAGATGATGAAGAAGCTTTGTGGCAAAAACCATTTTATTTAATTAAAGCTGAATTTCTTCAAGGAGTTAATACATGACCTAATAATGACAAAATCGAAAAGCTAAACCAAGAGACTTCAAACTTAAACCAAACTTCTAACCTTGCTAGGATATGCTAAACAGTCCTTTAGCTCCTCGATAGTCCTCTTCGCCATCCATAGTTGAGCTTTAAGTGCATGAACCTTGGCTTGAGAACTATAGGTGGCAACCCAAAACAAGAACGGTTCCGCACTCATTTAATGAAAAATCCATGATCATCAAACATCACTGTTGTCCAAGGTAGCTAGCCACCTCCAACAGCAATCAGCATAGCTGTCCACCAAATTCCACTACTGTGCACTAACACTAACAACACAATTCGCAATTGCTGCAATAAGATTTGAAACTTGAGGAAAACATTTGCTGCATACCAAACACGCTTCGGATTAAATCGCATAATAGTAGCAGCTGAAGATAATCAATTAGACTATTTCAGTGTTCACAATGTATATCAATAAGATTCAAACAAAAGCAAAAGCAATCATCTTTTAATATTAATCCAATGTATCGAAAATTTCAAAATCTTTCAAAGCAACCGACTAAATTACAAAAATGCAGATACAAGACGAATTCACTCACAGACAACGTAAAGTTCAAAACTTTTAACACATTTCAATAAGAACCACACAAGATTCTAAATGAAAAATAAACTTTTCTTTTAGTGATTTCCAACATACAAAAAATGTAACCAAAACGAGATTTGAAATCACCAACTATTGTGTAAACCCTAGTAGAAACAGAAATAAGGAAGAACATAGAACAGATGAGGAAATCCAAGAGACTGTACCTCTTGTTGCAGTGTGAAGTCGAGATATGATTAGGGATGCAACCGGGGTGGGTTTGGGACTGGTCATATAAGACCCGAACCCGCCCCGCTTTCCAATAGGGTTTCCCAAACCCGCTTTGCGACCCTACAGGGTTTTCTATTCAATACCCAAACCCGCTCCTGTAGGGTTTTGACCCTGACCCGCCTCGTCCCGTGACCCGCTTAATTTTTTTTTCCTCTTCTCAATACTTAGTTAAATTACACAATTTAACAATAATTTTATTCTATAGGAGCATAATAGTTAGTTACAACTATGCTTGAATGAATTTTACAAGATATGCCACAACTTTATTAAGAAATATAAAGGTTTAAAACTATTATAAGAAGAATTTCAAATGTAGAAGAAAAGACATTACTTCACTTACATAAATATACATAATACATATGTAGGAACCATGCCTTGTGAAGACTCAAAAATAGAAAAACATGTTTTCAAAAATATCGATAGTGAGAGGGAAAGTGAAGAAGCAACAAGGTCAGTATGTAATATGTTTACTATGTTAGCTCAACGAGAAAATTCGTAAGGGCTTTTATATCTTAAATACAATGGAGGTGCAGATCAAGATGTTAAAAGTCAAGAAATAATAAAAATATATTACATAATTGTGATTTTAAAATTTCAGATTTAATTTTTTAAATATATTATAACGGGTTCGGGTTACCCATCGGGTTTTTTTAATAACCCGAACCCGCCTCGAAACCCTATAGGGTCAGCAAGTAATTTTCCAAACCTGTCCCGCGACCCTATAGGGTCAGGCCCTATAGGGTTTTTAACGGTTCGGGGTCGGGTACCTTATAATGACCCGCCCCGGTTGCATCCCTAGATATGATACAGCTGGTAACCCTCTTTCTTCTCTCACGTAGGAATTAAGGTTTCTGCGCTTCTTATAAGTCTGGCTTTACCGATCCAACGGTTTAAATTCCATCTCAGACTGAAGATTGGTCTAGTCCGTTGATTGTGTGATCAAGTTTTTAAACGCACGTCTTGGTCTGTACGATTGCATTCCCATCTTATTCAATATTGGGCCAGTCTATGATTCACAGGCCTCAAGCCCATGATTAAATACATACATTTTTTTTTTTTTTGGCCATCAACATATATTATGACTTTCCCAAGTTAAAACAAGCGCATTGCATGGATTTTTATTTAAAGTATATATATACAATAAATATACCTAAAAATTTATGACCATAAATTTATTAATCAAGTATGTTCATAAATTGATTTAAATATTTGATTGTTACTATAACATATCCAAAATAATTCATATGGACATTTGGTGATTCTTATATATACCCGAAATTATATAAAAAGTAGACTAATTCTTGTAGAAGTTGTAATTCCTATGGTTTTTTAGTAATATATATATTTTTTTCTCCGAAGATTAAAGCTTTTCACATTAGACATAGACAGGATTCGGTTTTAAATCGGAATCATCATCGACAGTTCCAAAACTGAAACCGAACTATCCGTCTGGTTCTAGAACCAGGAGTGAAACCACCAGTTCCACAGTGGCTTGTTCGATGGCCAAAAACTAGTAAACCGGCAGTTTCACCCAATTCTATTTAAAAAAAAAAATGCAAGCAAAGCAAACACTTTTGGTTGGAAATCTAACGAAATTTGGGAAAAAGAGGAAAAAAGTAAAGGACACCCATTGTTTTATACAAAAGCACATAGATAAGGGTAAGAGTACATATGCTAAATCTTTTGCTTGTAGCCTTCTTGTGGGTAGGGAAAAGATTTGATGGATGTTACATGCCACATGTAATATACGTGTGTAATTTTCAATAGCATTCTAACAGTAGGTAATGAATGGTGGTTATTTTGATAACTACCCACTATATTGCCCATATGTTAGAAAGTTACTAAGAGTTACACACCATGTATACATCCACGTAGTGTATAGTACCCATTCAAGATTTTTCCCTGTGGACATGGGTTTCTATTGATGATTTTATAATCATTGATAGGATGCATTGTTTTGTGTTGTCTTCTTCATTGCCATCACTTCTTTCCTGGTTATTACCTTGTACTCTCTATACATGCATCATAGAGATTTTTGGTTTAGCCCCTACTAGTAGTTACTAATATAGAAGGGTTTGTTTTGATGAAACATGAAAATTCTAAAGAAATGTTAGATAGTAATAATTTTCCCATTTCTCAAAACCAAACTGGCAGTTTTGGTTCTAATTCGTAACAGTTGCTCATTCACATATTAGACTTGGTTTCGGTAACGAGTAATTCTAAAGAAATGTTAGATGGTAGTGAAAGGTGAATTACAATGGTTCAAGCTCCATGATGGAGTTAGCCATCACTAGAAATGTTTCATCTAAAACTAAATTTAGGGAAAATGGTTTCCAAACAATTTCTCTTGTTTTTTTTATTAGTATTGTTGCAACTGTTTACTACCATTACTAAAACCGACCACTATATTGTGATTTAGGATTATGCTCATTGCTTGTGTATATTGCTAGATTAACATGTCCATTTATCTGTGCATGTGCCATGTAGTATGATATATTTGTGTTGTGGCAATAATTTAGTTGTTTTAGTAGTTTATCCATGTTTGGATAATGTTTTCTAGGTTTGAAGCTTTTGCTATTGATAACTTTTATATGATAGCTGATTGCCTATGACTTTGTGAATTTGTATTGGTAGCATTACAATATATACATATAACTTATCTGGGAAAAAAATTGGTGGTTTGAACTCCCATCACCATCTCAGGATATGGAGTACCGTACCTTTTTTATATTTTGCGAAATACCCGGCTCTAATAAATCCTACCTTTTTTGGGGTGAGATATAGTGACCTACCAAAAAGGTCTCAACATTGTAGCAGGGATCAGACCTTGTTCTCCTAATAGAGACGAAAGCTCAGCCTTATGCAATTTAGCCTTACCAAATGACCACTCATTATTAGTGAATTACAATCAATTTAACCTTTGGTTCAGAAATTTGCTGAGTTATGAGCCATAGTTATTTTCTTTGATAGATAAATTATGATAATGCTATTTTTAAGATCCTTTTAGATTTATGTCTTTTCTACATATTTATGGATTATATTAAGCAAAATTCTAGCACAATGCGTTTTCTTATCACATGCAATAGCATGCAACAAAGTGATCAGCATTTTTTTTCTTTTTGTCTTGAAACTAGCAATGAGTAAGGATTCAGGCCTCCAAGTTATGAAAACAACTGAATTTCATTTTATTTTTTGCTATTTTTTTACTTTTAATTCATGTACTAAGTAAGGTTTGTAACTAAGAATGGGCAATTGTAAACATCTCCTTGAGTTGGGTCTTGGTTCGGATATGACCTGACCCACCCATGTAGCGGTCCATGGGTCCTGACCAGGTCTACCAACTAGACTCGTGGACCCAGTGGGTCCAACCAAATCTAATCTAAAAATAAATAAATATTTTTATTAAAAATTAAGAAAAATAAATTATTTATTGCTATAATAAGAAATAGAAATAGAATATAAAATAGAAGGAAATTTAAAAAAAAAATAATATTTAACACAATTATTTTGCATGTGAATAAAAATCATCAATTATCTATTCATAATATTTAATGCGTTGTTGAAAACAACATGTGACGCATACAATTCAAAACCATGTCTTATGCTTTATACAAAGTTCTATTAAGAGAAAGATCTCACAACAATGTAGGACTTCTTCCTTTTCTTTTTTGTAAACTCTACTTTTAAAGTGTTACTCTAATCCCATATTATTAATATTTCAATTCAATGGGGAACTGCTTGCATATAAATAATTATACTGTCCTTAATAAATAAATAAGGTCAAATAGTAGTACATTCTTAGATGCTTCTTATATATTTAATGTTTTAAACTTTTTATTTTGTTAAATAAAAAATAAATACATAAATATAAAAGGAAAAAAAGTGAAAACACATTGATGCACATATATGGTCTTGAATCAACAGTAAAAAATAAAAACTTCATTGAGTATATATTTAGCCAAATATATATATATATATATATATATTTAAATTAAAAATTTTAGAGTTATGTTCAAACATTTTGGAGTCTAATATGTTGTATTTTCTATATAATAGTATAGATATTAATTATTATCAAAATGAAAAATGAAAATAAATCTAGAATATAAAATATAGAAAAGTTAAATAAAGTAAATAACATTTAATGCTTAAACTATTTTTCATGTAAATAGAAATTATTAATTATCTAATCATAATGATTATTAATTATCTATTCAAAATTTTAATTATATTGTTGACAAAAACAGTGATAAATATAATTCAAAATAATTATGTCTCATGCTTTATATAGAGTTCCACTATAAGGATCTCACATCTAAACAATGTGGATTTCTTTTTCTTTTATAAACTCTTCTCTTTTAGGGTTGCCCCAATTCCACATTCTAGTATTGCACCTCAATAGCAATGTCCTTATGTATAAATAATTGCACATCCTTGCTAGTGTTAATTGTATATGGGCTAAAAAAGTAGTATATACTTAAGACCATTTTTGTATATTTTATGTTTTTAATTTTATTATTTTAATTAAAATAGTTTTTTTCTTAAGGGGATTAGTTAAAACCGTCCTTGCCCCCTTCACGAGTCCATGGCTTGGATCCATCCTACCCCCTTCATGGGGTAGTTTCGAGTCCAAAAATTTTAGATCTAAAACCAACGAGTCCAATTCTAGTTCTGACCTGACCTGACCTGACCTGACGTCTAGGCAATTGTGTATGTCAAAGGGTGTGGTGGGGCAGACAGAGTATTGAAGATTAAGAGGTGTTTTGATTTCATCACTCAAAAGGTTTGGCTTTTGCCCTTAAATTGATTTAAAATTGTGTATAAAAAATTAGCAAAAAAATTGTGTAAAATAATATGTTTTAATTATTCCATAATTAGGATAAAGGTGGTTATTAGATGTGAGAATTGGAATGTAAAAATTTATGTGCTTTTAATATGGTCTAAAATTATATTTTGTATATTGGAAATGTACATCTTAATGGGTATTTTTATAAAAATAAAAAAAAAGTAATTGGTAAATAAATATAATTTATAAGGGATATATTAAATATTTAATTTTAAAAGAGGGTACATAAGTACTTACATCTTCATCTTTATTATTATTTTTTTCAGTTTTTACTTACCCAACATGTTCATTTGGATGGATAAAGAAAAAAATATTACTCAAATGGAAAAAATGAACAAAACCCAATCTTACATTTCGTTGCTTGGAACTGTAAATTCTCGAAAATTCTCATCCTAAATTAATTCTTATAATGACATGAGAGTTTGCATTATAACAATCCTTTATAAGTATAAGGCCTAACAAATATCAAATAGTAACTCAGAAAGATGCCAAGAACCTGAAACATCTAATAAGACCTAGGACCGAAATAGAGACAATAATAATATAAGAAAATATGAACCAAAACCCTAAAGTCATGCTTAACAAGGTTAATATAAGGTTTTAAGATTGAGAACCCTAACTTAGGACCTAAATATAATCGCATAGTTTAAACTTTGATAATAGTTAATCACATAACCAAGAAATCTTAAATATCAGTACTAAGTATTATCAGTAGTATTTTAGCAACATCATAAGATATAAATACATTTGTCCTTAATTCATTAATGAATTTATCATCTGGTTCATAAATATCAGAAAAATAATTAAAGTCATTTTTCACTTATACATAATAATAGTGTAAATGTCAACTAGAAGGAAAACAATATCTCTCTTTCCCTTCTCCTCACCTTAACCCAATAATAAGATAGCCCCCTCACTTTATCTCATGCCAAAGAAGGTAAAAATTTAATTTGAAATCCATGCTTTTAAGGAACAAAATACAACAAGTATAATTTTCAATAAATGGAAGGATTCTACAATTTCCTTTCCCTCCTCTTTGCCACCCCACCCATGCCCCAAAGTACAAACATTGTACTTTTACTACTAATAGTGAGCCATCTCATAACCTTTCATCATATTTGAAAATCTCAAACTCCAAAGCCTCATCACTTCTCATTAAACCCATCCCACTCCTTTTCTTTTTTATTTTCTTTTCTTCTCTCCTCTCTCTCTCTCTCTCTCTCTCTCTCTCTCTCTCTCTCTCTCTCTCTCTCTCTTCTTTCTCTTTTTTCAAGCAAAACAACAAAACGACAAATTTTCTACAAGGTCCTACCTTTTTCAAGCAAAAGTAGGTGCCTTTAAGGTCAAAACCACCAAGATCACCACTAAGGTAAACTTTTCTTTTAGCCTTAAAGGTTTTTCCTTTAAAAGAACCAAAGCTTCTTCTAAATGCTTTTCTTGTTTCTCTTTTCCTTTCCTTTTAGGGTTAGATGTTTCTCCTAGGAGGGAGTGATGGCCTACCACTCCACCATCATCAAGGTAAAACTCTAAAACTCTGTAGTAATTAGGGTAGACACATTGGAAAAATAAGAAAATGTTGGCTTTAAGCTTTTAAAAATTTGGAACCCTAGAGTATTATGTATGTTTCATCTAGATTTCTTAGTATTTTGGGTTTAAAATCATATATGAGGTCTATGTGTGACTGGGGTTTGGATTCCTTCATGAGAGGAACAAAAATGGTGTTTTCCTTGCTTTTTCTACACCTAAACATGATGTACAAACATCTAGAACGTCAGAACATCAAAGATCCACTTATAACTACTCTATATATGTCATGATTCATGAGAAATCCCCGGGATCCGAATTTAAGTTTAGTTATCTTCATTCTTTACTCATGTTTTTAAAAGAAAAATGATATATCATATAGTGTTATAATTACCTCCAATAGTAAATAATGAAGAAGGATCAAAATAATGTTATATTATAGTATAAATATTCAAAATATTGATAAATGCACCATAATCATTTATGTATGTATTAGCTAGAAATGACCATGGATTAGAATTAATGTTTATGACTTGATGTGTCATTGGAAATAGGATAAAATCAATAAAGAAAGGTTAAAAGGCCAAAGTGGGCCTTAAAAGTTAGAAACTTATCTAAGGTTAAGTGAAGACTAAATAAGCTTACTTATATGATTAATTTGAACTATTTATCAACAAGATAGGTTATGTGCCCTAAAGAAAACAAACTATAAATTGTGGATCACATTCTCCATGTAGATCACGGCTCTGCTAGTGTAAGACTCGAAATTCCTAAAACTCATTCCTCAATATTCAAGGATCATCAAATAACTAAAATATAAGACTAAGTAGATGCAAGGTTATAAGAATTTGGGCATTTTATTATTAAATAAAATAAAGGACGACAAACATAATATGAGACTTATATGCTTCAGTTCATATTAGATTAATGCAATGAAATTAACCAAAGTCCACATCTATGATCACAACATCAAACAAAATTAGTAGATTAAAGCCAATATGGAGAAAGAGAATCATACCCAATATAAAAGGGCTAATTTTGGCCCATGAATGATAAAGGGATAAATTGAGATTAATTCATAAATTAGTAAACACAAGGGCCATGAAGTAGGAGAAATGAGGATCGATGGGATTAGAATAAAGCCCAAATCAAAAGGGTATATATTTTAGGCCCATGAAGTAAGTAAAGCCCACAATGGAAGGTAACCATAAATGGCTATAATAATGATCACATATATAAGGTATTGATACTAGGACCACTATTTAGAATCGGGCCAAGATAAGAATGTTAAGCATATGATATGGCCTAATTTAAAACGACAATTGAAGATACATGACAATACCGATAATATTCCACCATAAGTGGTAATATAAGAGACTAACCAGACTTACCCAAAAGAGAAGGCCCAAATTCAAAGCCCATTAAGAATAATCTAAACTAGCCCAAATTATACAAGTGGATTAGACAAAAACCCACATGACAAAACATTCGAAGAATTCAGGTAGAAAAGGTTTAAAATAAACCTATAGATAAGAAATGCCCAAAAGCACTACAAGACCCTAAAGTTAAGATTTAGCTTTTTTATTACAACTTACGACTTCTCTAGTATTGACACATGTTATATTTTCTTTCACATATATATGCGAGCTCGACTACCTCTCCAATGTTCCTTCCGACTATTACGACTTGTGATTGCTGTTATAGACCAGTGAGTAACTCGAACTTATTCACATTATTTGTGGATAGTATAGTTGCAACTAAGCAAAAGATAAAAATTGACTTGTATAGGGATTTGGGTTATGTCTATTGTATGATTTGTGTTTAGATAAGATACTCCAAATAAAGTGATAATACAAGTGTATGGTTTTACTGATCTTTGATTAAGGCTAAGGAATGTCCATGAATTGTTTGATCACCTGAACCTGACTAAACCATATTCGATAATAAACTTAAATGGTCATGCATAGCACTATATAAACATTGCATATATATATATATAGCCAATACTGTCACGTATTACTGTTTAAGGCCCATGATGTGATAAGGGTTTCTAATGAGAAAATGCTAGTTCCATCGATTCAATCATGGGACTTATGGGTTCCCTCGGAACTACTTGATTTTAGAGGAACGTGCCCATGGTTCCCATGTGAATTGAGTAATACTTGGGGAGTTTCTTTGTTTACAGGTAGTCAAATGTTTTTACTATTTTTAAAATAATGTACTATTTGCATTCTTTGATTCTCCTGGGCATTAATGACTGGTGCTGAGTTCCTTAATCCCTGTGAGGGCATAAATCTCCACCCTATTTGGAATCCCGTCATCCAAACTTATATGTGTGTAATCGTATGTTTAAGTGTTGCATTGCATATGCTTGATCAAAAAACTTGGTGTGATATGCCTTTATGTGTTTAATGTCTAGTTACTTCACTGAGCTGTGGATTTCGCTCACACCTTATAGATTTCACATGTTTAGAGGTAGCCTTGGCTGGCATCTATGAGAGATCTTAGTTTGGTATGCACTTAACGTCCAGGGTAGAATCAAGTGAGTAAGGCAACTGGGAAACCTAGTCTCCATGATTAGCTACTAATATATATATATATATATATGTTAAAATTGTATTAAAGATGTCTAAAACTATTTGTCATGACACCTATGTCTAAGTCTACTCTGTGCCAAGATTGAAAAGTTATTATTACTCCATGATGCTATTATATACATGCATGCTTTATTCATATTTTGTATAACATTGATCTTGGTTGAATGTGTTGCACCCCTAGGAGTAACCTGATCATATCATACGCCTGTGTCTCTTTGGAGCTCGAAATAGGTGCTACGGATAGATACGGGACAAAATAATATGTTTAGGGTACCCTTTAGGGATAATAGAAATTGACATTTTGTTATGACACATTTATTATTATTAAGTGAATACACATCATTAGTGTTAAAAATAATAATATTAAAACTAAACATGGTAGTTATTTTTGTATTTATTTTATTGGATGGTTACTTCCATCTTTCTCCTCCCATAGCAAAACATCCCCAATGCTATTGTACTCTCTCTCCCTCTGTCACGACCTACCACCCCAGGCTGCACCACAGCGGAGGGAGCGCCCTTAGGCCTTTAGGCTACCTTGGGCAGAATCGTAATGCCAGGTACACTGGCCCTCCCAGCACACCTTTAAGCATAACTAGGACACCAGAGGTACTGTGTAACGACTCGAAACTCTACCTACTAAGGTATTATCCGCTTTAACCACACACTGCACAGTTTTGTTCTTTTGGTGCTAACGCTTCCCAGGGAGTTACCCATCCTAGGATTGCTCTATCTAGAGTACGCTTAACTTTGGAGTTCTGACAAACTCCAACAATTGCACCGAAAAGACACCTCTGTGATTAGAGTTCCACCATCTATATTTAAGGGGTATTATATACTCACTTACTTATAGAATTGACGTCCCCGTCAGTTTCATTACACAGGTCCATGACCATTGCTTTGATATCATTTGTCATGACCTGTCACCCCAAGCTTCATCGTAGTGGAGGGGGGGGCCCTAGGTCTTCAGGCCACCATAGGTAGGGATTGTGATGCTAGGTATACTGGCCTTCCCAGCGCATCCTCAGGCACAACTAGGATACCAGAGGTACTATGTAATGATCGGAACTCTACCCATTAAGATATTATTCGCTTTGGCTACATGCTGCATGATTTTGTTTTTTTGGTGCTAGTGTTTTCCAGGGAATCACCCATCCTAAGATTGCTCTACGTAGAGCACACTTAACTTTGGAGTTTAACAAACTCAGCAATTACATCAAAAAATGCCTCTATGATTAGAGTTCCACCATCTATATTCGAGGGGTATCATACCCTCTCTCCCTCTCTAACAAAAACCGTTACCACTATTTTTTTTTTTTTTCTACACACAGCATTGCGCATCATCCACTAGTTATTAAGAATCCGAATTACTAGTTTTTTTTTTTTTTTTATTATGGTACATAATGATCATACGCATATTATTTTCCTAAAAGGTTTTCCAAGATAACGATGCAAAAATGACTTGATAACTTATCAAAACAATTTGGCTAAAAAAAAACTTATCAAAACAAGTAATGATCATCTCACACACAACCATATACCTCACGATTGATACACCCACAAGCATATAAAATGATTTGGCATGTCAAGAAACATTCCAAGATTGATTTCCACCTGCAAATTATTAATTTATTATGGGTTTGTTTTCCATCATAAGGAAAACATTTCATACTAAATGTCATAGCTCAAAGAAAGATGATTGGATTAACAATTCTACAAGTTTTTCAATCAAATGATCCTTCCTTTCCTTCGTGGTATGGTTCCTTCAACTTTCGTATAGCAATGCACTCCGAACTTCACGTCTAAACACATTTCTAAGCCATTCTTTCCTATAAGGTTCCATGGACCTACCATATTTGGTAAAGACCTCAACAAAGTCATCAAATGATAGAAAAAATGCTTCAACTTTTGTCACTGATTGGATGGTTTGTTTGAAAGGGGATGAGTTGTCAATGGAGACTCGAGGGCCTTTTGAAGTAACTCTTTCCCAAATGAGTCATCTTTTCTAAGTTCCTCCACAGGTAATTCATTATTCCTGCTATAAATGCTAAAACTTTGCCTTTTATGATATAAATCATTTTATCGATCGGATATCCCTCTTTATAGATTTTTGTTTTTGCTTGAAATACCACTGGACTTGCTCGTTCTTGCAATTCTTTTCTCATTTCTTCATCTAGCTCCTCAAATTCTTTCACCTAGATGTATAAGAAAAAGCATCTCAATATATATAGTCTAAAAGTTTAAGTTTGTTAATTAATCTAATATATATCATATTATTAATTGATAAAAACTACCTTATGGAATAATCTTTCGTTAAAATACGGCTTTATCTTCCTCCTTAATTGCCAAGGAATATTGTTGAGCAAGCTCTCAATATTAACTTCACCGACTCCTTGCCACTTAGGATGTTGACACTCACATACTTCTTTTCTTAATTGCTTGGGCAGACGACAGAATAGAGGCCAGTCATGTAGTTTTTCTTTTCTCTTTTAGTTTTACCAACCAAGGAGGTGTTGTGTGTTGCAAATACAACTGAAATATTAGTGTAGGAGATGTATTTGCCCATATAAACAAATCATTAACTTGTGTTAAAATAAAAAAGAAGAAGCAAACCTGTGCATTTCCAATAAGTAGAGCATATAGAATCAAACCAAAAAAGCAAATGAAGACCGCAAAGATTGTATCCCATATGTAGTTGCCAACTATGATGTTTAGTCCGATGAACTACAAATATTTCAATACAATTTCACAACTTTAGAACTCCAGGGGTTGTATAAAACATTTGCAGATAGTATTATAGAAATTTCTAATTAATATATCAAGTATATAATAGCTTATTATAAGCATTTGAATCCAAATATCAAACAATTTAACTTTTATTAGAAAAATTATAGCTAGAAATCTAATATTAATATGCCGTATACGCTACCTTATAAGTACATATTTTAAAGTTTAGAATTGCCACTAACTTTTGACCCTTTAACATCATCATGGAACCTATATTTTATAAAATCTACATGTTTTGGGTAGCTTATGAAGCCAATGACTTTTTTTTTTTAAATTTTACTTCTTTATCTTGTTTAAAATATCATAATCATTAAAATTGTGATATTAAAATTATAAGTTAGTAGAGATTTTAAATATAAATTAAAAATACATACAAATATAATTAATATAATTTTCTCTCATTAAAGTTTAAACCTAAATTTCAAAGTGGCTAAATATATATATTCAACCAAACTTACACTTATTGTATTTACTAATCTTCATCTTCTTTACCATGATGTGTATGTTCATTGATTAAATAGTACAAATGTTGATGATAAAATATGAGGTAGTAAGTTTAATAAGTAAAAGTTTGATAGGATATAAAATTTAACAACTTCGAATATTTTTTGTAAACCTGAAAAATAATGCATAAT
The DNA here is from genome assembly GCA_024138025.1 of Combretum micranthum. Classification (NCBI taxonomy): domain Eukaryota; kingdom Viridiplantae; phylum Streptophyta; class Magnoliopsida; order Myrtales; family Combretaceae; genus Combretum; species Combretum micranthum. Next base: position 554,654 of record JAMXBD010000863.1, on the reverse strand, counting down.
ATAGGTAGTAATTTTACATTATGCATTAAATCAACTACTAAGGGCTAGTCTCAAATAATGGATAATAGAGGTTACACTAAATTAGTAGGATTTTTTTTTATATCTTTTAAATTTAATTATATCTAAAAAGGTATTTTATGAGTGTGCGCATACCAGCCCACCTATATTAAAAGTTTTCAATCAAGCCTATGCCCCAGAACCTATAATGGTATACTTGGTAAATGTTCAAGGCAGTTTCCAAAGTTGTTAAAAGGTCATTAGTACCCATAAATATAAGTTTAAAAATTTGGATATGAAACATATATACCCTATGGCTATCGTATTTGACGCTCAACCTAAAACCCCACTATATAAAGGTACAATAGGCTTTTTAATCCAACAGCTTCTGATATTCAACTTAAGTGGAAACACATTTTATAAATAATGCGCATAATATGGACTTTCTACCTAATTATAGTATTTAAAGAAAAAGAAAAGATCAAACATGAACAAACCTAAGGTTGTTTATGCCCCACCAAAAGCTCCTAGAGACCTTCTTCATAAAATCTGTGGATCCAATGATATCGGAGGTAATTGCATCACGGAACATTCCATAGAAGTCATCGCCGGGGTTGAAGCACAAAAATCACTGAGGTTTTGACTATATCTATAATAATTGTCACTCTCACAATATAAGTCAGGTTCACGACATCCGGGGAGCTTCCAATCACAAGCTCCTTTTAAGCAATCCATTCTTCGATCCACAGAACGTATATACCAAAAACCTCCAAGGACCTATTCATTACCATCAAATTCAATCATATAAGTAAATTAATTCAATCACCATTTTATGCATAAGATAAAGGAGATTAATTCATGTCTCAATATAGGTAACCAGATGATTGCAAGTTAAATGTCAAGTTATATAGTATAAAAATAACCAAGTCAAATCACTTATTGGTAGTTAATTGTAAACATTCATAAAATTTGGTATCAAATGTAACATTTATCCTTTTTTTTTTGTTTTAAAATAAGGTCTAAACATTTATTTCAATAATATGAATATCATATATAGAGTTCAAACATTTTCAAAGAACCCTGTAAATGTAATTGCACAAATTTACTGGTCATTAGATCCATGGATGTCCAGGCAAGAACTTCCCATCGTGAATTGTGATCATGAATGATGATTCTCAAACTACACTATTACCAGTGACTCTTTTAAAATGGGACCATCAATCGTATACCAAAATTCACTTACATGACTTGCCAGCGAAAAGAGGAGGAGATTAAAGGCAGCTCCCATCCATCCAAACATCTGACTTGAACTTGTAACTGTAGCTATGTATGCTGGACAACATCGTAAAATTCGTGGAACAAGTTGGAATACCACACCATACTTAAGCCATGATTTTAAATGTGATTGCAAGCCTACTGCCCATACCACCACCTGATGCAACAATATTACGAAATTATTATTCTAGATTACCAAAAAGTTGAGTTTAGTATAATCCAATACATACTATATATCATACTTGTTAGAGGACCAATACATCAGATAGATTAGTATATCAAACGAAATAATCTATATTATAAGACAATACTAAGATTGATTTAACTATGTATATACATATAATAAAGCTGCAAATTATGGATAGGGTTGTAATCGAGTCGATCCAAGGCTTGGGCTCAACTCATTTAACAAATTAATGAGCTCTAATTCAGCTGAACTTTTAATTATGTTGAAAAATATGGACTCAAACTTGAGCTCCTTACAAGCTTGTTAAGGATTGAACTCTGTCTCGTTTATATAAATAATTATATTTATAATATTGTATTAATATAAATAATTATATATAATAAAATAAAATTATTAAAAGAAATTGTTCATAAGCATTTAACGAGCCTGACTCACCAGCCTTTACCAAGTTTATTTATGAGTCAATTAGCGATCTTGAAAAAAAGTTCATTCTTAGCTCATTTTTTTAAGCAAACTTCACTTTGAGCTCACGCTTTGGCCTAAGCCTACCCGGGTTTAGAACAAGTTGAATTCGAGTTGCTTAGTTTATTTGTAGCACTACTTATAGATTAATAGAATGGTAATTTAAACTTCTGGATTGGTTTGTAATGAGAACAAGTTGTATAAATAAACAATTTTTTGTTCAACATATCTGTATTGATTATCAAATCACTACTAAGAGCGATAATAATACTTAATAATCGGTACAGAGACAAGTGGCTGACGATAGAAAAGGTTAAATCATACAATACCTGAGGAAGAGGCAGAGACGCCATTATGGCCATTACACGAGCTTCCTTACTTGGCCTTCCGTGAGGAGGTAAAATCAGAGAATTTATAAACCACGTTAAACAATTTCTGACATGAGATATTGCACTTGATATTCTGGTGGGAGATGAAATTTTATTATTTTTCATCGTTCTGCCCGGAGATAGAGCTTTATTATTTTTAGACCGCGGCTTCAGCCAGTTTAAAAGTCCATTTACACATGGAATGGATTTTTCGGTTGACCCCTCATTCCTTGAATTTCGACTTCTCCCACGACAACTCTTGGACCACCATGACAAATCATGAAATATATCCACAGTTGTGCGCAATACAACTGCCACAATCATCAGCTTCTTGTCCGATGTAAGACAAGTTGATAACCACCTATCCATCATCACCGGAAGGTGTTTTTTTATCAATTTAAAATGCCATTTTAATATATTTACTACAATATGCATCAATCTAATATAATTACCAAAACAATATACTAGAATCGCATGTTGTACATGCATTTTATACTTATTTCTGTTAAAAGAAATTATATGTTAAAAATGCAATTCATATCTAAGTTTTTTAGCCAAATCACTAGTTGTACATGCAGTTTATTTATAAGCCTAAATTACATTTTCAAATTGCAATTTTAATGGGTTGCTTTGATAATTAATTTGATCACAATCCTATTTAATAATTATTTTTATAAAAAAATTAAACTTACTCTCCACTCATCACTGGAATATAGAAGAACAATGGATCGACAGCAATAGCTATTACGCCTAATAGTAATGTGATCCCTTCCGAATAATTGAATGGCAGCATTGGATTCTTTAGTTTTTCATCTTTTGCTTCTGTTCGGTCGTCATCTTTTGCTTTTGTTCCTCCAATGGTAATATTAAAGCTGAAAAAAAAAAAAGATTGGTTCATTTCTATTACTCAATAAACGTGCAATTCAAATTAGAAGTAATTTCACATATTAGGAAGGAAAGAAAGAAAGAGAGTGTATATATTTTAGTGCATTAAGTATATATATATATATATATATTTAATTTTAGATATATCCATATAATATTGTTAAATCATGTTATATAACTTTTTGGCTCTTTGGCAATAACCCAGTATAGACAAAATGGTATAAGATAGCTAATACATATAATTACCTATATATACTTATGATATGGTTAGTATGCAACCATTTACAATCTTAATGTTGTAGCAACTTCTCATTATATATAGATTAACATAAATAGAAAAGTAAGCTCGATAAAATGCATTTCATTTGTAATCAAGAGAGATTAAAGGTAATTTTGGTCTTCCTAATAGTAGATAATAATAGACGATGGCGGCGCTGATGTCCAGATTTGATTGGTAATAAGATCATTGAAAATCAATGGAAAAAAATAGATAAAACATTTTTATCTTGACATTGTTACGGTCATAATGATTTTCACCATTTTACATTATCAAATATTATATTATTACATGGGAAAAAGTTGTTTTGAAATCATTTTTACATAATAAATGCATCCTTGAATTAGTTTTTTTTTTTTTTTTATATTCCATCTGTTCATGTTATTTTTAAATTTTATGATAGAGGGCAAATCTATGTTTTTTAGGTTATTTTATTACTAAGCCTTCTATTAGGTTCTTAGGATGACATATTAGTGACTCGAAGAATTGTCTCCTTTAAAGAATGAGGTTTTTAGATAGAATTTCTTAGCAAACCATATACAAACAATCAATGACATGTTATTATCCCCTTTATTTTTATTTATATCTTATCTATATTTGATTTGATTTCTTTTTTTTTCTTCAATATGTATCTATTTGAAATTTGGTATTTGGAAAACCATCTTATTTGTAACTTATCCATTTATATTTTATAATGATGATAGTAAAAGTGGTGATTGGAGTGTGATTATTTGGATATAAAATTTCACATATATTTAAGAGAAAAAGGTTAAATATATATATATATAATGCATTGGAAAAGAAAAATTTTATTGATAAGTTTATAAAAAATAAATAAAGTGAAGAGAATAAGTTCATTTCATAAGGATTTTTGGGATATTCAATTTTAAAAGAGAGGCATGTATGTACTTTTGCCTTCATCTTTTTAACACTTGATTCCTGACAAATAAGCTCACTTGAATTGATGTCAAAATGATACCAAATGAACGGAAATAAGATGAATCAATCAGACATAGACAACTATTAGACAAGTTTGGTATAACAAATCCCAAATCTAAGTAAGTGTCTTTAATTGAGGATAGACAACTATTAGACAAGTTTGGTATAACAAATCCCAAATCTAAGTAAGTGTCTTTAATTGAGGATCGGTGTTTATTTATGGACCTCACTTTATTTGCTAAGAACTTAAGTCCTTATATTAAAATCCAAGGCTAAATGCCTAAAAAGCATTTTCCGTTAAATATGAGTAAAGGTGCTATATATGCCAATCGGTCTTGTGGCATGTAATATGCAAAGAATGATTTAGATTCATAAGAAATTACACTTCATTTGTTTTGAACAAGTTACATGGAATGTATATAACAATAATTTTTAACATAAAAAGAGTATATTAATTATGTGATTGTTTACAAACTATCTTTCTGTTATTATATATGTCAAAAATTTTTTAGCAATCAATGCATGAAGAATACCAACAAAATGAAAAGGAAAACTATATGGAGCAAGGCATGAAGAAAATTAACCTCATCGACATGGGTGGTTCTTTGTTAGTCAAACCTATAGGATCCTCCTCAGCCATTTTCTTTGTGAAATCGTAGTGACTTGAACCATTGGTGAGCTACAAAATGTCTCTAAAGAGAAATTTTATTATTAGTTTGATGTGGGGAAAAAAGGGAGGAAAAAAGACAAAGAAATAAAATAAAATAACATAATTGACTATCACAAACTATCTTATTTGATTAAAGTAGATTAAATTTATCAAATATAGTTCGATACATATTTTTGAAAATCTTGTTTTCATAGTAAGCTTCATATAAAGATCCAAGGTATTCTAAAACATTTTTTTATCTCTCTCTTGACAATAGATACTAATGTTACGTTTGGTATGACGAAATTGTTCGGAATGGATTGGAATAAAAAAAATGGAATGGAATTAAATCAGAGATGGAATTATGAATCCATTCATTTGTTTGGTTGCATCTCGAAATGGAACGGAATAGATATGATATTCATCAAAAATATCCTCAATAATATATGTGAATAATAAATGTATAAAAGGATAAAGAGTAATTATACCAACAATCATTAATGAGGATAGGGTAGAATCGTGATTCCACCTTTAAGAAGGTAGAATCAAATTCCCATTCGAAGCCGGAATCTTCGAATCCCAGGAATTGTAATTTGTGGTTTTAAAAAATGCATTCAAACATAAGAATGGGAATAGAATCCGGAATCACGGTTCCATTCTGGGTTCCTTCCCGCATACTAAACACAACATAAATATTGATGTGTTCATAAAATCCATCAAAATATTATCTTCTGGCTGTCGTCTTGTCAAGTTAGCTCAAATTTTTTGTACTTTCATTATGTGGATGCATGAATCACATATAAAGAAGAAGCAGTAATCAAACTGCTTATTAGGCTGTTTAGTGAAGACGACTAAAATTAAGGTTTGAAAAATTCAAATATACTAAACAACAATTTATGAAATAAGGATGGTAACACCTCCCTGAAGTCTGTGGAAAAGCTTTGCTCCATTCATGCATGAAGCCCCGAAGGAATTAAGCATATATGGATCGAAATCTAGTTCAACGTATAGCCTCATAACCATGGGGGAAGAAAAAAGCATTATAAGTGTGACAAGGTTAAATAAATTAATGAATAAATGTGAGATTTGGTACCTGAATTTTGTTTATTTTTATAATTAATTATTTAAAGTTTAAGAAGATAAAATTTATTATCAATAAACTTCTTGAGGTGCTTATAATATCTAGATTAACTTCGTTTAAGTAGATAACTTTAAAAATAAATAAAATTTAGGTACTAAATTGATACTTTTAAGTTTGAAATAAAAAATTATAAAATTGACAAAATTTATATATCAAATATAATATTTAATCTAAATTAACTTTGACCCTTTTGGAGTCTTCTTTACAAGTATTTAGCGAGGAAAAACCTAAAGAAGTCTAGTTAACTAACTTTTGATTCCCTAAAATAAACTTAGATATGTGAATCATGGAAAGATAGTCATGCACGTATCCTTGGTTGAAAAGTTATTAAATGTTCAAATAGTTTGGGAGTCTTCCCTCTTTCGATTAAAATGTGTAATCAATAAAGACTAGAAGAATTGAAATCCAAATTAACGGCCGATTATACCAAATTATTTGAATATCAAGGTTTTTTTTATTATTATTATTTTTTCCTTTCTTTTTTTGTGCCTGACTAGCTTTAACGTTAGGTCAAATAATCAAACCAAAATAAAATTTTTGCACTAGAATAAATTACCAAACTCAGCCTTAAGCCAAATCGAAATTCTAGTTTTCTGTTTGATTACAGTATATTTGGTTCATGGCTCAACGGTACAAAATCAAACCGTGTCGACAGTCGAGACTCAGTATATTAACGCCATAGATTCATTTAAAAGTATATTAACGCCTATCTCCATGATATATGTGTGTGTGTGTGTGTAAAGATATACAAAGACCAGTATAGTTACGTACCTCCTGAAGGAACTTTCAAAGCTCAAATGAGGATGTTAATTGGTAACTCCTCGCTGAACTATGTAGAAGCTTGCTCCGTTTATGGATGAAGCCATGAATGAATTACATATTTATATATGTGGATGGGAAGCCAGTTCAACAGATGCATGTTTGTAGGTACGTCCAAAGAATAGCGACTTGCACATGTGGAAGTTTGGAAATTATAAAAAAGTTTGGAAAAAAAAAAAAAAAGGACAAAAAGAATAGCGACTTTCATGTTAATATGTTATTTTTATTTTTTTTTTCTTTCCATTAAAGCTATTACAACTAAAGGACAAAAAAAAAAAAAAAGGAGGAATCGAATCCATTCGATTAAAAAACTCATGTACAACGGTTTTCTTTACAATTATTATTAGATGGAAAAAAAAAGGTAAATACATGTTGGGAACTACTTAATTATTTAGTGATGTGTTATTACAAAACGTTCAGATAGTTTGGAATTCTTCCAGAGTTCGAATAACACATGTATTCAATGTAGAATATTTAAGGTTAAGTGCAAACAAAATAGTTAACTTAGTCGAAATAAATTGATTATTAAGGAAAAAAAATTCTTTCTTTTTTTTTTTTTTTGGAAAGGAAATTAATCATTTTTTTAGGTTTATGATTTGGTTTGCATAATCCATTAGAACAAAATTTTTACTAAAAGTGAGTATAAAAACCAAGCATAACCTTAAATCATATAGAAATTTTGATTTTAAATTTTGTTTTATTCACAATTGATTTTAAGGTAAGGTTCACAATGCAATTTGCAAAGTTAAATAGAATTGAACCACATTTACCCTTAACAAAGGATATTGTTAATAGATGGTGACGCTGATGAATGATGGACTACACCAAGAATGGGACTGGATTATAAAATAAAAATTGATCAGTGGGTACTAAGGCTTTTTCTAGCGTGGCAATTCCAATGCTTAACTCAATAATTTGGAGAAAATCCATTGATGGGTAATACAATAGTGATGACCATGCTAAATAGTGATGACATCTATTTATAGTGTGGAGTCAAACCATATTAGAAAATGGATCACCATTAGTAGGGTTGTACCTCGATATATCTAGAAATTATACCTTGAAACAATAGGAATGTAATCTCTATATTAATGTGATTTTCAGGATCTTCGCATGACGAGTAGGAACAGTTGGCCTGTTTGTTGGTGGTCCAATGGACGTCAGCTTCACCTAGCCAAGACGGAGCTCTTCTCAAGACATCTACAGGGTTGTTTGTCACGTCCTGAATGGGGAATAGTATAGATTTAGATGACTATATCTATTTAATCTAATTTAATTATATTTAAACTTTATTTAATTTTATTATTTCAGGAATATTAAAAATATTTTACGTTCATATGCTAAAAAAAAAAAAACTATATCTATTTAATTCCTATTTAACTCTATTCAAACCTTATTTAATTTCATAATTTTAATGATACCAAAAGTATTTTATGTTCAAATGCTAAAAAAAAAAAAAGATTGTATCGATTCAACCTCTATTTAATTCTATTTAAACTCTATTTAATTTTATGATTTTAAGAATATCAAAATTATTTAATGTTTATATACTAAAAATATTTACATTATAAATATTTATACTAAAAATATCAAAATAAATGCTTTTACTTTAATAATATAGATAATATAAGACCAAATCTCAATAGCCAGATACTAGCACCTGCCTTTTATTTGACCACCTCTAAGTACATATAATAAATTTGGCATTTTTTCTTTAATATATATTTGAAAACGTGGCATTAGTGTATATAGTAGTTTTAAAAGTTTTCTACCCTTTCAACAGCATTTCAATATAACTGAGCATGCTATATAATGTGTAATGTGTTTGTCGGAAGCAACTTTATACTATGGCTAAATTATATGAGGTTACTGTAACACTTTGTTAAAGTTGCTTTTTGACTTTGAAGCACGTTATTAATCATGCATTATTAAAATAGTTTTATTAAGATCACGTTTTGGTTAGGTTTCAATGTACTTTTTTTAATTTTTATTGATGATTAATTTTTAATATTTTATTTGATTTATTTTATAAAATATTGATATTTTTTTAATTATTTAAAACATTAATATTTTTTTAACTATTTAAAATATTAATATATTAAATAAATATATTTTTAGATATTAATGGCTTTTGATATAATTTATCTTGAAACAATATAATTTTACTTCTACACACACCAACCAATAATACGAGCGATCAAGAGCAACACTAATTTCCTATACAAAATTCCTATTTTTCAAACAAAAAAAAAAAAAAAGGGAATGTGCTAAAACATAGAAAAAGTAAAAGAAAATAAAAATGAAAAATCTTTACAAACTAGAAGAAGGAAAAATGAAGGGATTATAGCATGCGCTTTTCCACACATATGACTTGTGGAAAAAGGGACAAAGCTTTAGAGTTCGTATATTATTTGGGAATCATAATATTATGCTGCAAAAATTCACCACTCCACAAGAAAACTAGAGGGCATTTGAGTGGCAGAATCTCACAACTTAATCCAACACCTCATCTCATGTGGATCATGAAGCAACCGATATTTTGCCACTTCATAAATTAAAAATGGAAAAAAAAAATGCACCTCTTGTCTTATATTTAGTTATTTAAACTCATCACTAATCATGCATTTGATGTACCTAAATAAAATTAGTATTCTGCTTTTATTATTACAAAATAACTAATTTTTTTATTCATAAAAATTTTTAATACAAAGAATATCTATTCCATATAATATATAATAAAAAAAAGTTTGCATTTTTTTTCTAAAGAAATAACTATTTTTAATGGAAAATAATCTTTTTAAAATATTTTTAATTATAAAATAAAGTTATTATTCTAGTTATACGATAATAATGTATATTTTTTGAATTATTAGATTTTTGTCGATATCAGATCAGCACCTATAATTCATTGATATCATATACATAATTGTTTAGTATCGATTTGATTTAGTTAATTTATAAATAAAATTATTAATTTTTTATTAATATTATATTAATATTAGTTCGATATCAAATTCATTTAAAAATGATGTTAGAATATGGTAATTGCTGCCACGTAACGTATTTGGTCTCTGTATAAAAAAATCTACATTCTCTGACGTCACCATGATTACGCACACAAAGGCACTTACAACACAGTGCAAATGATGTCACGTGTCTTGGAATTGGGTGACCATGTTGCTGGGAGATAAATATAATTATATGTCAGTAGTGCATTAATCCACTACACAAAAAGTCACGCTTTAGCTGGCTGCTGGGAGATAAATATAATTATATGTCAGTAGTGGATTAATCAACTACATAAAAAGTCGAGCTTTAGCTGGCTGCTGGGAGATAAATATAATTATATGTCAATAGTGGATTAATCAACTACATAAAAAGTCGAGCTTTAGCTGGCTGCTGGGAGATAAATATAATTATATGGCAGTAGTGCATCGCATTTTCATTATCAACTACATAAAAAATCAAGCTTTAGCTGGAAACTTTACTGGGCTTGGCAACTTCTATGAAAAGTGAAAAAAAAAAAAAAAAAAAAAAAACAGTCGTCCGAAGGAAAAATTGTTTTTTCCTTGCTTAGATATGAAGCATTCGAGATGGTTCAAAGGAAAAATCGGCAGCTTGTCTCAAGGCTAGTCCCTCGAGTTCCTCATTATTAATCGTGTTTATGAAATGCCCTAGAGTGTATATATATATATATATATATATATATATATATATGTAAAGGATAATTTGGTAATTATACCATTTATAATCTATAAATAATAAATTGACTCTGGCTTGATCACAAATATAGATTAAATTGCCATGTAATAACTATAAATTTGTACCATATTTATAAATTCAAGGCTTCGGATTAGATAATAGTGATGATAATGCTAATATTGTATCAAAGTGAGATGTTTTAAATTTAAATTTCTATGCACATTTTAACCTTTGTTTAATTAAATTGTCTATTTAATAGTTTTTAGTTAAAAAGTTTAGCAACCACATTAGAAAGAATATTATATAATAAATATCATAGTATATTCCATTATTATAAATTTTCATTTTTAGATCTAGTTGTTGTAGTATTAACCAAATATAAGGGACTTTTCATGGTCAAAATCATCTAACTGTTAAAATAAATATAGTAATTAGAATTATTTTAGTGGTTCGATCAAAATGGATATTATGTGAGCCGTTAGATAATGACGGGACTGATCCCGTTTGGATTAATGATGAAACCATATAATTTCCACATGTGAAAAAAGAGTATAAGGTATGCTTCTTCTCCCAGTAGCTAAGGTAGATCATGAAACAACCAAGCATATATATTGTAAGGACCGTGTATAACACGTATATAAATGAATTCAAGTTCCCAACTTCATATAACCTGCAGTATTATATGTAAGGTTGTCCTAAAAGAAGGGTTTGAAGAATTGTTTGTCTAGATTCTTTATAAGAACGAATGTGATAACTATAGATTTTTTTTTTTAACTTCTAAGAAAAACATACATCATTATCATCACATATCATAAGAGATAAAACTTAAATATACATAACTAAGTATATATATTACAAACAAAGGCTAATGACAAACCTTAAACAAAAGATAAAAGATAAACAAAGCTCCAACATTAATACATATTCATCTAAAAGATAGTCTATCCTAATCTATTACAAAAAGGAATCCATGCAGTCCATGGCCAATTTAATCTTCCGAACTATCAAGAAAATCTTCAAAATCAGTCGCATAACCCATGCTAGCATAAAATTCATCGTCTTGAATCTTGTAAAGATAAAATAATGAGCCAAAGGCCCAGTACACGAGTAATAAAAACAAAGGCTAATGATACACACAAGCTTAATCTATATGCATATGCAACAATCAATAGGTTATTAGAAAGTCTTTAATTAATCAAACAACATTGGAGTATTCAAACTCTAGAGTAACGACATCGACACTCAAGGGTTGATATAAGACTCAGGGGGTTGATATAAGTTGTTCGGGGACTCATATCTCCAAGATGATATATCTGAAAACAAAAAATAGTCTCATCTAAGGTTCCTGTTTATCATCTTCACTAATCTTAGTCCACAACATCACCCAATTCAAGTTTCGAAACATCAAATTAAATCACGTTACTTCATCCTAAGCTTAAGCAAATATTATACTGATATAAAAACCCCATCAACTATCCCGCCGTACCACTTATAAAAGTCATTGCATCATGACAAAGGTGGCCTAAGCTCCTAAAACTACCATTTCATTGCATCATGACAGGGTGCCGCTCCCCGAACCGAATTCAACAGCGTAATAGACAACTAATTCAAACATAGTTTAAGTTTTCACAAATTAGAGTAAATTTAATTATGTCCATCCTAAGCAAGAAATAAGCATGTTATTGCGTACCTGAGATATTTAAAACAAAAAGGTGTAACTAGTCCTGAAGGTGATAGAGAATATGATAAAAGAGATTAAATTAATAAAATTTTAACACTAATTCAAAACAAGAACTCGCACTTACACAAAGTTCAATTCTAAACAAAGTTTACACAAAACATAGCATGTATTCTCACACATACGTAACTTAACATATATAATAAGTTCATTTAAATCATGCTTGATTACATTAATAATTAGCACAACATATCACTTTTCACTTATCTATCTCAATTTGGCTAAAAAGATTCATTTCCTAAGCAATTACACATTTAACAAAGCAACATAAGTTTTTAACCTTGTTTAAAAATTGTATAAATGAAGTTGAGGTATGAATTGTGTTTGATGAGGATTGAAAGTATGTAAAAACTAAAATTTTTGAATGAAAACAGGATAATCACGTTTCAAAAATTTTCCAGTTGTACACTACCCCTACATGGGTCGTTTACATGTACTCATGACTCCATAGAATCAAATTTCTACATACACTATCCCTACACGAGTCATGTACATTTACTCGTGAGTCCATAGAATCAAATTTCTATATACACTACCCCTACACGACTCGTGTACATTTACTAGTGACTCCACAAAATCAAATTTCTACATACACTACCCCTATACGGGTCGTGTAGCATTCCCCTGTTTCACAGCTTATTGTATTTTAATCATAACTTTTTCATCCGATCTCCGATTAAGGTGATTCAAGTTGCGTTGGAAAGCTTAAAAAAAGATATACAACTTTTATGTTTTAAGTTTTTACCAATTTCAAAAGTATCAATGCTTAAATTTTGTTTCTACTTCACAACATCAAGTTACCTTAAGAGCTTTTTAGCATGAAAATACTACTCCAACTACCAACAAGACATAGAAACCATCCTAATTCATTTTTAGTATACAAACCCTATCTTAATAAAAAGCACACTTTACATATGCTTAAAACAAATGAACACACATACTTAAGAGTTTTGTGTCTTGATTTTGTAGTCTTGTTGTAAGCCTTTAATGGTTTTTTTGTAAAAATTGAAGGGTTAGTATTACATATCCATGGGAGAGCTTTTGGAGAAGAGAAAATGAGGTTTTGGAGCTTGAAAAGAGGTGTTTTTGATGTCTGAACTTTTTGGACGAAAATTGCACTTCAAGAGAGGATATTTATCTTCTTAGTTGACTTTTAGGGCTGCCTAATTTAAGACTTTACATGGGCTTGTTTTTAGTAAATAAATGGGCTTATTTTGGGCATTAAATGTGTTTTTAGGCTTGATTAATGCCTAAAAAAAATTCTGCTATGTAGAAAAAAATATATATATATATTGTATGTTTACTTGTTTTAAGCTATTTTATCGCACTCTTAACTACACTCACAAATTTATAAACTCAATATTTAGTTATTCTAAGACATTTAGGTATTTTAACACATCAATATAACACATATATCATATATTAATATAAATCGCATTCATCATATTTCAAAATCATGCATAATTGAATTAACACATTTATAAAACATGACTTAGAAAATTATGGCTATTTCATATATATAAGGAAAATGTTAGATTTTGTTGATCATAATAAATGGAGTGAAATATATAAAATTTTCATAGAAACTATGTCAGTTACCTTGTGACATGTAAAATGAGAAATAATTTATATGGGATTATAAGAAAAATACCTATTCCTTTCAACATAAATACTATCATGGCTCCAACTGAGATTTCAGATTCATAGAGTCACATTATCCTTTTGTCTTTACCACAAGGACTCTAAATATAGTCGATCTAGTAGTTTCTGTTGTGGTATCCTTTTGTTTTCACCACAAGGGCTCCAAGTCCATCTAGCAGTGTCCACACATCCAGTGAGAGGAAAAATCCATATACTGCTAGATGACTTTTTATTTAAATATGGATATATATAATTATGAGATTAATTCTTGTTTACCCATCAATTGAAAAAAAAAAAAAAAAACCTACACAAATACCATCATTATATCACATATTGGATATGCAGTATTGAAATTTTCTTTGTTTTACATGTTGGACATGCATATACGTATAAATAATATATGTGTATGGTAATCCAACATGCGATAGTCACGAGCAAGATGCAATACAAGATGGATAATTTTTTGAGTACATTGTTTCGCATCTTGGAAATATAATAAACGTGTAAAATAATCTATTACATTTCCAAGATACGATATAACAATGGTATTTACATAAATGATTTTGTCTATATTGTATCTGTGTATTTTTTTAGGGATGATAGACACATGTTTCACAATATAATTCTTCTCTTATTTAAAAACTGGAAGCAATATAATTTTATATGAATATATGAAACTTGCTCTTTCCCTTTTTGTTATAGTTAACAAAATAGAAAAGCAACTACTCATTCATAAAAAAGGAACTTTCCTTTTATATATAGAATATTAATAATAGATGACAATGGACCTTTTTGAAATAAGCATTCAATAGACAATTACTCTAAGTAATCCATTACATAGTTGGAAAATTAAAATTTACTTTCAACACATTATTCTTTATGCATTCAACTAGTAATGTAAACTTATAATTAATTATATTGCTTCTAATCTTAAAATAATTATTTCATTATTCGGATTAAATTATTAATTTTAATTATGAAAGTTTGATAATTTTAGAATTTACTAAATTTTTCTAGTCAATCACCTCATTCCTTTAACTATACTATTGTTTGCAACCTTTCAAGTTTTTATATACAAAGACAATGTCTATCCAAATACAAATCAAGGTAATTATCTAGCAAACAATTATTGGCCACCCAATATGATAGAAAGGTAGTGAACCATAAACCACCATGAGCTGATTACTGCATAATTAAATCTCTTCATCGAGATATCCCAATTAACCAATTGCATGTAATGTCATCAATTTTTAGTCATTACTTGGTTTCTGAAATAAACTAGACTCAATAAAAATTGTCTTAAATAGTAACTATGGATTACTTTTATTTCAACCAAAGGACTCATGGATATCATTTCTCTAATCAAATAGAGTAATGAATTCTATCTTGAATCATTATACCCTCTCTATATTTTGTATAACACTAGAATTTTCTATTGTATCATCAGGGCATTATTTATAATCGATATCAAGATCGCATTTAATGACATTGAAGTGTCATATCCCATATATAGGATATGTGAAGGTCTCAAATCAAAGGATTATTTACGTTTGTCCTTATAGAGGAGGAATCAATGGCATTAAACATGTGATATCCTCTCTATTGGCAGGTCATGTCAAAAATATCCATCGAACTTTGGGTACCAACTTATATAACTTTGAATATCTTTCCCTTGGTCTAGTGAGAGTAACCTAAGCTATAGAACATGTTGATCTAAATATCTATGTCCCATCTAATATTTATTCGACCAAGGACAATTTTAGATAATGCGATGCCGTGGAATTCTTATTGATAATATAACTTATTATTATGCCAAACATTTTCTAATTATTTATGGGACTTTATTGTGTATTATATACGAGTAGAAAAGAATACATATATAATAAATACTTACCTTTTATTAATAATATTCATAAGTGCATAAAAAATGTCTTGGCATTAATTGCAACACTCCCACCTTACTATTGCCAAGCACTAACATCTCTAAGTCCTAAGCTCCTCACATGGGTTTCATGTTTTTGTTAAGGTAAGGCATATGTGAATGGATTTGCAACGTTTTCATTTGTTGCTACTCTGCATACCACCTGATCACCGATTTAAACCATCTCTCTAAGGACGTGAAACTTTTGTACAACATGTTTGGACCTCTAGCGAGATCTTGGTTCCTTAGCCTAGTTATAGTCGCATTGTTATCACAATACAATGTAATTGGATCAATAATGCTTGGAATTGCTCCTAACTTAGAGACAAAAGTTTTTTTTTTTTTTTTATGCAAATTGCTTCTTTAGTTGCTTCAAAAACTGCAATGTATTTGGACTCTACTGTGCAATCTATGGCTATCTCTTATTTGGAAGTCCTCCAACAATCAACTTCAATATTTCAACAAAACACATAACATTACTATATCCTTTATCGACTAGTTTCTTATCTCCTCCATAAACCAAGAATAGATGCTTTTGTTCTTTTGAGGATGGTCTTGACTACAACTCAGTGATCCTCACTTAGGTTGGCTTGGTATCTACTTGTCTTGCTTGTAACATAAGGAGTATCTAACTGCTTACATTTCATGGCATGCATAATGAACCTAATCACCGAAACATATGGTACTTTGTTCATTTTATCCTTCTATGCTTATGTTCTAGGACATATTACCTTGGAGAGATGTATACCATGTGACATAGGTAAAAGTCCTCTCTTGGAATTTTGCATATTGAATCTATTCAATATCTTATCAATATATGAGCTTTGACTTAGCCCAAGCAGCTTCTTAGACCCATCTCACTATATCTTAATTCCTAAGATATAGAATGCATCACAACCCCAAACTTTGAGATAAGACAAATTGGGTTTCTTCCCACACCGTAATTCATATGTTGTCTTATCTATTGCTAGTTGGAACACAGTTGAGTGTATACATGACTATTTTCAAAGCATAGCCCAAGAAGGTTAATGGAAGACTTGCATGACTCATTATTGATCCAACCATGTCTATTGGGGTGCAAGTCATCCTTTCCAAAACAACATTCCACTCTAGTGTTCCAAGAGGTGTTAATTATGGAATTATTTCACAGTCTTTTAATAGTCAATGAAATCTTTGCTAGGATATTTTCCATGTCTATCAGTTCGACTTCACTTTTAAATTCTTTGAATCCATCAAAACTTTTAGACTCATGCCTCATTAAGTAGATATATCCATTCTACTCAAATCCATCTTTGGCTTAAGTTCATAATGTCCAACACACATCACTATATATGAGTTCTAATAACTCTTTTGGCTTTTGCACCTTTCTTTGTAAAAGGTTTCTTGGCCATTTTACCATGTAAACATGCTTCACATGTATCTATGGATTCGAATCAAAAGAAACAATTGTTAAGAAACAATGATTTCATGATTATTTGTTAATGATATTAATAAAAAACTCCCTCAATTTGGATTGAGAAAAAGATAATAATTATATTGAGTAAAACAATTAAAACATAATTTTATATTAATCCAACTTAGTGTCATTTTAAGGTCAAAACGAGAAAATACATTTAAATCCCATCTTTTCATTTTTCTAAAAATAGTGGTTCCATAATATAGTTCAAAATTATTTTTTCTTTAGCAAGGTTAATTAATTAAATACTTTGCTTCCAAATGCACTTGAATTATTGTTATTTTTTTAATATCACCCTTGATTCATTTGATAATTTCATTTCATTCTTGATTTTGTTCCATTAATTTAAATATGCACATAGGATACCGGTCTATGGTATATAATATGTATATCGTATTATGACGCACTTAAACCTTGCATCTACCTTATTGTATAATATATTATATACAGAGATATGATAAATTTATTTCAATATTTTGAATAATTTATATGTATATATTTATGTATATACATTATTTTACATTCTATAATAATAATATATTTTGTAACTAATGCACTACATTATACCTAATATGCACAAATCCATACATAATACATCCTTTGATATATAAGAAATATATTGTAAAACATATAATATTTTATGCATTATACTCGATGTGAATCTATTATAAGATTTGCTGCATTAAATGCTAAGGTGTATGTAATAATACAATAAAGTTATCTTTATTATTAAAGGGCAAGAGGTCTTTTGGTGTCTTTAATATTTTGATTCTATAAAATTTATTCAAACACCTCTAAATAATGGCATCCCTACCTCTTCCTCAGGTATTGTATTATTTAACCTTTCCTACAGCCACTGATTCTCAGTACTGATAATTAAGTATTATTATCGCTTTTAATAGTGATTTGATAATCAATACACAAATGTTGAACAAAAATTTGTTTATTTATAGAACTTCCTCCATTACAAATCAATCCAAATGTTTAAATTACCATTATAATAATCTATAAATATAGCGGCAAATAAGCTGAGCTACTCAGACTCAACTTATTTATTTATGGGTAAGCTTAGTTGGATCTTAAGCTCAAAATAAAGTTTACTTAGATAAATGAGCGAGACTATAACTTTTTTTTTCAAGGTTGTAGCTGACTCAAGAACATACTTACTAAAAGCTAGCAAGTCAGGCTCATTAAAAGCGTGTGAACAATTTTTTTTATAATATTATTTTATTATAATATATTTATTCAATATAATATTATAAATATAATTATTTATGTAAATAAGCCAGAGTTCAGTTTACGCTTGTGAATCCTTAACAAGCTCGTAATGAGCTCGAGTTTGAGTCTATACTTCTCAACCTTATTAAAAGTTCGCTTAACTAGAGCTGTTAATTTGTTAAACGAGTCAAGCCAAGCTTGGATCGACTTATTTACAGCCTTTCCCATAATGTACAGCTTTATTTATATGTATATGCATAGTTAAATCAATCTTAGTATCATCTCATAATATAGATTATTTCGTTTGAGATACTAATCAATCTGCCGTATTGGTCCTCCAAAAGTATGATTAAGTGTATAAGATTATGCTAAACTCGACTTTTTGCTAATCTAGAATAATTTCGTAATATTGTTGCATCAGGTCGTGGTATGGGCAGTACACTTGCAATCACATTTAAAATCATGGATTAAGTTTGGGTGGTATTCCAACTTGTTCCACGAATTTTACGATGTTATCCAACAACATTGCTGCAGTTACAGGTTTATTTCCGATTACGAATGGATAGGAGCTGCCTTTAATCTCTTCTCTTTGCTCTGGCAAGTCATGTAAGTGAATTTTGGTGACGATTCATGGTCCCATTGTAAGAGTAACTAGTAAGCCTAATCTGAGAATCATCATTCATGATCACAATTCACAATGGAAAATTCTTGCCTGGGCATCCATGGATCTAATGACTGTAAATTTGTGCAATTACATTTACAGGGTTCTTTGAAAATGTTTGAACTCTATATATGAGATTCATATCATTGAAATAAATGTTTAGACCTTATTTTAAAACTAAAAAAAAGGGGATAAATATTACATATGATACCAAAATTTTATGGATGTTTACGATTAACCATCTATAATTTAAAAGTAAAATTTACTACTATAAAAATTTTCAATACCATTTATACTTGAACTAACTCCGTTTAGATAGTTGATTGTAAAAATAATTGAGTTCAAATAATTAATTGCAAAAATGTATAAAATTCAAACTTCAAATTTATTTATATAGATATATCTCTTTTTTTTTTTTAACTAACTAAATGCATTTTATGAGGGGGAAATATTAAAATAAAAATATTGAGTGCTTCCCAAATATATCAATAGTACTCCGTGGATGAATTCAACGCAATATATTTTACTGACATGAATGGCGCATTTACAGTTTCAACTCAAGCGCTTGTAGCATATTCAAATATTGATATTGATGAATAATTTTTTTTTCTTAGAAACAAGGGCAACTAATATCATGATAAATATGCCAATCTAAGTTATTTTACTTAATTATTTTTGTACTATATAACTTAACATCTTACTTGCAATCATCTGGCTATCTATATTGAGACATTAATTAATCTCCTTTATCTTACGTCTATAATGATGATTACATCAATTCACTTATATGATTGAATTTGATGGTAATAAATAGATCCTTGGAGGTTTTTGGTATATACGTTCTGTTGATCGAAGAATGGATTGCTTAAGAGATCGAAGAGCTTGTGCTTCAACATCGGGCGATGATAACTATGGAATGTTCAATGACGCAATTACCTCCGGTATCATTGGTTCCACAGATTTTATGAAGAAGGTCTCTAGGAGCTTTTGGTGGGGCATAAACAACCTTAGGTTTGTTCATGTTTGATCTTTTCTTTTTCTTTAAATACTATAATTGGGTAGAAAGTCCATATTATACGCATTATATATAAAATGTGTTTCTACTTAAGTTGAATATCAGAAACTGTTGAAGTAAAAAGACTATTGTACCTTTATATATTGGGGTTTTAGGTTGAGCGTCAAATACGGTAGGGTACATATGTTTCATATACAAATTTTTGAAACTTATATTTATGGGTACTAATGACCTTTTAGCAACTTAAGAAACTGCCTTGAACATGTACCAAGTATACCATTATAGGTTCTGGGGCATAGGCTAGCTTGAAAACTTTTAATATAGGTAGGCTGGTATGCACACTCATAAAATACCTTTTTGGATATAATTGAATTTAAAAGATATAAAAAGGAAATCCTACTAATTTAGTTTAACCTATTATCCATTATTTAAGACTAGCCCTTAGTAGTTGATTAAATGCATAATGTAAAATTACTACCTATATTATGCATCATTTTTCAGTTTTATAGAAAATATTTAAAGCTACTAAATTTCATACTCAGTCAAACTTTTACTTATCAAACTTACTACCTCATGTTTTATCATCGACATTTGTACTTTTTCATCAATGAACATACAACACATCATGGTAAAGAAGATGAAGATTAGTAAATACAACAAGTGTAAGTTTGGTTGAGTATAAATATTTAGCCACTTCGAAATTTAGGTTTAAACTTTGATAAGAGAAAATTATATTAATTATATATGTAGGTATTTTTAATTTATATTTAAAATCTCTACTAACTTACAATTTTAATATCTCGATTTTAATGATTATAATATTTTAAACAAGAAAAAAGAAATAAAAAAAGGTCATAGGCTTCATAAGCTACCAAAACATGTAGATTTTATAAAATACAGGTTCCATAATAATGTTAAAGGGTAACAAGTATGTGGCAATTCTAAACTTTAAAATATGTACTTACAAGGTAGCATATACGGCATATTAATATTAGATTTCCAGCTATAATTGTTCTAATAAAAGTTAAATTGTTTGATATTTGGATTCAAATGCCTATAATAAGCTATTAATATACATAATATATTAATGAGAAATTTCCAGTAATACTATCTGCAAATGTTTTATGTAACCCTGGAGTTTTAAAATTGTGAAATTGTATCGAAATATTTGTAGTTCATCGGGACTAAACATCGTGATTGGCGACTACATATGGGATACATGCTTTGCGATCTTCATTTGCTTTTTTGGTTTGATTCTATATGCTCTACTTATTGGAAATGCACAGGTTTGATTTTTCCTTTTTCCCTTTTTTTTTAAATATAAGTTAATGATTTAGTTATATGGGCTAATACATCTACACTAATATATGCTATTTTTCTTTACAACGTTCAGTTGTACTTGGAATCCACAAGACCTTCTACGTTGGCAAAACTGAAAGAGCAAAGAGAAAGGCTACAATTCTGGCCCTTATTCTATCGTCTTCCCAAGCAATTAAGGCAAGAAGTATGTATGTGTCAACATCCTAAGTGGCAAGGAGTCAGTGAAGTTAATCTTGAGAGCATGCTCAACAATATTCCATGGCAATTGAGGAGGAAGATAAAGCCATATTTTTGCAAAAGTCTGTTCCATAAGGTAGCTTTTATCAACTAGCAAAGACAGAACAATATCAAATCTAACAAACTTAAACTTTAAATTTATATCAAATATGCTCAAACACTTTTCCTTATATGTCTAGGTGAAAGAATTTGAGGAGCTAGATAACGAAATTAAAAAAGAATTGCGAGAACGAGCAAGTGCAGTCATATTCCAATCAGAAACAAACATCTATCAAGAGGGATATCCAATCTACAAAATGATCTATATTGTTGAAGGTAAAGTTTTGGCATTTAATAGCAACAGTGTGAATGAGGGATCACTTGCAGAGCAATTTACAGAAGATGATTCATTTGGGAAAGAGTTGCTTCAAAAAGTCCTTGAGTCGCCGCTGCCAAAATTTCCCCTGGCGAAACAAACTATTCAGTCGGTGACAAAAGTTGAAGCATTTTCTTTATCATTTGATGACTTTGTCAAAGTATTTACTAAATATGGAAGGTCCATTGAACCTTATAGAAAAGAATGGGCTGCAAATGTGCTCAAACGTGCAATTCGGAGGTGCATTGCTATACAAAAGTTGAAGAAACCATACGATGGAGGAAAGGATCACTTTGATTGAAAAGAGTTTACAGTTACAAAGTTGTCACTCATCATCTTTGTTTGAGATGCAACATTTAGCATGAGGAGTTATATTTACAATTGGAATATGAACCTATGGCAAATTTGCAAGTGGAAATCAATCTTGGAATGTCTCTTAACATGCCAAATATCAATATTTTTTGTATGTTTGTGGGTTGTATCAAACTATGTTATGGTTGTGTGTGTGAGGTGATTATTATTATGATGTTTTGATAAGTTAACAAGTCATTGTTGTATCCTTGGGAAAACCTTATAGGGAAATGATATGTATTTGATCATTATGTACCGTAGTGAATGAAAAGCTAGTAGTTCTTGATTTCTTACAAATAAAAATGTCATCACAAAATGCCAATTCCAGTACAAGCTCCCGACTTCAAAACTCAGTTTTGTTGATCTTTTTTTTTTACCATTTGTTTAATATTTTTTTGATATCAATTCAAATGGATATATTTGGTAATAAAAATATATAGAAAAAGATGAAAATATAAGTGCATATGTGTCCTCTTTTTAAAATTAAATATCCAATATATGCTTGTATAAAATTGGATTTATTTACTTTTACTTTATTCATTTTTATAAAAATACCAATTAAAATTTACTTTTCAATATATAAAATATAATTTTTAAACCTTTTTTCTTTAAAATAGCTGAATTTTTACATCTGAATTTTCACATCCCAATAACCATCTTCATCATAATTATAAAATAATCAAAACATATTTTTTATATATATTCTTTTTCCAAAATTTTCTATGCAACTTCAAATGATCGAATTTTAGGGTAAAAGCTATCCTTTTATACGACGGAATTAAGATGCCTCTCAATCAAAATACTTTGTGCACCACACTAGACACCTTGACATGCCCTACTCAGTGCATGAATTAAAACTCAAAAATAGCAAAATTAGAAAGGAAATTAGTCGTTTTCATTTCTTGAATTTTCAAGAACTCAAATAAACGTTAGATTTACATTTGGTCACTTGATTATTTTCTTCAAATTTCCATTTGATCAATTCAAGGTACAAATTTAAATTTAGAATTTTCACAATGTAGCATGCTATCAAATTTTGTACTTTTATTGTATTTGCTAGGAAAGAGCTTCACATTCCAAAAGTAATTTTCTTATAACCCTACTCATTGTCATTGACAAGATCATTGGGCATGTGATAAGAACATGCATCATTGTAGAATTTTGCTTACTAAAATCTATAAATATATAGAGAAGACAAAAAATTTAAAATGTGTGAGTCTATGTATGACTTCCCATAAAAATCATGAAAGGCTTACTAAGGAATCTGAAAAATAGCAGTATCACAATTTCTCCATTAAAGAAAATATTTATGAGTCATAAGTCATGAAATTTTTTAATAATACAAGTCTAGCTAGAGTTTAAATCCACTAATTGAATTATTGTGGTGTTAATTACCACCACAAATCCACAAGTCACATACAAGACTATCACAATAGTACTCTACATAGGAGCAGATCTAAAGGGGGTGATGAGGGCTCGGCCTCCTAGACTCGTGAAAATTTAATTTTTAAATGTTATTTTAAAAAGAAAAAAAAATATATATGTTATATGTTTATTATAAAGAGTAAACTTTAACAAAAGACTATTGTTGTTTAGTGGTTAAGTATCTACATTTACATTCATGAGGTCATTAGTTTAAATCCTATTGGCTTATTTTTTTTTTTTTTTACTTTTTTAACATGCATTTATTACATGTTTCTTCACTCTCTCTCTCTCTTCCCCTCCTCCTCCTCCCTCTCCATATATATATATATATATATATATGTTTCTTTTAATCTTTTTCTTTCACAATAACTAATAATATTAAATTCTTTAATCACAAAATTATCTAACAAAATAAATTCTTCTTATTAACTATTTTATATTCAAAAGCAATAATCATATAGCACATGAATTGCATAATTTGATTTAGTAATGTTGTTTTTTTCTACATGTGATGCAAAAAAAAAAAAAAAAAAAAGACCACAATTTATTGAATAAATATACTATCTAGATATATTTTATGATTTATTTCTATTAAAAAAAATTTATGTAGATAAAAGCTCTATATTTTTTATTAATAAATAATTTTCAAGTGACATATATACCACCATTTATGAAATGCACTAAATATCCTTAATTATTGTTTAACTGATTTTTTCATGAAGTATTAAAAATATCACTTTGAATGTTAATAACAATTTTAAGATTAACTTAATTACAATCCGCGCTCCCCCCGGTCGTATAATCATGTGCCACTCCTAACTCTACATCAAAGGTTTAAACCTTATAAATATATGAATTTGATTATATAGGCTTTGAGCTTAATTTTTATTTGGGATGATCAAGGGAGGTATGGTAAGGTAGTTTTGAAGTAGGGCCTGTTGGAATTGACCTGCCTAATTATAACTTTTCTTAAATTGGTTTACACACATTACAAATAAAGGCCTTACTAAGTCTGGATCCATAAGAGAGCCCACTTCTACATCCATTATGGGAGGGACTTATCTTAGTCGTTGGTTATTCGTCTCATCTGATGGATGACATTGATAGCAATAGGAGTGTTCATGGTTCGGTTAACCGATCTATGGCCCTATTTTTTTATCTAATCGTAATAATCGGATTTTCAATATCCTAATTCTAAACCGATCCATTATGAATGGTTAACTTCCTTAACGGTTAACCCTTTTTTTTCGGTTTTCGGTTTTTAACCGTTTAACATAATGGTTATGCAAATTTTATAGTTGACTCTATTCTTCAATATATTCGTAAAAAAAATTAGAGTATTTTTTTGTATAATTATATTAGCAACTATAAATTAAGAATGTAAGACATGTAAAATAGTTGTTAATATATATCGGTACCATCAAGATAATCATCATAATAGTCTTTTACTCATGTGTTCTTATCAACCTTAATCATTGAGCTCAATACAAAATCTCAATCAAACACCACAATTCCAATTTTTAAACATATATGCATTTTTTTCCTTATCTGAATATTCATTTTAACATAATTATATTGATAACACTAAAAAAATAATTATATGGGTATATTATAAATTATATATATTTATAATTACGGATTGGTTAATCAAATCCATCGATTTCTAGAATCTAAAAACCGAAACCAAAAATCGAAAAAATAAAAATGCTAATCCTAAACCGAAACCGATGGATCGATTAATCCTTTTTTTAGGATTGGTTTTCCGTTTTCGGTTCGATTATCCTAAACATTTGGGTTTTTTTTTTCACACTCCTAGATAGCAATTTATAAAAGACTCCTAATCCTCACCCCATTTGGATAATTGGAAATCTTTGACAAATGTTTAGTGCTACAGATTTTCATTTTAGTGAATCAATCACTTGTCCTAATCAATAATGGATATTGATTAATCCTATTTAGTGAGGTTGATGCTTTTTAGCTTCCTTACCTATCACACGTGTTTTAAAGCCTATTGAGACTGCCTAATCCTCCTTCATACATGATTCTCTCTTGAACACCATTGTATGTGTTGTTTCCCAAGGTCACGTGTAGCACAATAGTCACACAGCATGTATATGATCATTATATCCGGAATCTTACCCACACATTCTTGGCGACTCCACTGGGGAAAGGGAAATTGACACATTCGTGTTGCCACCTCCAAGAAGAAAGCCAATTAACTTCAATAATAGCATGTATCAACATAGTGACAACACCAACCTTGACATGATCAAATACATCATGCCAGCACTTGAAGATAACACTCCTAATATCAATGCCATCCTTCTTGCTAAAATGCAAGATGTTGCCCTTATCAATGCAAAGATGATGCGCATTATGCAATGGAATAATGCACAACTGATGCAATAGTGCTAGAGAACTATCTCTCCATCATAGCTAGTTAACTCTCAACCACAGAAGAAAGTACCTCAGGGAATAAATGAGAAAACACCACAACCATAGGTTGTAGTCAAGTAACAACCAGCATTTGAAGTTAGGAATGCAAGAATCCTACTTGGTGGGTCATCATCAGCACATGTTACCTCTCCTACCACCTAGATGAGATCACCTAATGCTCAAGCAATATGTGTGTCTCAGCTTCCGCACCTTAAGCCTAAGTAATGCCTTGGCATCATGGTCTTCAAGCCTAGGCAACGCCCTGGCATCACGGGTTTTATGCTTTTAAGCTCAAGCAATGCCTTGATATCATAGCTTCCATGCCCTCAAGCTTAAGTAGTGCTTTGGCATCACGGCTCTGACGCCTTAAGCCTATGTACTACCTTAATATTGTTGATTCTAAACCTTAAGCTAAACGTGTACCATGCCGACTATATGATGCTCCCATGCGGCACTCACCATGGAACGATATATTGGCATGTCATCATGATGAATACTTCATAATATGCTTTTATGCAATCTTTGTGGTGCAACAGCTTTCAGTGTACCACGATCATGATCATTACTCTCCAACATATGGTTAATCTACCTTCGAATCCCTAACTTGCATCATGCTTGATGATTATCTTGGAGTCTGTATGAAATCCAAGACTTCATAAAACAAAGTCTACATGGGGTAATACAAGAGTTGCTGCTAACTGGTAAGAGCAATGACTCCCAGGCGCATGATAACTTGTTAGGCTTATGTATTGCAGACTAGTAAGAGTATTGACTCCCAATGCGTTAGAAGCTATTGCAGTTAACAAAGAACCTCCTAGTAACTCATACTAGGTAGTCAAGTAGTGTAAAATACCCCTTTACTAACAAAACCAGATATTTGGATCCCAGGTGACAAATTCCACTATCACTACTTAAGCACAATTAAATACTTTCTTAAAAGGGATCATAGCATATTGGCAAGCAAGAGCCTTACTCTAACGCTATAAACACTATAAGAGGTCCCTTAGATCATTGAGTCTAAGCAAGCCTTATATTCATGATAGTCAATCATAATCATAATATCTTATACATCGTTGCTACTTAGTTAGAGTAGTCCTGAGTGCACGAAGATATGACTATAACATGCCGACTGGTAGAAGCATTGTCTCCAAAGCGCACAGCAACATCATGTTATCCCTATGCATGGTATAAAGTAATACATTGAAAACATGTCATGGACGGTTAAGTATAGAAAAATGTCCTCTTAACTAATTAAACTTGATTGCTAAGGTGTTAAGCCTACATGGAACATAATACTATCGCTGCTTAAAGCACGATTGATCTATTACACTAAGTGTTGATAATATTATTGCTAGCAAGTGAGAGCACTGCTAATGCGAGACATGTTAAGCATAATAATTTGTCATTACTTCATATCTCGCTACTGCTAAGTGAAGCGTAGCTTCCTAAGCACAAGTGCATACTACAAATAGACTAAGTGGCACTGTGATGTTCATCAATATGAATAAACAAGCAAGCAAAAGCAACAAAAACAAAGAACTCCAAAAAATCAAGAAAAACAACCTATTTATTAAAAAAAAAAAAGTGTGCAAACATATTATTCTGAAATGGAAACAGAATAAATTAGTAAGACTAAATTATGTCTAGTAATCTAAGCTTACTATAAACTCAAGTCCTTATCTTCTAATGCGGTCTTCATCTTAGGCTTTGCTGCTATAATGTCCTTTTGGATTTTGTAGCTTTACCATCAACTTATCATGATGGGTCTTGGCATCTCAGTAATCCAGCAACCTCTTGGCTTTAGCAGCAATAGGCCAAAACTATGAACTTTAAGTTACAATAGACGAGCTCCCTCACTCCATTCGACAAGTAGCTCTAGCCTTGCTTTTGATAGAGAACTCCAGCATATGTTCATCGTATCATGGCTTCACCAATCATCTTCACTATTGTGTTAGCTACCTCTGTCCCAACATAGGGAGCGACCCAAAACTCCCATTCCATGGCATCAAGAATCTCTAAGGGCATTATTAAATGTAAAGGCATATTTAAGCCTTGAAATGAAATTATCTCCTCCAATGCAGCATGGTCCACTGGAGTTTCTACCATGTCTTCACAAAACATGCTAGCAACTTGGGGAGGATGAAACTCAGTAGGAATATTGACATAGATGCACTCTTGCTACCTTCACCAGAAGTGTGCTTATCATCCTAATCAAGTTCTTCAGTGCCGTTAGCACTTCATTGTCACCACAAGAGTTTCGACACAGCTCATAATTAGTCTTGTCCTGGTCATAACCTTCATCATTTGATACTATCACAGGTCTAGCAACACCATTTTTTGAGTAAAATCGTTTAGACTTGCTATTTTTACATAGTATAATTGGTAGTAGAATCATTGTAGAATTGTAATGTTGTAATTTTACACATTTTTTTCACTATTTGAACTTTTAAAAAATGCAATTAATTTAAATGTCTAAACTTAGAGTTTTTTGGGTTGGCTCTTGATGTTTGTCTTAATTTTAGTTTTTTTTTTCTTTTTTTCATTTTATTTCTTTGTTTTTTTTTTCCTTACCTTTTTAGAGAGTTATTTTCTTTTAGATTGTATACTTTGATATATTTTGAACAATTTCAATAAGAATTAAAGAAATATAGAGTGCTATATTTTTCTCCCTTTTTTAAAAAAAATTTTCTATATGTGATTTATTTGTCATAAATGTAATGAGTTTTTGTACAAATATATAGTGAACATGAAAATATTCATTACAGTATAAAACTAGCTGCTCACACGTGATAATTTAAATGATTTGCAATAAATCTTAATAATTGTAGATTGTCAATCATCATTAAACGTAAATAATTATTTTAATTATCATAATTGCACTAGACATATTAATGAGAGTGTGTGAATTATGATTGGTAAAACTTAAATTTTGTTGTATGTAGCTAAATTAATATTAAATTCTTTATTTTTCATCATTTCCTTAAAGTTTTATTAGTACAATAAGTAAATCTATGGTTTTTGTAAGCAAATTTGCATTAGTTGTAGAATCTTACGATTCTATATTTCGATTCTATGTTAATTCTACAGATCGCCTAGTGATTCTAGGAGAAACTCCAGTTTAACAACCATGATAATTGCTTTTTTTTCTAGAGTTATTTCAGTAGAGTTTCTGGTTACTCTTGATCTTAACAGTACACAGAAAATGACCCCAAAATGAGAAGAGAAGCATCTTATTTATAGATGTTAGAGGCGAGTGGTAACCGTTGGATGACTTCTGGATGGATGGTTAAGATGAATATTGTTTGCAACCATTGGATCTCTTCTACGAATTGAATGGCCATAATCCATCCCTCCTTTTATATATATGAGCATGGGCTTTTCCAATATAAAAGGAGCCCATTTTTATAATTTAAGATAATAAAAGCGGTAATTGAAGTGTGCAAGTTCTGATGTGACAATTCATGTATATTTAGGAGAAAAAAAGGTCTAAAAAGCATGCATTAGAAAAGAAAATTTTTTATTGATATTTTTATAAAAATGATAAAGTGAAGGGTAAATAAGTTCGATTTTATGAACATTTATTGGGTAATCAATTTATAAGGGTAAATTACATCGAAAGGTTGCAATATTTTTTAGTAAGATTCACAACGTTTTTAGTGGTTCATTTAATGTGATAACGTTTTTTGTGATTCATTTGACACAATATTTTGGAAAACAGGTAAAATAATATCACATTGACACGTGTCATAACACGACGGATCTTTCTTTGAGTTTATTGTCTTTATTGTGCCCTGCTCCTTTCAACTCTTACTTTAATTTTTTCAGCTTCCTTTGGTATGAACAAGTGTGAGGCTCTGTATCCACCATTGCGTTCATGTTTCTTACAGCCATCCTTACCTTAACATACATTAAACCTTTACTTTCATCACTTCCAATCTTTATGGCATTAAGCCACCTCATGGTACCAATGTGTCTCTTTCCCTCATCATCTGACTTGTCTTTCGTGAATAAAGTTGTCAAGTGTCCCCTCTTATGACACTCCCTAGCATAATGTGGTCCATCACAAAAATAACATTTTAACTCTCGGCTCCTCCTTATGTATGTTGTTTCCTCTTTTGTTTGTTTCCTCTCCTTGGTAGACTAGTGATATGTTATTTCCACCCTCCTCTTTTTCTACTTCTCTCCAGAAGAATACTCAAGTTCCTTACCTTGAAATTCTCCTAACCCTTGTAAAGGCTATGGCTTTCAAGATATTCTCTACACCATACCACTCCAATTCTAGTTTTGCCCACAGCTTCAAACCATCTAAAAATAGCACAAGATGTAACGTCCAAAACTCCACCACCAAGGTATTATCCTCTTTGGCTGCACGCCGTACGGTTTTATCCTTTTGGTGCCAATGCTTTCCAAGGGGTCACCAATCCTGAGATTGCTCTCCATAGAGCACACTTAACTTTAGAGTTCTAACGAACTCTAAACCGATACACCAAAAGATGTCTCTTGTGATTAGAGTTCCAACACCTATATTTAAAAGATATTACATTCTCCTCCACTTATAGAATAGATGTCCTCGTTAGTTTTGTTACACAGGTCTAAAACCATACCAAGCAGTAAGGACACATTCTTCTACTTCTGTCTAGTGAACTAGTCTGATACCACCTTGTAACACCTCAGAACTCCACCCACCAAGGTATTGTCCTCTTTTGCCACACATCGCATGGTTTTATCCTTTTAGTGCTAGTGCTTCCCAAGAGGTCACCCATTTTGGGGATGCTCTGCATAGAGTATATTTAACCTTAGAGTTCCGATGAACTCTAAGCTATTACACCAAAAGAAGTCTTTTGTGATTAGAGTTCCACAATCTTTATTTGAGAGGTATCACACAAGAGCATCATCCTGTTTGAGGTCTAGTATTTCCAACATGAGCTCTAAAATTCTTATATATATTGTTTCATAGTGCCTTTCTAAGTAAAATGGTGAAGTCTAACTTTGGCCTCACTTCAAGCATTTTATGGGGAAAACATCTCTCTAAACTCATTTTCCTAGGAAATAATCTCATTAGCTCTTCGCCTATACCAAATCATGGTTGAATCCCTTAAGTATAATGCTACAATACGTACCTTACTTCCATCATCCATAAGCCCAATGGATAGTATTGTTCCAAACTCCAAAAGGAAATTGTCCACCTCTCTTGCTAATGAACCCCTTTGAAGTACTTTGACTTTGGCACATCTACCCCGATTGCTAACAGAAAGTCACTCCATTAACAAGTACAGGCCTATAGCCTGCCAACTGGGACTTGAGATCCTCTATTTCTTTCTCAAAACTAGAAACGTTGCATCCATTCTATTTTCCATCCCAGTGGTTTCAACTTCCACCTTATACATTCTAGCCCCAAATCCTTCCATCCGGGCTTCAAGGAAATTGTCCCATGCCTCTAAGTCGTCTCTTGTTTGGCTAAAGTCCCTTTGCTACTCACCTCGAAGATTTTCCCTAACTCCTCCATGTGGGTTTGGGACCCTTCATCCCTCTTTTACTTCGGCAGTGCAAAGTTCCACCTTTACCACCTTAGCACTATGTGCCATTACTTTGTCTCTTGATCTACCCTATTGTCTAGTAAGTGGGCAATCATCACGAACGGTCTCATCTCCCACAACTTGAGCATGGATCTCCTCATTTGACGACATCTCTACTCTTGCTTCCAAATTCCAGCTCTGATACCACTTATCATGGGATTAATCTATCGTGCGGTACTTAGCCTTCTATTCCTCACACACCAAGGCTAAGTTCAGCCTAAAACCCACACATAAGAGCTTTAGAGAGAGAAAG
Source organism: Combretum micranthum (assembly GCA_024138025.1). Classification (NCBI taxonomy): domain Eukaryota; kingdom Viridiplantae; phylum Streptophyta; class Magnoliopsida; order Myrtales; family Combretaceae; genus Combretum; species Combretum micranthum. Next base: position 522,350 of record JAMXBD010000863.1, on the reverse strand, counting down.
TAGAGAGGGAAGCTCTAAGGAGAATGAAGTAATCACTAATGAATCCTCACTTTACAAATGAGGGAGATCCCCTATATATATAAAAGGCCTCCATGAATGGATGGCAAGATTATTGCGGTTTAACGCCTAAGATACAATTTTGCCTACGTCCTACCTACTAATATACATCGAATCTGGGCAAGGAAGATTTCTTTGGAGACCCAGAGACTTCTAGCTACTTCTAGAATCTTCTCAGTTCTTGTTCCGACATTTGATATGAACCTTGGGCAGTGTTGGGCTTTGATGAACCTCGTGTACTCAACCCTCTTTAAAGGTCCATGACACCCGCACGATATTGAGTTGAGTCAAATTATGGGTCAAACCGCTTTTTGTCCCAGAGAGAAGAAGAAGAAGGAAAAGAAATGTTTATCTATAAAATCAATCTTTTAGTAATCATATCATATTCCACCTAAGTGGCTTTGTCAAACGATTTTCTTGGTGATGAATTCATGAGAGATAAAGACAAACCAAAGTCTCTTGATTCCTTAATTTCCTAACGCAATGCTAACATGACACTTGCATTTTCTAAAGTGCTTATCATCATCATTATCAGCATCATTTACCACGATACTAGTTAGGTTTAAGTTTTAAGGTTTAAGTCCAATGATTTTAAAGATACTTGGTGCTTTAATACACATACAATAAACATAAAATACGCTTTTATAATTGATTAAAAATTCAAAATACTCACGGAAGGTGAAAGTTTCAAAATTTTCCTATAAAAATTATCGCTTGGCAAATGGAAAATTTATACCGGAAGGCACTGGTGTTTGAGGTTAAGTTTATTTAAGGTATTAACATTTGTGGTAGTTAAAAAAAGAAATAAACATTTGAGGAAATGAGTCAAACAAGGCGTTTTCACTAACTCCGTCCGATTTTTCCTATCATATATCACATGTAATGCACATGTTCTTCTGCTCCACTGTCAATACATCATTCTATACAAACTACCTTACCTGTTGTATTTAAAGAAAAGAGAAATATAAAACAAGCCTCCATTATGGAAAATGATAAAATACAATATACATCAAGGGAAAAACCTTACTTCCATTGTATTTATGGTTTATTTGGCTAGCTTTTTCTGGCAGATACATGCATTTTTCCAACAAATTGTTTATCAAGAAATAGATACAGATAAAAAAAAAAGTTGGCAATTCACATAAAATAATCAAATAGATAAAATATAAATGCAAATTGGACATATTTATACATATCATTTCAATACAGATAGAGATAAAAAAACAAACAATCCAAAACTCAACTGCGAGCAACGTAGATGAGAGACTTTAAGAAATTCAAATGTTCTTGTGTGGAGAAAAATAGCCAAATTTTATATTTGCCTAGCATTATTATTATATTATTATTATTATTATTATCTCGTTTCAACAAAGTACAAAACCTTTTGATAAATATTTACTGTCCCATGAATAAATCTTTATCATTTGTTAAATAAATTTTAAAAATAAAAGCATCCTTCTGGTAAAAGTACAGTCATTATCACTTTATAAATACGTGAGAACTATATATTTATCGGGACAAAACAATATCCTCGATTGAGCAAATTTCTGTGCCCAAATGTTCAAATTTGAAAAAGAAAACAACTTTAATATAAGTTAATTAGAAAAAATATGACATGTGTTTTGACCAATTTACAAATAGATGGCTTGCATTATTTTTTATGATAAATAGGTGACCTGAGTTTTATACAAAAGTATCAATATTATTGAATAATTTTATAATAATAAATGCTAATATTTTATTAGTGATAAAAATTAATTTTATATTTTTTTTAATTTTACCATTTTTGAAATAATAATTTATTTAATTTTATTTAGTAATATTTAAATTAAATTAATTTTTTTAGACCAATAAGACTCTAACACATATTCTTTTAATAGTAATTAATTATAATAACACTTTTTGTATGAAACTTGAGTCACTTATTCATCAAAAAAATCAACATAGATCATGTGTTTATATTTTTATAATTAACCCTTTTATTTTCGTCAACATTCACGGCAGTTCTACATTTCTCACAGAAAGAGGGTAAGGTAACGTTCCTAAATCACACGTTTGAAATTTCTACTTGCAAAAATGTAGTTTACATTTATTGTTAACTACTTGTTTTACATTTACATTGATTGAAGACTTGATGGGAAAAGGAAAAAAAATATTATTATTTTAAAAAAATTACAAAAATGCCACTGGGAAGAAAATATTCTCAGTTTTAGGCAACTGACCTCGTCTCTAGAAGAAATGAGGTCAATGTTTAGGATAAACCTCGTCTCTTCTAGAGAAGAGGTTCATTCTATGCAATGACCTCGTCTTTTGGAGAGACAAGGTTAGTCCAAGTAAGAGCTCGTCTCTCCAAGAGATGAGGTCAGCTCTACCATCACACAACTTCGTTAAAAATCATAAATGACCCCCTCATTACATATTAACTATTATAACCTGTCAAAATTATACAGAATGAGCCATATAGATCATTCATTAGTCATCATCCACCATGGCTAAACAACTTTCAAACTTCATAACCCAACCACAAAAGTATTCCCAAACCCAATCCATCATAAAACTTAGTGTCAAACCCAATTCATTCTATCATAGCATAATTGTAAAACCATTCATAGCAAACATAAAAAAACTTAGAATATGGAAGAATCAAATGAATGATGTATTAAGTACATGAATGTTATGTTAACTACAAACACCAATGAAAGAAAAAAAGAATCTATATACAAGAATCATAAAAGATAAAAATCTACACAACAGCTATTACTGGGTGCACCGCCTCCCTCATCTTTGCCTAATAAAAGTTCAGGATGCACACTGGTGTACATCCTAATGAGGAAGCTCCATGGTCGGATCCACCTGAGTGAGTGTGGCATCCCCATCTCCATCACCAGTACCATAAGGATGAAATGGGACTGGGTCTAGCCCCACCTGGGTAAGTTCCTCCCCCATATCATGTGGTAGTGACGGTCGCCTCTTTTATGGAGCGAAGAGGGTGTGGGACTCAATGTATGCTATGTCTGCCATGGGGGTCTCATGTAGATGAGCATATGATGATGATGATGGACCAGGCTTGAATGAAGAAAATGTGGAAAGCCTAGCTCATCGATACATGCTCATGTGAGGGCGAAGGCTCGTCTTAAATATGTACACCTTGGTCTTGCCCTCACTCTTAACCTAGACCCTTTCCTTGCCCACGCCTCTCTTTAGCTGGCCGTTGTCTCTATATAGGCTGAGGCTGTGGGTCCTCAGGTGGTGGTGCTAGTGTTGGCGCTGGCGCTGGCACTGGATCATTCAAATTAAATCCCATAAACTTATTCACTATATGAATGACATCCTGTGCAGTGGATGGAGTGTCCTCTAGTGGCATGCCTGGGACTCTATCAATGAAATTTGCCTACAAGTGAGAGGGAACAATTAGATTAGTGAATAACAAACACAATTTAAATCCATATATAATCTATGTAGTCAGTGAACTTACCATATACGAATAATGGCTCCTAACGACTGATCTAATGTTTAGTGATCGCATAGTACCAGTCGAAATAATCCACAGATGTGCCAATCGGAATATCTGGTACCTTGACAATGCAATCTCCTCTGCCATCCCACTCAGCTATCCACCTAGCGTACTCCGACTCCTAGTTCCACTCAGAAAACCCTCATAAGTCTAGCTCATGTAGGACTCTTATATCAACTGGATGGTAAGAATCCCCTGAAAACCACCAAACTGTCTAAGCACCCTATTTGGGCAGTAGTGCTCGATAATATGAAAGCAAATCAAGGGGACTTGAGCATACCACATGCCACTGCCCGCCTAGCAATACACAGGGAGGGTATCCATAATAACGGCATAGGGGGCCCAAACAACCTGTAAAAGAAAGAAAAGTATGGTATACATTAGTAAATACAATATAAGTATATACATGCGAATACATAAAATATACGAACCAATACCTGGCTAGGGAGTTGTCTATCAAAATACCCCTTATACTTGAATAACAAATGTGTAGGGGAGCGAGTGACATTGAAAGTAGCACCCTAATAACTTATCAATGGGCGATCCGTGGTAAATGATATAATCTGTTGTCGCAGTGGATCGATGTGTGGGAAGTACTCCCATGCCCAGATCTAGAGGACTACTAGGGGGTCCTGCTATGTCACCCGTCTCTACATGAGAAGCCATGCATAGTTGTTTGTATAGTAATGCCAAGCAAGCTGCTCCTCATGCAAACCACCCACCATACTTCTTGTAACTGCCTTTGAGTCTCCCCTTGCAACTCCTATTATGAACATCAGTACATTTAATTATCCATGACCTCGGGTCTGAGTCTACTACCTTAAAGTTATAATGATTTGACATATGCCACATTTTAACTGCCCATATGAGATGATCTTTAGTCTCAAACCACATTCCAACCTTGAATTCATCGCTGAAACTCCAATTGCCAGGACTCATTTCTTACTTAGCATAAAATGCAACATAACCACTACCAACATCAGTAGTGAAAAAAGGTACTGGCACTGAGCTTCCAATTGGATCAATGTCTATAGGAGCCATAAAATAGTGCCAGTCATTTCTATTACGCTATATGCCTGTTACAACATCTGCCTAGGGAAAAGCTACCACATTATCATTTCCATCATCATCATAGTCATCACTAAATTCACTTGCCGAGGAGTCTTGCATCACATTAGTATCATGATCACATGCTTAATCAGTTGTAGTATTTCCAAAGTTACCCATCTACAACTGTACACTACCTATTGTCTGGATTGAAGTTGAGTTTGAGTCTACCAACCCTTGGTTGCCAACATTTCCATCAATACCCACTTCCCCTACAGGTGCTTGAGGCAAATCGTTCTCAAATATCTGCACATACACAGGTACTAATCCCTTAGTGTACACCAATATCTCATGTGTAGCCTCATCATCAATCAGTAAAATAACATCATAGTGTAGCGTCCTATCTCCAATAGCTACGCTATGATATAGCTCAACCTGGTGTGTAGACGTATTCACCTTAAGTCTATTACAAATTATACCAACTATTTTCTCGTATATTGAATTTCTACTAACACTGACCACCGCAACTGACCACTTATCATTACCAAAACAATCATTCCCCTCCACAATGTTACAATGAGCGTACAGTACAAACTTTACATTATCAATTTCCTCTCCTCACCTACCCTGTTATCTCATAAAACATAAGGCGAATACATGAAATTCACACCATGACTTATCCATCAAACTCATCTAATATTTAAGCATATTTACTAATGCTACTATATTCGCCCCAATCTTCTAATAGTATGTTATCAATGTGTATGATGTATATAGTATATGATTTCATGATTTGGTTCCTAATTTCAAAAACTAAAGACTATAATCACAATTACATCAATTATAAAGAGAAAACTACAACACAAAAAAAGAGAAAAATGGAAAAAAAATAAAAAATTTTGTCCTTTTATTCGAAATGAAGGAATAGCACGATAAGGACAAAAAGAAAAACAAAAAAAACCACCATATTGAGCTCGTTTCCCAAACCCATACCACAATACAGCAATACTAACAGTAAATGTAGGATCTTAACATCCAATATAATATCACAAATAGCAGAAATTCACACTAAAATTAAAAACGAAATTACCTATCTATTTCGACACGATTTTGGGATTTTTCACACAAAATTCTTCACTTTTACATGATCTTATCACTTTCCCAACACCTGACAATCGATCAAACTTTAAATGATGCCCCGATTTTGCATCAGTCACAATTGGGAAATTGGGGGCTAGGGTTTCGGTTTGCGATTTTGGGAATTTGAGAGTGTTTTCTGCGCGTGAAATGAAGAACATAAGGTTCTGTTGTGAATATAGAGCTCGACAACCTCGTATGTTGAAGAGACGAGGTTATCTATTAAGGACCTCATCTCTTTAAGAGACGAAGTTTATCTGGAATATTGACTTAAAACTAGGAATATTTTCTTTTCGGTGGCATTTCTGTAAATTTTTTTAAAAATAGTAATATTTTTTTCCTTTTCTCAGAATTTCCAACTTTTAAAAGTTTTGGTAGTATTCCACACGTATGAAATTTTTACGCAATAGTACCATAGGCAGTCATTCAACGTCTAAAATTTGATTGTATCAATTCCCAAAAAATTATGGCCAAATAAATTCCCAAAGAATTGATTTTTACTTCTTTTTTTTTTATGTAATAGTCAAAAGTTAAATTTTCAAACTAAAGATACCAAAGGCATCATTACAAATATATGAGGTGACTTTAGTCTGAGGATGTACAACATAAGCCTAGTGTAAGTTTCATGTTTTTTTTTCCCTTCCTTTTCTTGCCTCATGATGTCCAACGGGCCATTAACATAGGTAGGGCCCGAATTTTTTTTAAGGGACCCGCTTCGATTTGGATGGGTTATGCTCTATGAACAGCTACTGACCCATCGACTCCTCTGGGAACACGAGACAAGTCCAGGTCTTAAACCTAGCTGTTTGAGTCGGACTAGGTCCAATTCAGACTAGAGCCATGGAAATATCTAATTGAACCTATCCTTTCTTAATGGCTAAAAAAAAAAAAAACTATCCTTTCTTGAAAGGAAAAAAAAAAAAGGAAAAGAACATACCTATCAATTATATTAGAAAATCTAAACTCTACTAACTAGGACTAGAAAATAACTGATAGAACCATATTCTAAGCCAAACCAAAACTTTAATTTTTTTTCCTAAAAGTTCAGTTGACAATACAATTCAGTAATATATATTTGATTTTGGTTCATGGTTCAGTGATGGTTGTGTTCTTTTCTTAAAGTTTATAATTCGAATTCAAATCTTTTGATCAACACTAGGCAAGTATACCTATCTCAAGCAGTACAGGATTAAATCAGGTATCATCCTCAGGGATCTTTGAAAACAATCACTAGTATTACCTATTCTCTACTATCTAGCCGAATCTTTAATGAGAATATTATCTAAAATTACTAATTATCTAATTAATTAACTAATTTATCAACCCTAATATCAATGATTTTGCCTTTTCAAAAGATTATCAATTGCAAAACATATCCTTTCATCTTGATTCACCTTAAATCATAATTTCATAAAACAAGATTGATGAAATGAGAAGTCTTGCTTTGCACTGTAGAATCACATAGATAAATCAATTTCTCTCGAGTTAATCGATTCCTAATTTCACATGAGATAATGGAGACCTCTCCCTCACTAACGCCATATGAAATTGCATTAAAAACAAGATTCATTAATAAAGATCAAATCTTTATGCAAAAAATCAATGTTTCCCTACCTCTAGGTGAAGCATGCAATCTTTCTATTCATGGAGATTTATCCTAATAGATGAAACCTCTTTCTATCTAACAAGAATCATACAAACAATCGACTTTGGCCATAAATCAATTGGAAGAAAATTTAAACACATGAATAGATACAAAGGCACAAACTTTCATTCATAAAAAACAAATCCAAATCACATATTCAGGTTAAGGATTTCACAAGACTAAGGGTATATAGAATTACTCCTCCATAGATTCAGAAATACAAAACAAAGATCTGGAAAAGTAATCTATAAACATAATTTAAACAATGAAAACCCGATTCTTGGAAATCTTGTAATCTTCAATAAGTGCCGGTAATTTCCTCTTGAAAGTTCTTCTTTTTCTCTTCATTAAGGTTTTAAAAAGTGTTTGGGACAGAAACTCTCTTCAAATGAAAAGTTACATGGTCTATTTATAGGAGTTTGGAGAATTTGGAGCGTCACAAGGAGTGCCCCATGACCTGCACGGCCATGCTCGGGGTGGTGCACTCTATAATTATGTTAAAACTTTTCTGATCAATTCCATCCGTCCAACACTACTGTAAGGACCCGATATCACCCCTATATTTGAAATAGGAGATAACGGTTCCCCAACCACATATAACCCCTAAGATTATATGCAAGGTTGCCTAAAGGAATTGTTTGAGTAATTGTTTATCTAATTCCATAAAGATATTATACAATGGGAGACATAAATTTTTTTTAAAACCTTAAGCAAAGCTATACTACCACACATTTTGGCAAAGGAAACAATTCAACTTCTAAATAGCTAAAAACATACATATATATACATATTACATCCAAAGGCTTCTTACAAGCCTTAACCAAAATCCTCAAAACACAACCCAACTAACACTATAATTACATTATCCACCAAAAAGAGTCACATCTAATCTATTACATTCATAAGGGTCCATTGAGTCCATGGTCGTCTCTAATCCTCCAACCCATCAAGAAAATCTTCAAAGTCGGTTCCGTACTCCATACTCGTATAGAACTCATCGGAATCATCACCTGAAATAGATAAAATATGAGCCAAAGGCCCAGTACACAAGTAACGAATACAAAATGCGAAGTGAATCACACATTCATAGACTAAATGCATTATGCAATAATCACTTGTTCATTATTAAGTCTTTAGTTAGCAAGACAACACGGGAGTATTCAAACTCTGGACAACAAGGATCTAGTATTACGTCCGCCTCCCTGAGTGGTCCCTACTGTTCATATAGACTAGGCAGCCCCACCTTCCGGCGTAGCTTGTAATACTAGGGGATCCTGAGTAACGCATCACGACGCTCAGGGGGTTGATATGAGCAGCTCGGATACTCATATCTCCTAAACAATTTTATCCATTAACGAGAAAGTACCCTGCCCCCAATTTGAGCAGGGTGCCGCTCCCCGAACCAGATTCAACGGCAGATAACGACAATCAACACTCATATATCAATAGTATTTTCTTATTTTAGAGTAGTTTGATCTTCATGCCTACCCTAGCAAAGAGACAAACAAGTTACTGCGTACCTGATATAGCTCGGGAATTAACGGGGTTGACTGGGCAAGGATCTATCACTGTTTAAATCAATATTAAATTCACACTTAGCTTAAGCACTAGTTAACTAGTATAAAAGATAAATATATCAAAGAAATCCAAATAAATTAATAAAGGTCATAATAAAGCATTTAAACATCCTAATATATCCTAGATCGCTTAACAAATACTTAATTGATCATATGTCAAACTTCGGAAAATTTTGAAAAAAGTTTTTAAAATTCTAAAGCACAGGGGATACGCCGGCACTCAAAGCCGGCGGCTTTGAGCTGGTGTTCGATGTCCTGAAAATTCACACTGCCAACGCTGGCAGTGTTCAAGGGTACGCCGACTGCCTTCATTCTACGCCGGCAGCCTTAAGCCGGCGTAGAATCGAAATTCAAAATTTTTCAAAACGTCCAGAGAGGTGCAAGCCGTCCGCTTACACAGATACGCTGGCAACCTCTCCATATACGCCGGCAGCTTTGATTCCCAGTAGCCGACGTACAATGTAAAAGGATGAACGCCGGCTGACTTTTCCAGCCAAAGCCGGCGGTGTTCGGTCAGCCTTAAGAAATTTGATTCTATGGGCTTTCAACACCTCCTCTAGGCCGGCGGCGTAGAAACCCCAGATGCCGGTGTACGTTCAAAATCTAACCTATATGAAAATGGTTTTTATTTTCGCCTGTTTTACTACAACTTGTTCATTTTTCCAAAAATTCCCAAACTTAATCCAAACTTTCTAAAGCTTGTTATATGATCCAAACACTATCCTAACAACATGTATCCTACTTCTAAGCATCAAAACTCTAATCATACTTCCAATTCACAACTCAACTACTAAATCTTTCAATCTCCCATAACATTTCCCCTCACAACAACACTCCTATAAGATATAAATTACCACTCCATTAACCACATAATCTCATTCAAACTATCATCAATGCATCAAATCCATCTCACACCAATTTTCACATCAAAATCATTTCTATTTTAACATTTACAAACAATACAATAGAGAACATATAATAAAACATAAAGTTTGTATTAAACTCACATGACTAAATCTTGACTTGGAATGATATTCAAATCCTTAAGCTTGTAATAAACCTTGGCTTAGGGTTTAAGATTTTGGGATGAGAAAAGGAAGAAAGAAAGAAGAAAGAAAAGAAAAGAAGTGAAAATTCGTATGAAAATAGGGCTGCCTAAAAAGAGGTCTTAACTTGTTTAAAATCAAACCAATACTCATCCAACAATTGTCATTAGGGGTATATTTGACCTAAGGTTAATTTAGGCAAATTGCAAATGCATTTGAATTGAATTTAAGCTCAAAAAGTGGGTTTAAAATTGGCCAAAATTTCTGTCATACATCTAAACAATTCAAAAGTGAATTTACTAAATTTTAAACATAACACATGCATATTAATTTGAAAAAGACACATACATTCATTACACTATACACACATTTATAGATATCAAACAATAATATAAATTTTATAAGACTATAAACATATAAATTAACACATTCACTAATTATATTAACTAAGCACATATTATATATCTTTCATTCCAATAACACATTAATATGCAATTTAAGGAATTCATGGCTATTTCAACTACCTTGGACACTCCTAGGATAGTAGATATGGCACTTTTAGAGTAACTTTTTGGTCACTTTTTGACCCTCTACCTTAGCATGTGCATGGCCATGTAGTAGGTTGTGTACTTTTGAAAACCAAACATTTGCATTGTTTGTTGATTTTTCCTTGGTTTAAGCTTGAATCATTATCAATTCTTTGAATTGCATTCCTTAAACCCTAAAATTACACAAGAAGCAATTAAGTATCTTTTTCTTGATTATTTCTTATAAAATTCATAGAAAATCATATCCATTAAGTGCTAGAAATAAGGATCTTTTAACACTTATCATTTGGTTTGCAACCTCCTACCGAACTAAACCATATTAATTCCTTAAAGGAACAAAGAGTGGGCTTGGGAAGTGTGTCTTGACCCAATCGGACAACACCCGTATCATGCTACTGATTTTTTTTTTTTTTTTTTTGCCATATACCATGCTACTGATTTACTGACAGTACTAGGCTTAGAGCATAACCAATGCGTGCTGCTCGGCAATATTTCCAAGAAACAAAGGACATCTTCTTCGGTCCTTTAGAGCATCCATATTTGACGGGTCCTTCACAAGGTTCTTAAAGTGCCACATCAGTATTTAAAGAAACTTTCCATAAGAAAAACCTTGTGAGAGAAATGAACAATCTTGAATCAAATTAATTGATTCTGCGTGTACAGTATCGCAACAGAAACAAGAGAGAAGAAGCTATGAAGTTCTGTACGAAAGAATGAACATAATCCTCATTAATTCAGTTTGTTACAGAGTCTCACTTTAAATATACAAAGTTCTAACCAATAAGAAACATACACGTGGCTAATAATAACAGCTAATATACAGCTAATATACAAATATCCTCATATTCCCCCCTCAAGTTGGATCCCCTGTAGAAGTAAAGAGAGACAACTTGGCACAAAGATACTTAATTTGTTTGTCCGACAAAGGCTTCGTTAACAAATCAGCCACTTGATCTTTAGAACAAACAAACTGTACTTGAAGAAAACCACTGCGAATATGATCACGAACGAAATGAATATCCACATCAATATGTTTGGTGCGACCGTGAAGACAAGGATTAGAAGCAATCAACAAGGTAGATCGATTATCACATGACATAAGCAAGGGAAGAGTTTGGGGAATATGTAAATCACGCAGAAGATATGATAACCAAAGAATCTCCTTTGTAGCAAAAGCAAGGCTGCGATATTCAGCCTCCGTACTGGATGTAGAAACTGTCCATATGGTATCAGAGCAACGAATCAGGTTCCGAATCATACTCTGGTTTTCTTTTTCAATTGATTGAATTGTTTCGTAGTTTCTTGTGATTTGATTCGTCATGAATCCTGTTCATCCTATGTTGAATGATCCGTTATACCTTTCTGGATCTGATGTGCCTAGCATGAGTATAGGTAATCAGATTTTTAATGGAAAGAATTTTCTTCCTTGGAGTCGTTCTGTGAAAATGGCTTTAGGAGCGAAACTTAAGCTAGGGTTTATAGAAGGAACTATTCCTAAACCCGAAGAAGGAACAACTGAGTTAGTTAAGTGGACCAGCTGTGATTATATGGTAACATGTTGGATACTTAACTCTATGATTCCAGATTTGTCTCAAAATTTCCTTTACGTGAATTCTGCTCACGAGTTGTGGAAAGAAATACTTGAGCAATATGGTAGTGCTTCAGGTCCTTTATTGTTTCAATTGGAACATGAGCTTACAAATCAGAAACAAGAGAATCTTTCAGTAGGAATGTATTACAATAAATTGAAGAAATGCTGGGATGAGTTGAGTGCTCTTCGAGTTTTTCCTACATGTTCTTGTGGGCGTATGGATTTATGTGGTTGTAACTTGAAAGAGAGGATTCAAGAATTTGAGTCTCGAGCTAGACTCATACAATTCTTAATGGGTTTAAATGACGCATATGAAGGTGTTAGAAATCATATTTTGTCTATGGAACCTTTGCCCAATGTCAATAGAGCCTTCTATCTCGTCCAGCAAGTTGAAAAACAGAGGGAGGTTACTGGAATGTTACAATCAGGGGTTGAAATGTCTGCTTATAATGTTGGAACTGGTTCTTTTACCAATTCTATGGATAAGAAAAGGATGAAAAAGATGCATTGTACATATTGTAAAAGAGAGGGACATGTTGTTGAAAATTGTTTTCAGTTGGTTGGGTACCCAGAATGGTTTAAAGGAAAGCGAGTAGTGAAAGGGAAACAAGTTCATGCAAACTTGGTTAATCGACCTGATGTTGTACTTGATTCTCCACTTGATTTTCATGATTCTCTTATTAACACACTTCCTGAGAAATCCAATGCAGATATTGATAAGAAGATGATCCAATCTATCTGTTCTGAAGTGATGAAGATGATGAAAAGACAAGGTTCAATAGAACATTTTACAGCTGCAAATTCACTTCATTGTGCAGGTATTAATCTTACTTCTTGTTGTTTTAGTTCTATAGGTAATGGGATTAATTCTTGGATTGTTGATAGTGGTGCAACGGATCATATGACACCCTTCCTTGACCTCCTTGTTGATCTACAACAAATACCAAAGCCTATACCTATTACACTTCCAGATGGTCGAATCATATATGTTGAAAGATGTGGTTCTGTTCATCTTAATTCTAATATTGTCCTTAAACACGTCCTTCATGTTCCAAACTTTACACATAACCTCTTGTCTATTCACAAGCTTGTACATGATAACAATTTGCTTGCCATTTTTTCATCTTCTCAATGTGTTTTCCAGGACCCGAGGCGTAATAACATTGTTGCTACTGCTCCAGCATACAATGGCCTTTATATTCTTCAACTTGAAGACTATAGTGTTTCACATGTTTTAGGTGATCGTCTTACTTCAATATCGTCTTGTAATGTTTCTGCTTGCAATAACAATCATGTAAAGTTGTTACATGAAAGACTTGGTCATAGCTCTATTGTAAAGCTTAAACATTTAGAAGGTCTTGATGTTTCTAAATTCGAAAAATTCCTTTGTACTACTTGTCAAGAAGCAAAATTTCATCGTCTTCCTTTTACTCGTAGTGAGTCCATTTCTTTGTTTCCTTTTTGTTTGCTTCATGTGGATGTGTGGGGACCTTATCATATCCCTTCTCTGTCTGGTGCAAAATATTGTCTTACAATTCTTGATGATTGTACTAGATCTACATGGACATATTTGTTACATCATAAATCTCAAGTAACTTCCATTTTAACACATTTTTTTCAATACATTTCTAATCATTTCCATATCTGTCCTAAACATGTTCGAACTGACAATGGAGGGGAATTTATTTCTTCTTCATGTCAATCTTTGTTTCAGTCTTTAGGCATCATACATCAACGCACTATACCATATACACCTCAACAAAATGGGAGGGTTGAGAGAAAACATCGTCATTTATTAGATACTTCCCGTGCTCTTCGTTTGCATGCTCACTTACCTAAAGAATTCTGGGGGGAATGTCTACTTACTGCCACTTATCTTATTAATCGAATGCCTACTCCACTTCTTGGATGGAAAACACCTTTTGAAAGACTATATGGGAAGCCTCCCACATATGATAACTTGAAAGTTTTTGGTTGTCTCTGTTTTGCTGGAAAACACTTACCCTCTTCTGATAAATTTGATCCAAAAAGTGCAAGATGTATATTCCTAGGGTATGAACAGTTTCGCAAAGGTTATAAGGTTTTTGATTTAGTCAGTCATACTATATTTGTTTCTCGTGATGTTGTTTTCTTTGAAAACTCCTTTCCTTTCAAGGATGACTGTGTTTTTGATCAGAGGATAGAAACTATTCTAATCCTCAACATGTTCTGTTGCCATCGCAATGTTCTAATGACAACATACATTCTGTTCCTCTTGTTGATCATTCTTCTCCGACTTCTGTTGATTCTTCTGTCGATAATGTACCTTCTCTTGATCATATTCATTTAAGACGATCTTCTAGAACTCGGCAAACACCACAATGGCTTCATGATTTTGTTCATTCTGTTAACACATGTTCTGTTTCTTCTTCATCTTCCCATTCTCGATATCCTTTGTTTACTACTCATTCTTTTACCTCTTATCCTCATGATTATGTTGCATCATTAGCCAATGTATTCACAATTAGAGAACCATCTCATTACTTAGAGGCAGCTCAACATCAAGAGTGGATTGATGCTATGCAAGCTGAAATTCATGCTTTGGAAATGAATGACACATGGGAAATTACTACTTTGCCTAAAGATAAGAAAGCTATTGGTTCTAAATGGGTTTATAAGGTGAAATTTAAACCTGATGGAAGTGTTGAAAGATACAAAGCTAGGTTAGTGGCTAAGGGGTTTACACAAATTGAAGGTGAAGATTTTCATGATGTTTTTTCCCCAGTTGTTAAGATGGATTCTGTTCGTATTGTCTTGGCTGTTGCTGCTGCTTTAGGTTGGGATCTTCATCAGATTGACATAAACAATGCCTTTTTGCATGGGAATTTGAATGAAGAAATTTATATGAAACCCCACCGGGTTATTCTAAAGCCACACCATCTCAAGTTTGTCGTCTTAAACGTTCGCTATATGGATTAAAGCAGGCAGCTAGGCAATGGAATATAGAGCTCTCTTCTTATCTCATTTCTCAAGGATTTCAACAATCTAGTCATGATCATTCCTTATATACACAATTTTCCTCTGCTGGATCTATTATCATTTTACTTTATGTTGATGATATGCTACTTACAGGCACTAATTCACATGGGATTTCGGTTTTGAAACAAGCTCTGATACCATGTGAGAGAAATGAACAATCTTGAATCAAATTAATTGATTCTGCGTGTACAGTATCGCAACAGAAACAAGAGAGAAGAAGCTATGAAGTTCTGTACGAAAGAATGAACATAATCCTCATTAATTCAGTTTGTTACAGAGTCTCACTTTAAATATACAAAGTTCTAACCAATAAGAAACATACACGTGGCTAATAATAACAGCTAATATACAGCTAATATACAAATATCCTCATAAACCTCACCACTTTGTCCGTAAAGTCCTTCACATAAGTTCTTTAACTTCTTTGTATACATTTATGGGTCCCATTTACTTTTATATAATACATTACTTTTACAAAATATTAATAAAATATTTCAAAGGAACTCACTTTTTTGGATTCTTTGAAGAAGACCCCAAAAAGTTGAACAAATTTTCTACATTCATAAAGATCTTAAAAAGTGAGGTCTTTCACCTAGGTACTTATGTCAAAACCTCCAATGTGGATTCTCTTAATGATGATAAAAAATTGGAATTCTTTGCTCAGAAACCATAAAGCTGGTATATTGATTTTTTTTTTTTTAAGATATGTTATATATATAATTTAGTATATGAATCTTTTACATAATATAAATAAATATTAAGAACTACTTATTAAGATATTTAAGAATAAAAAAATATTTTTTTAAATAAAAGTTCCCTGCTATAATCATATGATATTCATACATTTTAGTGGAGGTCTTGGATCATCTTTAATCCTAAGAATCCTATTTAGAGTTTCTAGACGTCACATTAACATCTGAAGCAACTTTTACTAGTAAAGAACTTTCAATTTTATTCCTAAAAATCTTTAAAAGTAATTTTTAATATTTATTTATATTATTTCAAGAGATCCACATGATAAAAATCAAACACAAAATATATTAAAAAATAAAATACTAGTTTTGTAGGATCTTGTCGGATGATCCTAATTTTACCAACCACCACATTTTAATGTTGAAGAACCCCGTACCATATGGGATTCTTGGGCCTTGTTTGCTTCCCGGAAACCAGTGGTTAATGCTGGTCTTCGATGGATGCTCTTTCTAGCCACCCCAATGCCTGTTCTTGAGGTCGTCACATGACCAAGACCTGCCCAAGAAATAACATTGTCTTGTTCCTTTCACATTAAAAGCAAATATGCCAATATGTGTTAGCCAAAAAAAAAAAAAAAAAAAAAAATGCCTGTATGTGCTAACTTGCAAAAATCCATGGCGCCCCACTGGCCCCACTGTAATTTTCTCACCCATTTCTTCCTTTATTCAACAAAAACCTTTAACACTATGACCATCGTTGTTAAGAGGAGCATCGTTGCCAAGCATGTCATCTCGTTATTTTAAGAATTTCTTTTAGGAGCCTCACATTTTACCTTTTTTTTTTTTTTTTTTAAGTCCTTTGTATAAGATTTTTTATGTCATTTTATTTTATATGCTTTTATACAAACACATAAAAAAAATTAAAAAAAATAATAAAGATATATTTATTTATTTTGGGACAGCTGCTAGTAAAGTCACATTTTAGAAAACTATAAAAACTTATTCGATAAAAGTTAAATAGTTATTTGTTATATTTTTTTAATTCATTGAAGAAACTATTCAAATCACTAACTAAAACTTATTATTATAGTTAGGTTCATGGGGCAAACCATACCGTGTACCAGTACTATAACTAACTTACATGTATTTTTTTTCTCCACATGTTACTATAGTTTAAAAAATAGTAAATGCATGAACGGAACCGCATAACAATTAGAAAAGAGGAAAACTGAACTTTGTTATTAGAAAATCCATGCTCCACTTATGACTTAAAATGGTTTTGGCACATATAATTAAGTTGAGAAACTTGTAAATTCACAAGCAGAACTGCATAATTATTTAGTCATGTGTTATTACAAAATGCTCAAATAGTTTGCAATTCCTCTCCTACTTGAGTAACACATGTAATCAATGTTGAATATTAAAAGTAAAGTTCACACCAAATAGTTATTTAAATCAAAAATTAATTGAATATTAAGTGTTTCCCCTTTTTTATTCGGTTAGATTCAATTTTAGGTTTATAGTTCGGTTTGGCATAATTGATAAGAACAAAATTTTTACCACAAGTGGATAAAAAAAAAAAAAAAAAACAAAAACCTTAAACTAAACCAAAATTTCAATTTTTGGGTTAAATTTGATTTAATTCATGATTGAATTCAAGGTAATATTCACAATTCAGATTGCAAAGTTAAATAGAATCCAACCACATTTATCTTACATGTATTGTTGATTTAAAATTATTCCCAATTCCATTTATTATATAGGTGCAAGGACCCGCTATCACCCCTATAATTAAAATAGGCGATAACAGTTCCCCAACCACATATAACATGTAAGATTATACGTAAGGTTATCTAAAAGAATTGTTTGAGAAATTGTTTGTCTAATTCCACACAGTTAATATAATAGAAAACATAGTTTTTCAAAACTTTTAACAAAACACACTATATTATTATCATATTTCACAAAAGAAGTAAACTTAAGTCATACATAGCTAAGTACATATATATATACATATATTACATCCAAAGGCTTCTTACAAGCCTTAACAAAATTACACATATAAAATCCAACTAAAACCATAAATACAACCACAAGACTAACATAACTATTCTATTACAAAAATTGGATTCCACCAAGTCTAAGGTCATCTCTAGTCCTCCAAATCATAAAGAAAATCTTCGAAATCGATTCCATACCCCATACTCGTATAAAACTCATCGGATTCATCACCTGAAATGGTTAAAATATGAGTCAAAGGCCTAGTACACAATTAACTAATACAAATGCAAAGTGATTCATACATGCTTAAGCTATATGCAAAATGCAACAACCAATAATTTATTATTCAATCTTTAGTTAGTCATATATCATGGGAGTATTCAAACTCCGGACAACAAGGATCTAGTAATCACGTCCGCCTCCCTGAGTGGTCCCTACTATTCATACATATTAGGAAGCCCTATCTTCCGGCATAGCCCGTAATACTAGGGATCATGAGTAACGCATCACGACGCTTAGGAGGTTGATATAAGTAGCTTGAATACTTATATCTCCTAGATAAATCTATCCAATAACGAGAAAGTACCATGCCCCAATCTGAGTAAGGTGCCGCTCTTCGAACCTGATTCAACGACATAAAAAGAAAAAACAATCAACACTCATCAATTATTAAAATTTTCTTAATTTAGAGTAACTTGATTTCATAAGAAACGAGCAACTTACCGCGTACCTGAGATAGCTCAGGAACTAATGGGGTTGGCTGAGCGAGGATCTATCAATGTTCAAGATAATATTGAAATTCTCACTTAGTTTAAGCACTAATTAACTAGTTTCAAATATAATTAATCAAAGAAATTCAAATAAATTATTACAATGTCATAACAAAGTATTTAAACATCCTATTACATCATACAACACTTAACAAATATTTAATTGATCATATATCAAGTTTTAGAAAATTTTGAAGAAAGTTTTTGAAAATGAAAAGTGCAGGGGATACGCCGGTCTTCAATGCCGACGGCGTTGAACCGGTGCACAATGTACTAAAGCTCAACACTTGCTAACACTAGCAACATTCAAGGATACGCCGAGCCTCTCATTCTACGCCGGCAGCCTTGAGCCGGTGTAGACTACAACTCCAAATTTCTAAAAAAATTTCGAGAGTTACACGGGGTTGGTCCACTCCCGTGAATAACCCCAACACCAGCAGCGTATCCATGTACGCCAACAGCTTTGGATCCTACATCGGCGGCCTTAAGCCCGGCGTTAAAAATTATTATTCTGTTCTCATTCTACACACGCCTCTAAGCTGGCAGTGTTGGAACCCTAATAGCCGGCGTACGTTTTGAAAAATAAGCACTGGCAAACTTTTCTATCGAAAGCCGATAACGTTTCAAGCAGCTTTAAGAAAATTGGTTCTGATCACCTTCAACACCACCTCTACACCGGCGGCATTGAGGTACCAGATGTCGGCGTACGCTCAAAATTAAACCCATAAAAAAATGTTTTGTTTCTCCTGTTTTTTTCACAAAACCTATTCATTTCAAAATTCCTCCAAACTTATTCTAAGCTTCCCAAAACTTGTTATATGTTCTAAACACCATCCAAACAACATAAACTCTACTTCTAATCATCAAACACCCAACTACAACATTCAAATACCAATTACACTTCAGTTCTACACTTGAACTACTCAATTTGGTTCCACTACTCATCAACACTCCTTACAACTTCCTAACACTTAACTAAGCTCAAACAATAGCAAAACAAAATCTAACATATATCAATACAAAAATCAATCAACTCAATTGGCATCTACTAATCCCACCATAAGTTTTACATCCAATTACAAGAAAGAAAATAAAACAAAAGGGATTAGGCTTGCATTAACTTAAATGAATAGGCTTTGACTTGGAGTGATTTTTTATTCCAAAATCTTGTCGTTGATTTTGGTTTAGGGCTTATGGTTTTGAGATTGAAAGAAGAGAGAAAAAAGAAAAGAAAAGAAAGAAAATTCGTATGAAAAAAATATTGCTGCAAAAAGAGTCCCTAATTAATCCAAACTGAGGTCAATACTAATCCAAAATTTGACTTTAGGGGTATGTTTGACCTAGGGTTAATTTGGTTAAATTTAGAATGCATTTGAGTTTAATTTGGGCTTAAAAAGTATGCTTAAACTTTGTAAATTATGTCATCAATTCTTAAACAATTCACAAGTTATTTTATTAATTCTAAACATAACACATACATATTAATTCACAAAAGACACACACATTCATTACACCATGCACACATTAATATATATAATACAATAATATTAATTTCATTGTACTACACACATACAAAATGACACACATTCAACACATATATATAGTTCATGCACATATATCTCATTTCAAAATCATATATCATTTCAATAATACATTAAAATATAAATTAGGAAATTCATAACTATTTCAATAGGAGGGAAAAAGACATCTAGCATGTTTTGCTCTAGTAGGAGAATAAAATATTGCACATGTCATTTTGAATTTGGCTTACATCTAAACAAATGGACTAGCATGTCAAACCTAATAACATGAGGAAAAACTTGGAGTTCTCAATTGAGTTTGGATGGCTATAGGGTTCAGAGAAATTGAAGCTTGGTTGACCAAAGGGTTAACCATAGGCAGATCAACTGCACCATGACTGATTCAATCGATCAAACCATAAGTTTTGGCTGGCACAAAACTATAAATAAGTGTAAAAATATATAATGAATGCAAAAAAATTCTATCAAATAACTATGGTGTTTTTGTGGGTTACTTTTATCTAAATGTTGAAAAATTAGTATAATTTATCATACATATATGTATAATATGTTTCTTCGTATATGACCTGAATAATCTTATTCTCATTTATTGTGAAAAACGGCACATTTTCTAAACAAAATGGACTCGATCGGATAAATTGCTAGGGCAGTAAACAGGATAAAAAATCTCAATTAACTAACACCCTATGTGAATTGATTAATAGCGTATGAGTACCGAAAAACCTATGGCATGTAAATGGTATTATGAAAACATAAAACCATGCACTATTGTTCTTCAAAAATATCGCGATTTATTGCTACTTACCCAGACACATGCATATCGATTCCATTTGATTTTTTTAAACGATAGGACTTTTGAAGACAAAGTTTAAAGGGTCCTTTTAAATTCCGTACTATGTCTTCAAAATCCGTAAATTTTGATGATGTAAAGTTTAGACATGGGCATAGTTCCAAAACTGAATCGAACCAAAACTAGTGTTCCAGGTTTAAAAATTGAGGAAACAAAATCGGAACCACAACCGTCTCCCAGGGTTTTGGTCCAATTCTATGGAACCATCTTTTTTATGTAAACATAAATAATGAATATGTTTTAGTTTTAATAAAATAATTTTTAAACTCAAAATAATTATTGAGTCTAAAAGCATTGAATTATTTAACCAAATTTTTTAAAAAATTGTTTAAAATGAGCATTTATTTAAACACAAACATATCTAATATTAACTATAGTTAATAATATAAGATTGTAAAGTACTTCAGAGGGTAAAAAATTTCAATATAAATTATAGTTTCATATTATTAAGAGAATGAATTTGGCTTTTAGGATAAGTTTATATAAACTAATTTATATATGATTTTAAATTGTGTTTATTTGTGTTATTGAAAATAACACATTAGATATTATTATTTGGTAATAAATTTTACAATTCATATGAAATAGTTTAAACATTAATAATTTTATATTTAATAATATATTTTTTAATTTTTTCTCTAGTTTTTTTTCCTTTTATGGAACCGTTGGAACCACTTGTTCCACGTGTTCTAACCTAAAAATCGCCTGGAATTGGAGAAATGGTCAACTAGTTCGGTTTAGAACCGTTGGTGACGATTTTGATTCAGTTTCTGGCTTGAATCCGGTTTTGCCTATGTCCAGCAAAGTTGGACTTTCATTGTATATTTTTGTGTGAAAAAAAAGTTACTTAGCCCCATTAAAATCACACAATCATTATTCATCAATTAAGTCATAACCTTTTGGGTTGCATGGATTCAAATTATACACACACATAAATATAACTAGTTATAAATCCATGTAATGGGGGCTGATAAGTAGAATTATAAAATAAATTTACTTTAAACGAACTCATGCAATAAATTTGCTTTAAATTCATGCTTATGCCTAATATTATAGTGATAATTTATAAAATGAAAATATGCTTTCAATTGTTTGTTTATTTAAAGTTTTTGTTTCACCATTATATGGTGCTTTTTTAATGACACATTACAATATTAAAAAATTTGAAAAATGAAAAGATATAATATTTGATGAAATATAGTATGAGAATAGTATTAAATAGGTACCAATATGAATTTGAGAAAAAATGTATTAATATGAAAAGATATTTAAAGAAAAAAGCTTCAGAAATTATAACATGATAGTACCAAAAGGTATGGATATGAAAAGATATAATATTTCATCAAATACAATATGACAAGAATATTGTAAATGTACAAATATGAATTAGAGAAAAAAAGTATTAATATGAAAAGGTAAAAAAAGAAGAAGAAAAAAATCCTAAAATTACTTGTCAATTGTATTATAAGAAAATGAAAAAGAAAAATGCAAGAAAGATGATGAATCCATAAAAGTTAATTTTCTACGTAACGAAGTAGATTAAATGATGGTTGAAGAGTGCAAAAAGTTCTAAAAAGAAAAACAACAATATTTGAATGTTTGATTGCAACAAAAATGATAGTTACTTTTGGAAAAAGAGTAGGAGTATACAATCTCAAAACAAATAAAGAATAATGTAATATATAGATTAAGTGGTTACCCTTAATTTTTTTTATGTTTCAACATTATAAGATTTTTTTTAAATGAAAGTTACAATACAAAAAGGAACTTATAAGATTATTTTTTATGAAATGTTACCATACTAAAAGGCATGAACACGAAAAAAGATATAATATTTTGTGAAATATATAACCCTATAGGGTCATGGGTCGGATTCGAGTTGTAGTTATGACCCTATAGGGTCGATCCGACCCGTTAAGATTAATTAAAAAAAATTTATAACATCAAAATTTTCATATATCTAATATTTATTATTTTTATAACTCCATGATTGTATATTTTATTTTTTTTTTGTCTCATTGAGAATGTCATGCTTTTTTATAATTAATAAAAGATAATATTCATATTTAGTTAAGCTTATGACCCCCAGATTCCCTGTTGTCTGAAGTTTGAATATTCTTGTGCTGTTTGTTTACTTTAAGGAAAAGATGATAATCTGTTGTTGATGCATTGCATTTAGTTAAGTTCGTGTGCCACTCCGTCTGTGATTGTGTTACTGTGTACTGAGCTTTGACTCATTCTTGTCGTTCTTATTCTTTTTATAGGTGTTATTATTGATGAAGATGGTGGTGATGAGATGTTGAGGATGATGTTGATGTTGTTGAGTTGTTATGGTTGATGTTGATGTTGTAGTTGATGATGATCCTTGTTTCAGGTTTTTGGGGCGATCCATAAGACCCGCAAGAATGAGTGAAGTGGGCTAAGCCGTTGAATGTTTGTATTTTCTTTTATGTTGATTTATTTAGAGAAGAGTGGATTTATTTATAAATTTGTAATTCTTTTAATGGGGCTAGTTAATGCCCATATGTTTGCTAAATGATAATCTACCCCTAGAAGTATATTATAAAGTGTTTATCTAAAGTTTTGTTTCTTAGAAAGTTGGTCTGCTCTGCAAGGAGTAGAGTTTGATAAATTGTTTTCTTGCTGCTAAATCTAGTTGTTGCCAGAATCTAAATGAATGATTTCATATCCTAAAAATGAGTAGCAATGTCCAACATAAACAAAATCTTTTAAAAAAAGCCTTAGCATGTAATACTTTAGAGTATCATACATGGCGATAGCGCCTTAAGTTATTTAATTAATCGAATTAAATTTTTGGGGCATTACAATAATATACCCGAAAAATGCTCCATTATGTATCATCTTGCTCGTGTGTATCACATGTTGGATATGCCATACACATATACTATTTATATGTGTATTGCATCGCATCGCATGTCCAACATACAATACAAAGAAAATTTCAGGATCTAATGTCCGACATGTGATACAACGATGGTATTTGTGTATTTTTTTTTCAAATTGATGGGTAAACAAGAATTAATCTCAAAATTATATATATCCATATTTAAATCATAAAGTTTTCTAGCAGTATATAAGATTTGATTTTTCCTGTGGTAAAGATAAAAGGATACCGTGAGTTTCAAATCTCAGTTAGAGCTATGACGATGTTTATGTTAAAAAGAAAAGGTATTTTTCTTATAATCTCATATAAATTATTTTTCATTTTACATGTCACATGGATCCTAGCATAAGTTATACATTTCATTTCGTTTATTCTGATTTGCAAAACCCAACACTTTCCATATATAATATATATATATATATATGTTGGGTTGTTCAATGTTAGCCTTAGCTATTGAGTGAAGGAGCATACCTTATCCTCCTTTTATATCTAGTTAATGCTAAGGCAACTTGATCTAAAAAGTTAAATTTATAATAATGGAATATACTATTGTATGTATTATACAACATTCCTTCTGATATGGTTGTTAAACTTTTTAAATAAGGTCAATTAAGTAGACAATTTAATTGAATAAAAGTTAAAAATGAGTGCACAAAATTCAATTTAAAACATTTCAATCTAATACCATATTAGCATTACCACTCTAGCAATCTAATATGAAAACTTAAATTTATAAATATGGTACAAATATTATAGTTATTAGGTAACAATTTAATCTATATTTATGATCAAACAAGCTAAAGTCAATTTATTATTTATAGATTATAAATGGTATTATCAAATTATCCTTTTTTTAATATATTTGCTAGGCCACTTCATAAGCACGCTTAATTATGTTTGGATGGTCTGTTTTTCATCTGTATCTGTATTTGTATCGAAATGATATGCGTAAATATATCTAATTTATATTTATTTTTTTATCTATATTTGATCTATTTGATTTTTTCATGAGAATTGCCGATTTTTTTATCTATTTCTTGATAAATAATTTGTTAGAAAAAAGTTTAAAAAAAGTATCTATATCTGTTAAGAAAAGCTAAACAGACAAACCCATCTAAGGAACTTAATGGACTAACCTTAAAACATGCTGCTGATTTTCATTTAAACCCATCTCGAGTGCTTCATATCTAAAGAAGGGAAAAATTTTATATTTCCTTTTATTCCTTTTCCTTTGCACAAGTTATTTGTATTTTTATTTTTTAGACTTTTCATAGAAGTTGGCAAGTCCAATGTAAATTTCCAACTAAATTGGAGAAAATTTTTTTGTTTGGCTTTTTTCGACATATACAGATAATTTTTTCAAACTTTTTTCTAACAAATTATTTATCAAGAAATGGATATAGATAAAAAAAAAAGGTTGACAGTTCTCATCAAAAGATCAAATATAAATAAATATAGATATAAATCAAACATATTTACATATATTATTTTAAAAAAGATACAAATGAAAACAGCCCATCCAATCAGACCCTAAAGCTTGACTTTTTATGCAGAAAATGAGATGCACCATTTACTGGTTATCTCCCAGCAACGTGGTTGGACTGTGGGCTTTCGTGTGTTGAAACTTTAAGGTGGCTTGTAACGCCAGATAATGCAGATTTTTCTATATAGAAAGCAAGTGTGTTACTTGATGGAAATTACCTTCGAGTATTATTTGGTGACGAAATGTACCATCGCAATAATACCTCTATTTTATAATTAAAAGTTTTCTTAGAAAGAAAATTATTTTTTATATAGAATTTTTTATAAACAATAATCATTCCTCTAGTAGGGGAGAAGAATACAAATTTCTTATGTATTTTATATTATATAAAATAGACATTCTCTTATACTAGAATTTTCTATGAACAAAAATAATAGCTATTCCTTAATAATAAAAATAAAATAGCAATTTCATTTATATAAATTTACTCTGCGAGTCTAAATAACTATATATATAAGACAAAAGGCGCATTTTTTCTTATTTAATTTGAGAAGCGGCAAAATATGTGTTGCTTCATGATCCACATGAGACGAGTATTGGATAGAGCTGTGAAATTGTGCCACTCAAATGTGCTCCATTTTTCTCATTGAACTGTGAAATTTTGCAGCATAATATCAGTCCCAAATAATATAAACTCTAAATGTGTTACTCGAACTACGGGGGAATTGCAAAAGCTATGTGAACATTTCGTAAATGTGTTACTCGAACTAAATAATTATGTAGTTTCCCTCATGTATTTACTTTTTTTTTTTTTTTCCCAACTAATAATAATTGTACCGAAAATCGTTGTGCATGAGTCTTTCAATCGAATGGATTAGATTTTATTTTATTCTATTTTTTTTTTCCTTTAGTTGTAGTATGTTTAACGGAAATAAAAAAAGAAAAAAGAAAATAATAGGTGGGGCATCTTCACGTGATGATGTCTAAATTTTTTTTTTTATAATTATTAGACTTATAATTGGGGTTTTCCACACTTCCACGGTACATGAAAGTGACAGTTACCTAGCAACTGCTTCCTTGGACGTACATGAAGAAGAAAAACTTAGTGGATATTATACGTATCATTCATGGCTTCATGCATAAGTGGAGCAAGCTTCTACATAGTTCAGCGGGGAGTTACCAATTAACATCCTCATTCGAGCTTTGAAAGTTCCTTTAGGAGGTATGTAATTATACTGGTCTTTATATATCTTTACCCTAACAAGTCTTGAGGGATTTTATAATGTTAAAAAAAAAAAAGAAAGGAAAAAACAGTAATAGTAAAAAACCCTCGATATTCAAATAATTTGGTATAATTCGCTGTTAATTTGGATTTCAATTCTTCTAGTCTTTATTGATTACACATGGTATTCGGAAGAGGGAGGACTTGCAAACCATACGAACATTTTAATAACTTTTCTACCAATGATATGCACGACTATCTTTGCATAATTCACTTATCTAAGTTTATTTTAGGGGATCAAAAGTTTAGTGACTTCTTTAGGTAAGGGTCAAAGTTAATTTAGCGTAAATGTTATCTACGATATATAAATATTTGTCAATTTACTTAATTTACTATTTCAAATTTAAAAATATCAAATTAGTACCTAAATTTTATTTTTTTTTTCAAAATTAACTTCTTAAACAGAATTAACATCTAGATATCATAAGTGCCTCAAAAGTTTATTGATAATAAATTTTGTCTTCTTAAACTTCAAATAATTAATTACAAAACTAAATAAAATTCAGTACCAAATCTCGCTCTTATTCATTAATTTATTTAACCTTGTCATGCTTGCAAAGTCTGTCAACAAAGTAATGCTTTTTTCCTTTTTCCCCCTTGGTTATGAGGCAATATGTTGAACTGGATTTCAATCCATACATGCTTAGTTTCTTTGTGGTTTCATGCATGAATGGGGCAAAGCTTTTCTAAATACTTCAGGGAGGCGTCACCATCCTTATCCCATAAGTTGTTGTTTAGTATTTTTAAATATTTCAAACCTTAATTTTACTAAATGGCCTGATAAGTAGTTTGATTTAAGGCGCTACTGTTTCGTCTTTATATGTGATTCATGCATCCACATAATGAAAGTACAAAATATTTGAGCTAATTTTACAAGATGACTCCGAGAAGATAGTAATTTTGATGGTTTTTATGTACACATCTAGCATGTAGTTTTTATTATCAAAAGAGAGATAAAAGAATGTTTTAGAATACCTTAGATCTTTAGATGAAGCTTCCTATGAAAACAAGTTGTTCAAAAATATATATCAAACTATATTTGACAATTTAATCTACTTTAATCAAATAAGAAATTTCTTGTCATATAAGGGTAAGAGCGCTACATCTCATGACAATTTGTGATAGTCAATCATATTGTTTTATTTTCTTTATTTTATTTCTATTTTGTTTTTTTTTTTTCCTTTTTCCCCACAGCACACTAATAACGAAGTTTCTCTTGGCACACATTTTGTAGCTCACCAATAGTTCGAGTTGCAACGATTTCACAAAGAAAATGGTTGATACGGACCCTTCAAGTTTCTCTATCGAAGTACAGCCTACACTGATGAGGTTAATTTTCTTCATCCTCGCTCCTTATTGCTTTCATTTTGATTTTGTTGGTATTCTTCATGCATTGATGCTAATGAAATTTTGACATATATAATAATAATACAAAGATAGTTTCTAAAACAATTACCACTATAATTAGCATACCCTTTTATGTTAAAAATTATTGGTATATACATTACAAGTGATGTGTTCAAAACAAATGAAGTGTAATTTCTAATGAATCTAAATCGAAAAAGGTTCTTTGCATGTTACATGCCACAAGACTGGTTGGCAAATATAGCACCTTTACTCATATTTAAAGAAAAATACTTTTTAGGCATTTAGCCTTGGACTTTTAAATTAAAGACTTAAGATCTTAGTAAATAAAGTTGGGTCCATAAATAAGCATCAATCCTTGGTTAAAGACACATACTTGGCTTTGGCATTTATTATGCCATACTTGTTTAACGATTATAAGATTTTGGGTCTGCATGATTCATCTTATTTTCCTTCATTTGGTATTATTTTGACATCAATTAAAGTGGGCATATTTGTCAAGAATCAAGTGCTAAAAAGATGAAGACAAAAGTACATACAGACCTCTCTTTTAAAATTGATTATCCCAAAAATCCTTATAAAAACGAACTTATTTATCCTTCCCATTATTTGTTTTTATAAAAATATCAATAAATTTTTTTCGAATGCATAAAATATATATAAATTTAACCTATTTTTCTCTTAAATATATGTGAAATCTTATAACCCAATTATCGCACTCCAATCTCCACTTTTATTATCATCATAATAAAATATAAATGGATAAGTTGCAAATAAGATAATCATTCAAACACCAAATTTCTAATATATATAGATTGAAAAAAGAAAAGAAAAGAAATAAATCAAATGTAGATAAGATAGAAATTAAAATAAGAGAGGATAACAACATGTTGTTGCTTTTTGTATATGGTAATAGTCGTTGCCAAGAAATTCAATTTAAGAACCTTACAAGTAATACTGAGAAGTCTTTAAAGGAGACAATTCTTCCGGTCATGATATTTCATGCTATGAACCTAATAGAAGGCTTAGTAATAAAAATGACCTAAGAGTTAAAAAAAAAAAAAAAAACTAATTCAAGGATGCATTTATTATGTAAAAATGATTTCAAAACAACTTTTTACATGGAATATAATATATTATCTTTACAGTTTACTACGTGACTGTTTGATAAAGGAAAGTGGTGAAAATCATTACGATCGGAAAAATGTCAAGATAAAAATGTTTTATTTATTTTTTTCCGTTGACATTCAATTATTTTATTACCAATCAAATTTGGGCATTAGCCGTCGTCTATTACTATCTACTATTAGGAAGACCAAAAGTACCGTTAATCACTCTTGATTACAACTGAAATGTATGTTAATCTATATATAATGAGAAGTCCTATAATACATATCTTCTCAGAGCGGGTTGATCCAACTCATGACCCAATTTGTTGTCCAAGGTCCAAAAAAAGGGACCTGGAACTATCCCAAGGAGGGGATAGCATGGATTGGTTCCAACCGATGGATTCGCTGCATCTCGGGGCAGGTTGACCATCCCAACCCGTCCCCCTTATAATGCATATATTGAATTTTAAAAATTATTATTATTATTTTTAATTTTCAAGGACGGACTCTTAAGGACCTGTCGGGTCCACAGGTCTCCATAGAGAACCCGTCTTAGACCTGTGGATTCAGTAGGTCCACCTGATGGGTCCGTGCCTTGGCCCATCATGGATGGGCCGATTGGGTCCTGATTTCTAGCTACAACATTAATATTGTAAATGGCTGCATACTCACCATATCATATGTACATATTAAGTAATTAAATATATTAGTTATCTTATCCCATTTTGTCTATACTAGGTTATTGCCAAAGAGCCAAAAAGTTATATAAAATGATTTAACAATATTATATGGATATATCTAAAATTATATATATATGTATATATCCTTAATGCACTAAAATATGTACACTCTCTTTCTTTCCTTCCTAATGTGTAAACTACTTTTAATTTGAAATTGCATGTTTATTGAGTAATAGAAATGAACCAATCTTTTCTTTTCTTTTCTTTTTTCCAGCTTTAATCTAGAATATGGAGGAACAAAAGCAAGAGATGACGACGGAACAGAAGCAAAAGATGAAAAACCAAAGAATTCAATGTTTCAATTCGATTATACTGAAGGGATCACATTACTATTATGCCTGATAGCAATTGCTGTGGATCCATTGTTCTTCTATGTTGCGGTGATGAGTGAAGAGAGTGTAAAGTAAGTTTAATCTTTATATAAAAAATAATTATTAAAATAGGACTATGAACAAATTAATTATCCAAATATTCTATTAAAATCACATTTTGAAAATGTGATTTATGCTTATAAATAAACTGCATATACAACGTGCGATTTGGCTAGAAAACTTAGATAGGAATTACATTTTTAATGTGTGATTTCTCTGTTGATAGAAATAAACATAAAATGCATGTTCGACATGTGATTTTAGTGGATTGATTTGGTAATTATTTTAGATTGATGTGTATTTCAGTAAATATATTAAGATGGCATTTTAAATTGATAAAAAAAAAAAAAAAAACCCCTTCCGGTGATGATGGATAGGTCATCTTATCTTGCATTGGACAAGAAGCTGAGGATTGTGGCAGTTGTGTTGCGCACAACTGTGGATATACTTCACGATTTGTCATGGTGGTCCAAGTCTATATCCGGGCAGAGCGATGAAAAACAATAAAATTTCATCTCCCAGCAGAAGATCAAGTGCTATATCTCATGTCAGAAATTTGTTAACGGGATTTAAAATTTCTCGGATTTTATCTCCTGGCGGAAGGTCAAGTATGGAAGCTCGTGTAATGGCCATAATGGCATCCCTACCTCTTCCTCAGGTGTTGTATTATTTAACCTTTCCTACAGCCACTGATTCTCAGTACTGATAATTAAGTATTATTATCGCTTTAATAGTGATTTGATAATCAATACACAAATGTTGAACAAAAATTTGTTTATTTATATAACTTGTTCCATTAAAAACCAATCCAAATGTTTAAATTACCATTATAATAATCTATAAATATAGCTGCAAATAAGCTGAGCTACTCAGACTCAACTTATTTTATTTATGGGTAAGCTTAGGTTGGATCTTAAGCTCAAAATAAAGTTTGCTTAGATAAATGAGCCGAGACTAAACTTTTTTTTTCAAGGTCGCTAGCTGACTTAAGAATATACTTATTAAAAGCTAGCAAGTCAGGCTCGTTAAAAGCGTGTAAACAATTTTTTTATAATATTATTTTATTATATATATTTATTCAATATAATATTATAAATAAATTATTTATGTAGATAAGCCAGAGTTCAAGTTTACGCTTGTGAATCCTTAACAAGCTCGTAATGAGCTCGAGTTTGAGTCTATACTTCTCAACCTTATTAAAAGTTCGGCTTAACTAAGCTTGTTAATTTGTTAAACGAGTCAAGCCCAAGCCTTGGATCGCTTATTTACAGCCTTTCCATAATGTACAGCTTTATTTATATGTATATGCATAGCTAAATCAATCTTAGTATCATCTCATAATATAGATTATTTCGTTTGAGATACTAATCAATCTGCCGTATTGGTCCTCCAATAAGTATGATAGTGTGTATAAGATTATGCTAAACTCGACTTTTTGCTAATCTAGAATAATTACGTAATATTGTTGCATCAGGTCGTGGTATGGGCAGTAGACTTGCAATCACATTTAAAATCATGGATTAAGTTTGGGGTGGTATTCCAACTTGTTCCACGAATTTTACGATGTTATCCAACATACATTGCTGCAGTTACAGGTTTATTTCCGAAATACGAATGGATAGGAGCTGCCTTTAATCTCTTTCTCTTTGCTCTGGCAAGTCATGTAAGTGAATTTTGGTTGACGATTCATGGTCCCATTGTAAGTGAATTATGGATGTTTACGATTAACTATCTATAATTATAAAAGTGCAAATTTACTACTTATAAAATTTTCAATACCATTTATACTTGACTAACTCCGTTTAGATAGTTGATTGCAAAAATAAATAAAGTTCAAATAATTAATTGCAAAAATGTATAAAATTCAAAGTTCAAATTTATTTATATGGATATATCTCCATTTTTTTTTTCTAACTAACTAAACGCATTTTATGAGGGGAAAATATTAAAATAAAAATATTGAGTGCTTCCCAAATATATCAATAGAACTCTGTGGATGAATTCAACGCAATATATTTTACTGACATGAATGGCGCATTTACGTCTATAATGATGATTACATCAATTCACTTATATGATTGAATTTGATGGTAATAAATAGATCCTTGGAGGTATTTGGTATATACGTTCTGTTGATCGAAGAATGGATTGCTTAAGAGATCGAAGAGCTTGTGCTTCAACATCGGGCGATGATAACTATGGAATGTTCAGCGATGCAATTACCTCCGGTATCATGGTTCCACAGATTTTATGAAAAGGTCTCTAGTAGCCTTTGGTGGGGCATAAACAACCTTAGGTTTGTTCATGTTTGATCTTTCTTTTTCTTTAAATACTATAATTGGTAGAAAGTCCATATTATACGCATTATATATAAAATGTGTTTCTACTTAAGTTGAATATCAGAAACTGTTGAAGTAAAAAGACTATTGTACCTTTATATATTGGGGTTTTAGGTTGAGCGTCAAATACGGTAGGGTACATATGTTTCATATATAAATTTTTGAAACTTATATTTATGGGTACTAATGACCTTTAGCAACTTAAGAAACTGCCTTGAACATGTACCAAGTATACCATTATAGGTTCTGGAGCATAGGCTAGCTTGAAAACTTTTAATATAGGTAGGCTGGTATGCGCACACTCATAAAATACCTTTTTGGATATAATTGAATTTAAAAGATATAAAAAGGAAATCCTACTAATTTAGTTTAACCTATTATCCATTATTTAAGACTAGCCCTTAGTAGTTGATTAAATGCATAATGTAAAATTACTACCTATATTATGCATCATTTTTCAGTTTTATAGAAAATATTTAAAGCTACTAAATTTCATATTCAGTCCAACTTTTACTTATCCAACTTACTACCTCATGTTTTATCATCGACATTTGTACTTTTTCATCATTGAACATACAACACATCATGGTACAGAAGATGAAGATTAGTAAATACAACAAGTGTAAGTTTGGTTGAGTATAAATATTTAGCCACTTCGAAATTTAGGTTTAAACTTTGATAAGAGAAAATTATATTAATTATATATGTAGGTATTTTTAATTTATATTTAAAATCTCTACTAACTTACAATTTTAATATCTCGATTTTAATGATTATAATATTTTAAACAAGAAAAAAGAAATAAAAAAGGTCATAGGCTTCATAAGCTACCCAAAACATGTAGATTTTATAAAATACAGGTTCCATAATAATGTTAAAGGGCAACAAGTATGTGGCAATTCTAAACTTTAAAATATGTACTTACAAGGTAGCATATACGGCATATTAATATTAGATTTCCAGCTATAATTGTTCTAATAAAAGTTAAATTGTTTGATATTTGGATTCAAATGCCTATAATAAGCTATTAATATACATAATATATTAATGAGAAATTTCCAGTAATACTATCTGCAAAAGTTTTATGTAACCCCTGGAGTTTTAAAATTGTGAAATTGTATCGAAATATTTGAAGTTCATCGGGACTAAAGATCATGATTGGCGACTACATATGGGATACATGCTTTGCGATCTTCATTTGCTTTTTGGTTTGATTCTATATGCTCTACTTATTGGAAATGCACAGGTTTGATTTTTCTTTTTTCCCTTTTTTTTTTAAATATAAGTTAATGATTTAGTTATATGGGCTAATACATCTACACTAATATATGCTATTTTTCTTTACAACGTTCAGTTGTACTTGGAATCCACAAGACCTTCTACGTTGGCAAAACTGAAAGAGCAAAGAGAAAGGCTACAATTCTGGCCCTTATTCTATCGTCTTCCCAAGCAATTAAGGCAAGAAGTATGTATGTGTCAACATCCTAAGTGGCAAGGAGTCAGTGAAGTTAATCTTGAGAGCATGCTCAATAATATTCCATGGCAATTGAGGAGGAAGATAAAGCCATATTTTTGCAAAAGTCTGTTCCATAAGGTAGCTTTTATCAACTAGCAAAGACAGAACAATATCAAATCTAACAAACTTAAACTTTAAATTTCTATCAAATATGCTCAAACACTTTTCGTTATATGTCTAGGTGAAAGAATTTGAGGAGCTAGAAACGAAATTAAAAAAGAATTGCAAGAACGAGCAAGTGCAGTCATATTCCAATCAGAAACAAACATCTATCAAGAGGATATCCAATCTACAAAATGATCTATATTGTTGAAGGTAAAGTTTTGGCATTTAATAGCAACAGTGTGAATGAGGGATCACTTGCAGAGCAATTTACAGAAGATGATTCATTTGGGAAAGAGTTGCTTCAAAAAGTCCTTGAGTCGCCGCTGCCAAAATTTCCCCTGGCGAAACAAACTATTCAGTCGATGACAAAAGTTAAGCATTTTCTTTATCATTTGATGACTTTGTCAAAGTATTTACTAAATATGGAAGGTCCATTGAACCTTATAGAAAAGAATGGGCTGCAAATGTGCTCAAACGTGCAATTCGGAGGTGCATTGCTATACAAAAGTTGACGAAACCATACGATGCAGGAAAGGATCACTTTGATTGAAAAGAGTTTACAGTTACAAAGTTGTCACTCATCATCTTCATTTGAGATGCAACATTTAGCATGAGGAGTTATATTTACAATTGGACGACGACCTATGGCAAATTTGCAAGTGGAAATCAATCTTGGAATGTCTCCTAACATGCCAAATATCAATATTTGTTGTATGCTTGTGGGTTGTATCAAACTATGTTATGGTTGTATGTGTGAGGTGATTATTATTATGATGTTTTGATAAGTTAACAAGTCATTGTTGTATCCTTGGGAAAACCTTATAGGGAAATGATATGTATTTGATCATTATGTACCGCAGTGAATGAAAAGCTAGTAGTTCTTTATTTCTTACAAATAAAAATGTCATCACAAAATGGCAGTTCCAGTACAAGCACCCGACTTCAAAACTCAGTTTTGTTGATCTTTTTTTTTTACCATTTGTTTAATATTTTTTCGATATCAATTCGAATGGATTTATTTGGTAATAAAAATATATAGAAAAAGATGAAAATATAAGTACATATGCGTCCTTTTTTTTAAATTAAATATCCAATATATGCCTATATAAAATTGGATTTATTTACTTTTACTTTATTCATTTCTATAAAAACACCAATTAAAATTTACCTTTCAATATAAAATATAATTTTTAAACCTTTTTTCTTTAAAATAGCTGAATTTTTACATCTCAATTTTCACATCCCAATAACCATCTTCATCATAATTATAAAATAATCAAAACATATTTTATATAATATTCTTTTTCCAAAATTATCTATGCAACTTCAAATGATCGAATTTTAGGGTAAAAGCTAACCTTTTATACGACGGAATTAAGATGCCTCTCAATCAAAATACTTTGTGCACCACACTAGACACCTTGACATGCGCTACTTAGTGCATGAATTAAAACTCAAAAATAGCAAAATTAGAAAGGAAATTAGTCGTTTTCATTTCTTGAATTTTCAAGAGCTCAAATAAATGTTAGATTTACATTTGGTCACTTGATTATTTTCTTCAAATTTCCATTTGATCAATTCAAGGTAAACATTTAAATTTAGAATTTTCGCAATGTAGCATGCTATCAAATTTTGTACTTTCATTGTATTCGCTAGGAAGAGCTTCACATTCCAAAAGTAATTTTCGTATAACCCTACTCATTGTCATTGACAAGATCATTGGGATGTTAATGGCTTCGCCACATATCGTTACATCTGATAAGAACATGCATCGTTGTAGAATTTTGCTTACTAGAATCCATAAATATATAGAGAAGACAAAAAATTTAAAATGTGTGAGTTTATATATGACTTCCCATAAAAATCATGAAAGGCTTACTAAGGGATCTGAAAAATAATAGTATCACAATTTCTCCGTTAAAGAAAATATTTATGAGTCATAAGTCATGAAATTTCTAATAATACATGTCCAGCTAGAGGTTAAATCCACTAATTGAATTATTGTGGTGTTAATTACCACCACAAATCCACAAGTCACATACAAGACTATCACAATAGTACTCTACATAGGAGCAGATCTATGAGGGGCGATGGGGGCTCGACCCCCTAGACACGAGAAAATTTAATTTTTAAAATTTTTTAAAAAAGACAAAAATATATATATTATATGTATATTATAAAGAGTAAACTTTAACAAAAGACTATTGTGGTTTAGTAGTTAAGTATCTACATCTACATTCATGAGGTTATTGGTTCAAATCCTATTGGCTAATTTTTTTTTTACTTTTTTAACATGCATTTATTACATGTTTCTCTCTCTCTCTCTCTCTTCCACCCACCCCCCCCCCCCCCCCCCCCCCCCCCCCCACCACACAATACATATATATATATATATGTTTCTTTTAATCTTTTTCTTTCACAATAACTAATATTATTAAATTCTTTTATCATAAAATTATCTAACAAAATAAATTCTTCTTATTAACTATTTTATATTCAAAAGCAATAATCATATTGCACATTAATTGTATAATTTGATTTAGTAATATTGTTTTTTTCTATATGTAATGCAAAACAGAAAAATGACCACAATTTATTGAATAAATATACTATCTAGATATATTTTATGATTTATTTCTATTAAAAAAATTTACGTAGATAAAAGCTCTATCTTTTATTAATAAATAATTTTCAAGTGACATATATACCACCATTTATGAAATGCACTAAATACTCTTAATTATTATTTAACTGATTTTTTCATGAAGTATTAAAAATATCACATTGAAATTATTATGAAATCCTCATAAATATATAAGATGTAATATAATTGCAGTAACGAGTGAATATTAATAACAATTTTAAGATTAACTTAATTACAATCTGCGCTCCCCCCGGTCGTATAATCAAGTGCCACTCCTAACTCTACATCAAAGGCTTTAAACCTTATAAATATATGAATTTGATTATATAGGCTTTGAGCTTAATTTTTATTTGGGTTTAACTCGTTAGGCTAATGTGACAAAGCTTAAAGAGTTAGGCCCAATACGATTGGGATGATCAAGGGAGGTATGGTAAGGTAGTCTTGAAGTAGGGCCTGTTGGAATTGACCTGCCTAATTATAACTTTTCTTAAATTGGTTTACACACATTACAAATGAAGGCCTTACTGAGCCTAGGTCTATAAGAGAGCCCACTTCTACATCCATTATGGGAGGGACTTATCTTAGCCGTTGGTTATTCCTCTCATTTGATGGATAACATTGATAGCAATAGGGGTGTTCACAGTTCGGTTAACCGGTCCATGGCCCTATTCTTTTATCCTAATCATAATAATCGGATTTTCAATATCCTAATCCTAAACTAATCCATTATGAACGGTTAACCGCCTTAACGGTTAATCATTTTTGTCGGTTAATTTTTTTGGTTTTCGGTTTTTAACCGTTTAACATAATGGTTATGCAAATTTTGCAATTAACTTTATTTTTCAATATGTTCGTAAAAAAATTAGAGTATTTTTTGTATAATTATATTAAAAACTATAAACTAAGAATGTAAGACATGTAAAATAGTTGTTATTATATATCGGTGCCATCAAGATAATCATCATAATAGTCTTTTACTCATGTGCTCTTATCAACTTTAATCAATTGAGCTCAATATAAAATCTCAATCAAACACCACCATTCCAATTTTTAAACATATATGCATTTGTTTCTTCTTATCTGAATCATTCATTTTAACATAATTTATATTAATAACACTAAAAAAATAATTATATTAGTATATTATAATTTTAGTTTTTTTTTCTTTTTTTTTTCATTTTATTTCCATTGTTTTTTTTTCCTTACCTTTTTAGAGAGTTATTTTCTTTTAGATTGTACACTTTGATATATTTTGAACAATTTCAATAAGAATTAAAGAAATATAGAGTGATATATTTTACTCCCTTTTTTTTTTTAAATTTTCTATATGTGATTTGTTTGTCATAATTATAATGAGTTTTTGTACAAATATATAGTGAACATGAAAATATTCATTACAGTATAAAACTAGCTGTTTACACGTGATAATTTAAATGATTTACTATAAATCTTAATAATTGTAGATTCTCAATCATCATTAAACATAAATAATTATTTTAATTATCATAATTGCACTAGACATATTAATGAGAGTGTGTGAATTATGATTGGTAAAACTTAAATTTTGGTTGTATGTAGCTAAATTAATATTAAATTCTTTATTTTTCATCATTTTCTTAAAGTTTTATTAGTACAATAAGTAAATCTATAGTTTTTGTAAGCAAATTTGCATTAGTTGCAGAATCTTACGATTCTATATTTCGATTCTATGTTCTAATTCTACAAATCGCCTGGTGATTCTAGGGAGAAAATCCAGTTTAACAACCATGATAATTGCTTAGATTTTTTCTAGTGTTATTTCAGTAGAGTTTCTGTATTACTTTTGATCTTAATAGTACACAGAAAATGACCCCAAAATGAGAAGAGAAGCATCTTATTTATAGATGTTAGAGGCGAGTGGTAACCGTTGGATGACTTCTGGATGGATGGTTAAGATGAACATTGCTTGCAACTATTTGATCTCTTCTAGGAATTGAATGCCCATAATCCATCCCTCCTTTTATATATATGGGCATGGGCTTTGCATATGAGCCTAGAATAGGATGGGAGCTTTTCCAATATAAAAGGAGCCCATTTTTATAATTTAAGATAATAAAAGCGGTAATTGAAGTGTGCAAGTTTTGATGTGACAATTCATGTATATTAAGGAGAAAAAAAGGTCTAAAAAGTATGCATTAGAAAAGAAAATTTTTATTGATATTTTTATAAAAATGATAAAGTGAAGGGTAAATAAGTTCGATTTTATGAAAATTTATTAGGTAATCAATTTATAACGGTAAATTACATCGAAAGGTTGCAATATTTTTTGGTAAGATTCACAACATTTTTAGTTGTTCATTTAATGTGATAATGTTTTTTGTGATTCATTTGACATCACTATATTTTTAGAAAACAGGTAAAATAATATCACATTGACATGTGTCATAACACGACGGATCTTTCTTTAAGTTTATTGTCTTTAGTTGCGCCCTTCTCCTTTCAACTCTTAACTTTAATTTTTCCGTAGCATCCTTTGGTATGAACAAGTGTGAGGCTCTTGTATCCACCATTGCGTTCATGTTTCTTACAACCATCCTTACCTTAACATACGTTAAACCTTTACTTTCATCACTTCCAATCTTTATGGCATTAAGCCACCTCAGGGTACCAATGTGTCTCTTTCCCTCATCATCTGACTTGTCTTTCGTGAATAAAGTTGTCAAGTTTCCCCTCTTATGACACTTCCTAGCATAATGTGGTCCATCACAAAAATAACATTTTAACTCTCGGCTCCTCCTTATGTATGTTGTTTCCTCTCCTTGGTAGACTAGGTGATATGTTATTTCCACCCTCCTCTTTCTCTACTTCTCTCCCAGAAGAATACTCAAGTTCCTTACCTTGAAATTCTCCTAACCCTTCCGTGAAGGCTATGGCTTTCAAGATATTCTCTACACCATACTACTCCAATTATAGTTTTGTCCACAGCTTCAAACCATCTAAAAATAGCACAAGATGTAACACCCCAAAACTCCACCTACCAAGGTATTATTCTCTTTGGCTATACGCCACACGGTTTTATCCTTTTGGTGCCAATGCTTTCCAGGGGGTCACCCATCCTAAGATTGCTCTCCATAGAGCACACTTAACTTTAGAGTTTTCGCGAACTCTAAACCATTACACCAAAAGATGCCTCTTGTGATTAGAGTTCCAATACCTAT
Organism: Combretum micranthum; assembly: GCA_024138025.1. Classification (NCBI taxonomy): domain Eukaryota; kingdom Viridiplantae; phylum Streptophyta; class Magnoliopsida; order Myrtales; family Combretaceae; genus Combretum; species Combretum micranthum. The sequence continues at coordinate 482,260 of JAMXBD010000863.1, read as the reverse complement.
ATTTGAGAGGTATTACATCCTCCTCCACTTATAGAACTGACATCCTCGTCAGTTTTGTTATACAGGTCCAAAACCACACTAAGCAGTAAGAACACATTCCTCCACTTCCGACTAGTGAACTTCTCTGTTACCACCTTGTAACACCTTAGAACTCCACCTACTAAGGTATTGTCCTCTTTGGTCACACATCAAATGGTTTTATCCTTTTAGTACTAGTGCTTCCCAAGGGTTACCCATTTTGGGGATGCTCTTCATGGAGTACGCTTAACCTTAAAGTTCCGATGAACTCTAAGCTATTACACCAAAAGGAGTCTTTTGTTATTAGAGTTCCACAATCTTTATTTGAGGGGTATCACACAAGAGCATCATCCTGTTTAAGGTCTAGTATTTCCAACATGAGCTCTAAAATTCTTATATATATTGTTTCATAGTGCCTTTATGAGTAAGATGGTGAAGTCTAACTTTGACCTCACTTCAAGCATTTTATGGGGGAAACATCTCTCTAAACTCATTTTCCTAGGAAATAATCTCATTAACTCTTCTACTTACCAAATCATGGTTGAATCCCTTAAGTATAATGCTACAATACGTACCTTACTTCCATCATCCATAAGCCTAATGGATGCAAAGTATTGTTCTAAACTCCAAAATGAAATTGTCCACCTCTCTTGCTAATCAAACCCTTTTGAAGTACTTTGACTTTGGCACATCTACCCCGATTGCTAACTGGAAAGTCACTCCATTAACAAGTACAGGCCTATAGCCTGCTAACTGGGACTTGAGATCCTCTATTTCCTTTCTCAAAACTAGAAATGTTGCATCCATTCAATTTTCCATCCTAGTGGTTTCAACTTCCACCTTACACAATTTAGCCCCAAATCCTTCCATCCAGGCTTCATGGAAATTGTCTCGTGCCTCTAAGTCGTCTCTTGTTTGGCTAAAGTCCCTTTACTACTCACCTCAAAGATTTTCCCCTAACTCCTCCATGTGGGTTTGGGACCCTTCTGACCCTCTTTTACCTCGGCAGTGCAAAGTTCCACCCTTACCACCTTGGCACTATGTGCCATTACTTTGTCTCTTGATCCCCCCATTGTCTAATAAGCATGTAATCATCACGAACGGTCTCATCTCCCACAACTTGAGCATGGATCTCCTCATTTGACGACATCTCTACTCTTGCTCCCAAATTCCAGCTCTGATACCACTTGTCATGAGATTAATCTATCGTGCAACACTTAGCCTTCTATTCCTCACACACCAAGGCTAAGTTCAACCTAAAACCCACACATAAGAGCTTTAGAGAGAGAAAGTAGAGAGGAAGCTCTAAGGAGAATGAAGTAATCATTAATGAATCCTCACTTTACAAATGAGGGAGATCCCCCTATATATATAAAAGGCCTCCATGATTGGATGGCCAGATTATTGTGGTTTAACGCCCAAGATACAATTTTGCCTACCACCCTACCTAGTAATATACATCGAATCTGGGCAAGGAAGATTTCTTTGGAGACTGCCAAAGACTTCTAGCTACTTCTAGAATCTTCTTAGTTCTTGTTCCGACATTTGATATGAACCTTGGGCAGTGTTGGGCTTTGATGAACCTCGTTTACTCAACCCGTCTTTAAAGGTCCATGACACCCGCACGATATTGAGTTGAGTCAAATTATGGGTCAAACCCGCTTTTTGTCCCAAAGAGAGAAGAAGAAGAAGGAAAAGAAATGTTTATCTATAAAATCAATCTTTTCGTAATCATATCATATTCCACCTAAGTGGCTTTGTTAAACGATTTTCTTGGTGATGAATTCATGAGAGATAGCGACAAACCAAAGTCTCTTAATTCCTTAATTTCCTAGCCTAATGCTAACATGACACATGCATTTTCTAAAGTGCTTATCAGCATCATTTACCATGGTATGGTTTAGGTCTAAGTTTTAAGGTTTAAGTCCATTGATTTTAGAGATACTTGGTGCTTTAATACACATACAATAAACATAAAATATGCTTTTATAATTGATTAAAAATTCAAAATACTCACGGAAGGTGAAAGTGTCAGAATTTTCCTATAAAAATTATCACTTGGCAAATGGAAAATTTATACCGGAAGAAACTAGTGTTTGAGGTTAAGTTCATTTAAGGTATCAACATTTGTGGTGGTTAAAAAAAGAAATAAACATTTGAGGAAATGAGTCAAATAAGGCATTTTCACTAACTCCGTCTGATTTTTCCTATCATATATCGCATGTAATGCACGTGTTCTTCTCCCCTACTGTCAATACATCATTCTATACAAACTACCTTACCTCCATTGTATTTAAAGAAAAGAGAAATATAAAACAAGCCTCCATTATGGAAAATGATAAAAAACAATATACATCAAGGGACTTAAAACCTTACTTCCATTGTATTTATGGTTTATTTGGCTAGCTTTTTCTGGCAGATACATGCATATTTTCCAACAAATTGTTTATCAAGAAATAGATACAGATAAAAAAAAAAGTTAGCAATTCACATAAAATAATCAAATAATAAAATATAAATGCAAATTGGACATATATATACATATCATTTCAATACAGATAGAGATAAAAACAAACAATCCAAAACTCAACTGCAAGCAACGTAGATGAGAGACTTTAAGAATTCAAATGTTCTGTGTTGGAGAAAAAGCCAAATTTTATATTTCCTAGCACCTGCCTTATATTATTATTATATATTATTATTTTATTATCATCATCATCATCATCATCATCATCATCATCATCAGTTTCAACAAAGTACAAAACCTTTTGATAAATATTTACTGTCCCATGAATAAATCTTTATCATTTGTTAAATAAATTTTAAAAATAAAAGCATCCTTCTGGTAAAAGTACAGTCATTATCACTTTATAAATACGTGATAACTATATATTTATCGGGACAGAAAAGTATCCCCGATTGAGCAAATTTCTATGCCCAAACGTTCAAATTTGAAAAAGAAAACAACTTTAATTTAAGTTAATTGGAAAAATACGACATGTATTTTGACCAATTTACAAACAGATGGCTTGTATTATTTTTTTATGATAAATAGGTTACCTGAGTTTTATACAAAAGTATCAATATTATTTAATAAATTTATAATAATAAATGTTAATATTTTATTAGTGATAAAAATTAATTTTATATTTTTTTCAATTTTCTCATTTTTGAAAAAATAATCGTTAATATTTTATTTATTTAATTTTATTTAGCAATATTTTTATTAAATTAATTTTTTTAAGACCAATAAGACTAACACATATTCTTTTAATAGTAATTAATTATAATGACACTTTTTGTATGAAAATTGAGTCACCTATTTATCAAAAATATCAACATAGATCATGTGTTTATATTTTTATAATTAACCCTTTTAATTTTCTTCAAAACGTTCACCGGTCGTTCCACATTTCTCACAGAAAGAGGGTAAGGTAACGTTCCTAAATCACACGTTTGAAATTTTTACTTGCAAAAATGTAGTTTACATTTATTGAAGACTTGATGGGAAAAGGAAAAAAAAAATATTATTATTTTAAAAAATTACGAAAATGCCATTGGGAAGAAAATATTCCAGTTTTAGGCAACTTGACCTCGTCTCTAGAAGAAATGAGGTCAATGTTCGTGATAAACCTCGCCTCTTCCAGAGAAGAGGTTCATTCTATGCAATGACCTCCTCTCTTGGAGAGACGAGGTTAGTCCAAATAACACCTCGTCTCTCCAAGAGACGAGGTCAGCTCTACCATCACACAACTTCGTTAAAAATCATAAATGACCCCCTCATTACATATTAACTATTATAACCTGTCAAAATTATACAGAATGAGCCATATAGATCATTCATTAGTCATCATCCACCATGGCTAACTTTCAAACTTCATAACCCAACCACAAAAGTATTCCCAAACCCAATCCATCATAAAACTTAGTGTCAAACCCAATTCATTCTATCATAGCATAATTGTAAAACCATTCATAGCAAACATAAAAAAACTTAGAATATGGAAGAATCAAATGAATGATGTATTAAGTACATGAATGTTATGTTAACTACAAACACCAATGAGAGAAAAAAGAATCTATATACAAGAATCATAAAAGATAAAAATCTACACAACAGCCATTACTGGGTGCACCGCCTCCCTCATCTTTGCCTGATAAAAGTTCAGAGGAATGATGTACACTGGTGTACATCCTGATAAGGAAGCTCCATGATCGGATCCACCTGAGTGAGTGTGGCATCCCCATATCCATCACCAGTACCATAAGGATGAAATGGGACTGGGTTTAGCCCCACCTAAGTGAGTTCCTCCCCCATATCATGTGGTAGTGACGGTCGCCTCTTTTGTAGAGCGAGGAGGGTGTGGGAGTCAATGTATGCTATGTCTGCCATGTCTGCCATGGGGGTCTCATGTAGATGAGCATATGATGATGATGATGGACCAAGCTTGGAATGAAGAAAATGTGGAAAGCCTAGCTCACCAGATTCGTGCTAATGTGAGGGCAAAGGCTCGTCTCAAATATGTACATCTTGGTCTTGCCCTCACTCTTAACCCAGACCCTGTCCCCGCCCATGCCTCTCTCTAGCTGGCCGTTGTCTCTATATAGGCTGAGGTTATGGGTCTTCAGGTGCTGGTGCTGGCGCTAGCGCGGGATCATTCAAATTAAATCCCATAAACTTATTCACTATACGAATGACATCTTGTGCAGTGGATGGAGTGTTCTCTGGTGGCATGCCCGGGACTCTATAAATGAAATTTGCCTACAAGCAAGAGGGAACAAGTATATTAGTGAATAACAAACACGATTTAAATCCAAATATAATTTATGTAGTCAGTGAACTTACCATATACCGAATAACGGCTCCTATACGACTGATCCAATGTTTGGTGATCGTATAGTACCAGTCGAAATAATCTACAAATGTGCCAATGAGAATATCTGGTACCTTGACAATGTGATCTCCCCTGCTATCCCACTCAGCTATCCACCTGGCGTACTCCAACTCCTAGTTCCACTCAGAATACCATCGTAAGTCTAGCTCATGTAGGACTGTCATATCAACTGGATGGTCAGAATCCCCTGGAAACCACCAAACTGTCTGAGTACCCTATCTGGGTAGTAGTGCTCGATAATGTAAAAACAAATCAAGGGGACTCGAGCATACCATATGTCACTGCCCGCTCAGCAGTACATAGGGAGGGTATCCATAATAACGACATAGGGGACCCAAACAACCTGTAAAAGAAAGAAAAGTATAGTATACATTAATAATACAACATAACTATATACATGTGAATACATAAAATATACAAAAGCGATACCTGGCTAGGGAGCTGCTTATCAAAATACCTCTTACACTCGAATAACAAATGTGTGGGGGAGCGAGTGACATTGAAAGTAGCACCCTAATAACTTATCAATGAGCGATCCATGGTAAATGATGTGATCTGTCGTCGCAGCGGAGCGATGTGTGGGAAGTGCTCCCATGCCCAGATTTGGAGGACTACTAGGGGGTCCTGCTATGTCACCCGTCTTTACATGAGAAGCCATGCATAGTTATTTGTATAGTAATGCCAAGCAAGCTACTCCTCATGCGAACCACCCACCATGCTTCTTGTAACTGCCTCTGAGTCTCCACTTGCAACTCCTATTATGAACATCAGTACATTTAGCTATCCATGACCTCGGGTCCGAGTCTACCACCTTAAGGTTATAATAATTCGACATATGCCACATTTTAACTGCCCATATGAGATGATCTTTACTCAAACCGCATTCCAACCTTGAATTCATCACTGAAACTTCAATTACTAGCACTCATTTCTTGCTAAACACTGTCCAAACAACACAAACTCTACTTCTAATCATCAAACACCCAACTACAATATTCAAATACCAATTACACTTCAATTCCACACTTCAACTACTTAACTTGTTTCCACTACTCATCAACATTCCTTACAACTTCCTAACACTTAACTAAGCTCACACAATAGCAAAGCAAAATCTAACATATATCAATACATAAATCAATCAACTCAATTGGCATCTACTAATCTAAAGTTTGACTTTAGGGGTATGTTTGACCTAGGGTTAATTTGGTTAAATTTGGAATGCATTTGAGTTCAATTTGGGCTTAAAAAGTATGTTTAAACTTTGTAAAAATTCTGTCATCAATTCTTAAACAATTCACAAGTTGTTTTATTAATTCTAAACATAACACAAACATATTAATTCACAAAAGACACACACATTCATTATACCATGCACACATTAATATACATAATACAATAATATTAATTTCATTATACTAAACACATACAAAATGACACACATTCAACACATGCACTAATTATATAGTTTATGCACATATATCTCATTTCAAAATCATATATCATTTCAATAACATTAAAATATAAATTAGGAAATTCATGGCTATTTTAATAGGAGGGAAAAAGACATCTAGCATGTTTTGCTCTAGTGGGAGAATAAAATATTGCACATGTCATTTTGAATTTGGCTTACATCTAAACAAATGGACTAACATGTCCAACATAATAACATGAGGAGAAAACTTGGAGTTCTCAATTGAGTTTAGATGGCTATAGGGTTCAGAGAAATTAAAGCTTGGTTGACCAAAGGGTTAACTATGGGCAGATCAACTGCGCCATGACCGATTCAATCGATCAAACCATAAGTTTTGGATGGCACAAAACTATAAATAAGTGTAAAAATATATAATGAATGCAAAAAAATTCTATGAAATAACTATGGTGTTTTTGTGGGTTACTTTTTTCGAAATGTTGAAAAATTAGTATAATTTATCATACATATATGTATAATATGTTTCTTCGTATATGACCTGAATAATCTTATTCTCATTTATTGTGAAAAACGGCACATTTTCTAAACAAAATGGACTTGATCGGATAAGTTGCTAGGGCAGTAAACAAGGATAAAAAATCTCAATTAACTAACACCCTATGTGAATTGATTAATAGCGTATGGGTGCCGAAAAAACTATGGCATGTAAATGGTATTATGAAAACAATAAAACCATGCACTATTGTTCTTCAAAAAATATCGTGATTTATTTGCTACTTGCGCAGACACATGCATATCGATTCCATTTGATTTTTTTTTTAAACAATAGGACTTTTGAAGATAAAGTTTAAAGGGTCCTTTTAAATTTCGTACTATGTCCTCAAAATTGGTAAATTTTGATGATGTAAAGTTTAGACATGGGCATGGTTCCAGAACTGAACCGAACCAAAACCAGTGGTTCCAGGTTTTGAAATTGAGGAAATAAAATCGGAACCACAACTGTCTCCCAGGGTTCTGGTCTGATTCTATGGAACCGTCTTTTTTAAGTAAAAATAAATAATGAATATGTTTTAGTTTTAACAAAATAATTTTTAAAGTCAAAATAATTATTGAGTCTAAAAGCATTAAATTATTTAACCAATTTTTTTAAAAATTTGTTTAAAATGAGCATTTATTTAAACACAAACACATATAATATCAACTATAGTTAATAATATAAGATTGTAAAGTACTTCAGAAGGCAAAAAAATTAAATAGAAATTATAGTTTCATATTATTAAGAGAATGAATTTGGCTTTTAGGATAAGTTTATATAAACTAATTATATATGATTTTAAGTTGTGTTTATTTGTGTTATTGAAAATAACATATTAAATATTATTATTTGGTAATAAATTTTACAATTCATATGAAATAGTTTAAAAATTAATAATTTTATATTTAATAATATATTTTTTAATCTTTTTCTCTAGTTTTTTTCCTTTTATGGAACCGGTTGGAACCACTGGTTCCACCAGTTCTAAGCCTAAAAATCGCCTGGGAATTGGAGAAATGGTCAACTAGTTCGTTTTTAGAACTGTTGGTGACGATTTTGGTTCAGTTTCTAGCTCGAGTCCGAGTTTTACCTATGTCCAGCAAAGTTGGACTTTCATTGTATATTTTTGTGTGAAAAAAAAGAGTTACTTAGTCTCATTAAAATCACACGATCATTATTCATCAATTAAGTCATAACCTTTTGGGTTGCATGGATTCAAATTATATACACACACATATATATAACTAGTTATGAATCCATGCAATGGGGGGCTGATAAGTAGAATTATAAAATAAATTTACTTTAAATGAACTCATGCAATAAATTTGCTTTAAAATCATGCTTATGCCTGTATTATAGTGATAATTTATAAAATGAAAATATGCTTTCAATTGTTTGTTTATTTAAAGTTTTGGTTTCACCATTATATGGTGCTTTTTTAATGATACGTTACAATATTAAAAAATTTGAAAAATGAAAAGATATAATATTTGATGTAATATAGTATGAGAATAGTATTAAATAGGTACCAATATGAATTTGAGAAAAAAATGTATTAATATGAAAAGATATTTAAAGAAAAAAGCTTTAGGAATTATAACATGATAGTACCAAAAGGTATGGATATGAAAAGATATAATATTTCATCAAATACAATATGACAAGAATATTGTAAATGTACAAAAATAAATTAGAGAAAAAAAGTATTACTATGAAAAGGTAAAAAAAAAAAAGAAAAAACTCCTAAAATTACTTGTCAATTGTGTTATAAGAAAATGAAAAAGAAAAATGCTAGAAAGATGACGAATCCATAAAAGTTAATTTTCTACGTAACGAAGTAGATTAAATGATGGTTGAAGAGTGCAAAAACTTCTAGAAAGAAAAACAACAATATTTGAAGGTCTGATTGCAATAAAATGATAGTTGCTTTTGGAAAAAGAGTAGGAGTATACAATCTCAAAACAAATAAAGAATCATATAATATATAGATTAAGTGGTTACCCTTAATTTTTTTTATGTTTCGACATTATAAGATTTTTTTTAATATGAAAGTTACAATGCAAAAAGGAACTTATAAGATTATTTTTTATGAAATGTTACCATACTAAAAGGCATGAACACGAAAAAAGATATAATATTTTGTGAAATATATGACCCTATAGGGTCATGGGTCGGATTCGAGTTGTAGTTATGATCTTATAGGATCGATCCGACCCGTTAGGATTAATTAAAAAAAAATTATAACATCAAAATTTTCATATATCTAATATTTATTATTTTTATAACTCCATGATTGTATGATTTATTTTTTTGTTTCATTGAGAATGTCATGCTTATTTATAATTAATAAGAGATAATATTCATATTTAGTTAAGCTCATGACCCCCAGATTCCCTGATGTCCGAAGTTTGAATACTCTTGTGTTGTTTGTTTACTTTAAGGAAAAAATGATAATCTGTTGTTGATGCATTACATTTAGTTAAGCTCGCGTGCCACTTCATCTGTGATTGTGTTACTGTGTACTGAGCTTCGACTCATTCTTGTCGTTCTTGTTCTTTTTATAGGTGTTATTGTTGATGAAGATGGTGGTGATGAGATGTTGAGGATGATGTTGATGTTGTTGAGTTGTTATGGTTGATGTTGATGTTGTAGTTGATGATGATGCTTGTTTCGGGTTTTTGGGGCGATCCAGAAGACCCGCAAGAATGAGTGAAGTGGGCTAGGGCCGTTGAATGTCTGTATTTTCTTTTATGTTGATTTATTTGGGGAAGAGTGGATTTATTTATAAATTTGTAATCCTTTTAATGGGGTTAGTTAATGCCTATATGTTTGCTAAATGATAATCTACCCCTAAGAGTAGATTATAAGTGTTTATCTAAAGTTTTGTTTTTAGAAAGTTGGTATGCACTGTAGGGAGTAGAGTTTTATAAATGATTTTGATAATTATTTTTTTGCTGCTAAATCCAGTTGTTGCCAGAATCTAATTGAATGATTTCATAACCTAAAAATGAGTAGCAATGTCCAACATAAACAAAATCTTTTAAAAAAAGTCTTAGCGTGTAATACTTTAGAGTATTATACGTGGCGATAGTGCCTTAAGTTATTTAATTAATCGAATTAAATTTTTGGGGCGTTACAAATAATATACCCAAAAAATGCTCCATTGTGTATCTCATCTTGCTTGTGTGTATTATATGTTGGATATGCCATACACATATACTATTTATATGTGTATTGCATCGCATGTTCAACATACAATACAAGAAAATTTCAGGATCCCATGTCCGACATGTGATACAACGATGGTATTTGTGTATTTTTTTTTTTCAAATTGATGGGTAAACAAGAATTAATCTCAAAATTATATATATCCATATTTAAATCAGAAAGTTTTCTAGTAGTATATAAGATTTGATTTTTCCTGTGGTAAAGATAAAAGGATACAATGAGTTTCAAATCTCAGTTAGAGCTATGACGATGTTTATGTTAAAAAGAAAAGGTATTTTTCTTATAATCTCATATAAATTATTTTTCATTTTACATGTCACATGGATCCTAGCATAAGTTATACATTTCATTTCGTTTATTCTGATTTGCAAAACCCAACACTTTCCATATATAATATATATATATATATATGTTGGGTTGTTCAATGTTAGCCTTAGCTATTGAGTGAAGGAGCATACCTTATCCTCCTTTTATATTAGTTAATACTAAGGCAACTTGATCTAAAAAGTTAAATTTATAATAATGGAATATACTATTGTATGTATTATACAACATTCCTTCTGATATGGTTGTTAAACTTTTTAACTAAGGTCAATTAAGTAGACAATTTTAATTGAATAAAAGTTAAAATGAGTGCACAAAAATTCAATTTAAAACATTTCACTCTAATACCATATTAGCATTACCACTCTAGCAATCTAATATGAAAACTTAAATTTATAAATATGGTACAAATATTATGGTTATTAGGTAACAATTTAATCTATATTTACGATCAAACAAGCTAAAGTCAATTTATTATTTATAGATTATAAATGGTATTATCAAATTATCCTTTTTTTAATATATTTCCTAGGGCATTTCATAAGCACGCTTAATTCTATTTGGATGGTTTGTTTTTCATCTGTATCTGTCTTTGTATCGAAACGATATACGTAAATATATCCAATTTATATTTATTTTTTTATCTATATTTGATCTATTTGATTTTTTCATGAGAATTGCTGATTTTTTTAATCTATTTCTTGATAAATAATTTGTTAGAAAAAAAAGTTTAAAAAAAGTGTCTATATCTGTTAAGAAAAGCTAAACAAACAGACCCATATAAGGAACTTAATGGACTAACCTTAAAACATGCTGCTGATTTTCCTTTGAACCCATCTCGAGTGCTTCATATCTAAAGATGGGAAAAATTTTATATTTCCTTTTATTCCTTTTCCTTTGCACAAGTTATTTGTATTTTTATTTTTTAGACTTTTCATAGAAGTTGGCAAGCCCAATGTAAGTTTCCAACTAAATTGAAGAAAATTTTTTGTTTGGCTTTTTTCGACAGATACAGATAATTTTTTCAAACTTTTTTCTCACAAATTATTTATCAAGAAATAGATATAGATAAAAAAAAAAGTTGACAGTTCTTATCAAAAGATTAAATAAATTAAATATGAAAAAATATAGATATAAATCAACATATTTACATATATTATCTTAAAAAAGATACAAATAAAACAGACCATCCAATCAGACCCTAAAGCTTGACTTTTTATGCAGAAAATGAGATGCACTATTTACTGGTTATCTCCCAGAAACGTGGTTGGACTGTGGGCTTTCGTGTGTTGAAACTTTAAGGTGGCTTGTAACGCCAGATAATGCAGATTTTTCTATATAGAAAGCGTGTTACTTGATGGAAATTACCTTCCGAGTATTATTTGGTGACGAAATGTACCATATCATCGGTTCAACGCAATAATACCTTCATTTTATAATTAAAAGTTTTCTTAGAAAGAAAATTATTTTTTATAAAGAATTTTTTATAAACAATAATTATTCTTCTAGTAGGGGAGAGGAATACAAATTTCTTATGTATTTTATATTATATAAAATAGACATTCTCTTATACTAGAATTTTCTATGAACAAAAATAATAGCTATTCCTTAATAATAAAATAAAATAGCAATTTCATTTATATAAATTTACTGCGAGTCTAAATAACTATATATATATAAGACAAGAGGTGCATTTTTTTCTTATTTAATTTGAGAAGCGGCAAAATACGTGTTGCTTCATGATCCACATGAGACGAGGTATTGGATAGAGCTGTGAAATTGTGCCACTCAAATGTGCTCCATTTTTCTCTTTTTTATTTTTTTTTTATTTTTTTTTGACCAAGTAGGTAGGTAGGGAAAGGGGAGAAGGTGAAGACCACAGTAAAACCCTTTCGCGGAGTAATATTGGATCTTCATCCTTCCTTACATACAGGGGAAACAAACTTCATCAAGCCAATGTGGGACTTGGAAGCCCCACAAAGGGGCCACCAAGCCAGTCTAACCTAGGCATCTAGACACCAGGACACCTAGACAGCGTTGCACACATCGGCACAGCGATTTAGTTTTTTTTAACCAAGTAGGTAGGGAAAAGGGAGAAGGTGAAGACCACAATAAAACCCTTTGGTGGGGAAATACTGAGGACCTGCTCCATATTTCTCATTGAGCGGTGAAATTTTGCAGCATAATATCATCAGTCCCAAATAATATACGAACTCTAAATGTGTTAACTCGAACTACGGAGGAATTGCAAAAGCTATGTGAACATTTCGTAATAGCACATCACTAAATAATTATGTAGTTCCCCTCATGTATTTATCTTTTTTTTTTTCCCAACTAATAATAATTGTACCGAAAATCGTTGTGCATGAGTCTTTCAATCAAATGGATTAGATTTTATTATTATTTTTTTTCCTTTAGTTGTAGTATGTTTAACGGAAATAAAAAAAGAAAAAAGAAAATAATAGGTGGGGCATCTTCACGTGATGATGTCTAAATTTTTTTTTTATAATTATTAGACTTATAATTGGGGTTTTCCACACTTCCACGGTACATGAAAGTGACAGTTACCTAGCAACTGCTTCCTTGGACATACATGAAGAAGAAAAAACTTAGTGGATATTATATGTATCATTCATGGCTCCATGCATAAGTGGAGCAAGCTTCTACATAGTTCAGCGAGGAGTTACCAGTTAACATCCTCATTCGAGCTTTGAAAGTTCCTTTAGGAGGTATGTAATTATACTGGTCTTTATATATCTTTACCCTAACAAGTCTTGAGGGATTTTATAATGTTAAAAAAAAAGAAAGGAAAAAACAGTAATAGTAAAAAACCCTCGATATTCAAATAATTTGGTATAATTCGCTGTTAATTTGGATTTAAATTCTTCTAGTCTTTATTGATTACACATGGTATTCGGAAGACGGAGGACTTGCAAACTATACGAACATTTTAATAACTTTTCTACCAATGATACATGCACGACTATCTTTGCATGATTCACTTATAAGTTTATTTTAGGGGATCAAAAGTTTAGTGACTTCTTTAGGTAAGGGTCAAAGTTAATTTAGCGCAAATGTTATCTACGATATATAAATATTTGTCAATTTACATAATTTACTATTTCAAATTTAAAAATATCAAATTAGTACCTAAATTTTATTTTTTTTTCAAAATTAACTACTTAAACAGAATTAACATCTAGATATCATAAGTGCCTCAAAAAGTTTATTGATAATAAATTGTCTTCTCAAACTTCAAATAATTAATTACAAAAATAAATAAAATTCAGATACCAAATCTCGCTCTTATTCATTAATTTATTTAACCTTGTCATGCTTGCGAAGTCTGTCAACAAAGTAATGCTTTTTTCCTTTTCCCCCCTTGGTTATGAGGCAATATGTTGAACTGGATTTCAATCGATACATGCTTAGTTCCTTTGTGGTTTCATGCATGAATGGGGGAAAGCTTTTCTAAATACTTCAGGGAGGCGTTACCATCCTTATCCCATAAGTTGTTTAGTATTTTTAAATATTTCAAACCTTAATTTTACTAAATGGCCTGATAAGTAGTTTGATTTAAGGCGTTACTGTTTCATCTTTATATGTGATTCATGCATCCACATAATGAAAGTACAAAATATTTGAGCTAATTTTACAAGATGACTCCGAGAAGATAGTAATTTTGATGGTTTTTATGTACACATCTAGCATGTAGTTTTTATTATCAAAAGAGAGATAAAAAAATGTTTTAGAATACCTTAGATCTTTATATGAAGCTTCCTATGAAAACAAGTTCTTCAAAAATATATATCAAACTATATTTGACAATTTAATCTACTTTAATCAAATAAGAAATTTCTTGTCATATAAGGGTAAGAGCACTGCATCTCATGACGATTTGTGATAGTCAATCATATTGTTTTATTTTCTTTATTTTATTTCTATTTTGTTTTTTTTTTTCCTTTTTCCCCATAGCACACTAATAACGAAGTTTCTCTTGGCACACATTTTGTAGCTCACCAATAGTTCAAGTCGCAACGATTTCACAAAGAAAATGGTTGATGCGGACCCTTCAAGTTTCTCTATTGAAGTACAGCCTACACTGATGAGGTTAATTTTCTTCATCCTCGCTCCTTATTGCTTTCGTTTTGATTTTGTTGGTATTCTTCATGCATTGATGCTAATGAAATTTTGACATATATAATAATACAAAGATAGTTTCTAAAACAATTACCACTATAATTAGCATGCCCTTTTATGCTAAAAATTATTGGTATATACATTACAAGTGATGTGTTCAAACAAATGAAGTGTAATTTCTAATGAATCTAAATCGAAAAAGGTTCTTTGCATGTTACATGCCACAAGACTGGTTGGCAAATATAGCACCTTTACTCATATTTAAAGAAAAATACTTTTTAGGCATTTAGCCTTGGATTTTTAAAATAAAGACTTAAGTTCTTAGTAAATAAAGTCGGGTCCATAAATAAGCATCAATCCTTGGTTAAAGACACATACTTGGCTTTGGCATTTGTTACGCCATACTTGTCTAATGATTATAAGATTTTGGATGTGCCTGATTCATCTTATTTTCCTTCATTTGGTATCATTTTGACATCAATTAAAGTGGGCATATTTGTCAAGAATCAAGTGCTAAAAAGATGAAGACAAAAGTACATACGGACCTCTTTTAAAATTGATTATCCCAAAAATCCTTATAAAAACGAACTTATTTATCCTTCCATTTTTTTTTTTATAAAAATATCAATAAATTTTTTTCGAATGCATAAAATATATAAATTTAACCTTTTTTTTCTCTTAAAATATATGTGAAATTTTATAACCCAATTATCACACTCCAATCTCCACTTTTATTATCATCATAATAATGTTGAAAGTTTTAAGTTATTTCCTCTATAGTTAAACAGTTTGTTATAGCTGTCATTAGTTTCTTTCTTTCTTTTATTTGTTTTTAGCTGTACACGTGTCAAAGTATCAAGACACTTGGCTTTGTATATAAATACTTTTAGGGTTACAGAATAAATAACACAATATTCTTTTAGTTACATTTTTTTGAATCTTACGATTTCCTCTCGTTTTTCTGAGATGTAAATGCAAATGGTGAAGGATCTCACAAAGTTCGACATGGTATCAGAGCCTTGGTGTTCTTCTCTGCTTTAGATCTGGTTATCTCGAATCTGCTTTGGATCTGGTAATTTCGAACCTGTTTTTCTTGGTACACAAGATGAATGTTTTAGGTATGGATCAAACATATAATGATCCACTATACATGTCTGGTTTAGATCATCCTGGTAACGCTATAACTAGTCTGATTTTTACTGGATTGAATTTTTCTGGATGGAGTCGTTCGATTAGACTTGCTTTAGGAGCCAAATAGAAATTAGGTTTTATAGATGGATCGGTAGAGAAACCAGATGACGATGAGACCAATTTAGGGCAATGGATAAGATGTGATTATATGATACGATGCTGGATTTTAAATTCCATGACTAAAGAATTGGCTGAGGGTTTTATGTATGCTCGATCAGCTAAAGAACTTTGGGAGGAAGTTGTTGAGTGTTATGGTCAGTCGAATGGACCTTTGATATATCAATTGCAACATGAGATTGCAAATGTACGTCAAGGAAATAATTCTGTAACTACCTATTATAATCATCTTAAAAGACTTTGGGATGAATTAGGTAGTCTAGATGTTATTCCAAATTGTGACTGTGGTGTTCTTGCTTCCTGCACTTGTAAATTTGTGGATAAGTTGAATGATTTGAAGAGTAGAAATCAATTAATACAATTTCTCATGGGATTGAATGAAAATTATGAGAATATTCGTAGTCATATCTTGTCTATTGATCCTTTACCTACGATTAGCAAAGCTTATTACTTGATTCATCAAGTAGAGAAGCAAAAACAAGTGTTTGGGATTAATATGATGATTGAGAATGTATCTGCTTGTAATGTGAAGATGACACAACAGCAGCGATATTTTGATAAAAAAGATAAAACAGTAAGTGCTGGAGTTAAGATAATATGTCAGCATTGTAAAAGGACAGGTCATAAAGTTGAAAATTGTTTTGAGATCATTGGGTATCCTGAATGGTACAAGGGAAGGAAAGATTCAAAGAGTGTAAGATTAACAACACAAGCAGAATAGATTTTGGAGACGCCTTTTGAAACTCCAAATGAAATGAGGAAAGGACATCGGATGGATGATTCTTCTGATATGGTGTCACGCATTTGTCAAGAAGTCATCAAAGCTTTGAAAGGAGTCAATGTTGCAGAGGAACAAGGACATCCTGGAAACATGAATTTTGCAGGTCAGGTTGCTTCCCTTTCTTTTATAGGTTCATCTTTTGCAAATCATAGTGAAACTGAGGTTGAATGGATTTTAGACACAGGTGCCACGGATCACATGACACCTTTTGTTCACCTTTTAACTGACCTTAAACACATTAACCAACCCATTCATATAAAACTTCCTGATGGAAGTACACAAACAGTAACCATGAGTGGTATTGTACATTTGAATGAACATATTGTCTTATACAATGTGTTTCTTGTACCACAACTTCACTATAATCTTCTTTCCATAAACAAACTTGTCACTACATCTAATCTTTTAGCCACTTTTTCAACTGATTCTTGCTTATTACAGGACCTTAAAACATCTACCATTGTTGCACGAGCTGATGCCAGACATGGGCTTTCTATAATGAAGGCAAAGCTGAGTTTTCTTACGTCATCTTCATTTGTGTCAAATATCCCTTGTAATCAAAATACTCATATGTCAGTTGAGCTTTTACATTCTCGTCTTGGACATATTTCCTTTTCCAAACTGAAACATGTTCATGGTTGTAATGTGTCTTGTGATGATAATTTTTTGTGTGATACTTGTTTACAAGCGAAATCACATCACTTGCCTTTTCATTCTAGCACTTCTACATCCACTCGTTTGTTTGAACTCATACACATTGATTTGTGGGGTCCTTTTAGCATTCCATCTTTAACTGGTGCAAGATATTTCCTCACTTTAGTTGAAGATAAAAGTAGAACTACTTTGACATATCTCCTTCAGAATAAACATCAAACACCCTCAACCATACACACATACTTAAACTACATTCAAAACCATTTTGATGCTACACCTAAATACATTAGAATCGACAATGGGGAGAATTCATTTCACATGCTTGTCAAGCAATTTTTCAATCAAAAGGAATTATTCACTAGTGAACTACTGCCTATACACCACAACAAAATGGTGTAGTTGAAAGAAAACATAGACACCTTCTTGACACAGCTAGAGCTTTGAGAATACATGCTAATCTTCCCAAAAATTTTTGGGGAGAGTGTATTTTGGCAGCTACCCCTCTTATAAACCGTATGCCTGTTCAAAAGTTACACTAGAAATCACCTTTTCAAATTTTATTCAATCAAATACCTTCTTATAATGATTTACGGGTGATAGGTTGTCTATGTTATGCACCAATTTTGGATGGATCTATTGATAAGATGGATGCTAGAGGGCGTCAATGTGTTTTTATAGGGTATCCTTCTTGTCATAAAGGATATAAACTTTATGATTTAAATACACACAAAATCCTGGTCAGTCGTGATAGCTAAGTTGACCACAGTTCGATTACTTTTAGCGGTAGCTGCAGTAAGGAATTGGCATATTCACCAATTAGATGTGAATAATGCATTCCTACATGGATACATTGATGAAGAAATATACATGGAACCTTTAGCTGGTTATAAATCTGTTCCTCATGGTCATGTATGTAAATTGGTGAAATCATTATATGGCTTGAAGCAAGCTTCAAGACAATGGAATCGGGAGTTTACTCACTTTATTACTTCTCTTGATTTTGTTCAATCAAAACATGATCATTCTTTATTCACTCGTTCAAATGGGGAGGTTTTTCTTGCTATTCTGGTTTATGTAGATGATGTTCTTATTGTTGGAAATTGTTTATCTGAAATTCCGCAAGTTAAAAGGTCTCTTGATGCTGCCTTTTCTGTAAAGGATTTAGGGGAAGCACGTTTTTTCTTAGGCATTGAAATATGCCGAACTAGTACAGGGATTCTTTTGCATCAATGGAAATTTCTTCTTGATATACTTCAGGATGCTGGATTGACAGCTACAAAATCTCCCAAAGTTCCTTTTTCACCTTCTTTACGTCTTGATTTGTCTTCTGGTGAAGTTTTACATGATCCTAGTCCTTATAGACGCATTATTGGAAGACTTTTATATCTTACATTTACTAGACCGGACATTTCATACTCTGTTCAGCAGCTCAGCCAATTTGTTTCAGCTCCAAGGACACCTCATTATCATGCTGCCATTGGTGTTCTAAAATATTTGAAGGGAACTTTTAATCAAGGGATTTTCTATTCTTCCAGTTCATCCTTAGATCTTCATGGTTTTGTCGATGCAGACTGGGGATCATGTAATCTTACTCGGAAATCTTCGACAAGTTTTTGTATGTTTCTTGGATCTTCTCTTGTTTCATGGAAGACCAAGAAACAAGCCACTGTATCAACCTCTTCTACTGAGGCAGAATACCGAGGGATGGCTTCAGCTACAAAGGAGCTCCTATGGCTTTCTTATTTACTTCGACATCTTGGTGTTCCTGTTGTTTTTCCTGTTTCTTTGTATACAGATAATAAGTTAGCTATTTTGATTGCAGAAAATCCATGTTTACATGGAAGAACGAAACATATTGATGTAGATATTCACTTCACCAGGGATCACATAACTGCAGGATTCTTAAAGTTGTCTCATGTTTCTTCTCAACAACAGCTTGCTGACATGTTTACCAAAGCAGTGGGAGCACCATCTCTTCATTTTTCATGTGCCAAGTTGGGACTGCACACAAGTCCAATTTGAGGGGGGGATGTTGAAAGTTTTAAGTTATTTCCTCTATAGTTAAACAATTTGTTATAGCTGTCATTAGTTTCTTTCTTTCTTTTATTTTTTTTTAGCCGTACACGTGTCAAAGTATCAAGACACATGGCTTTGTATATAAATACTTTTAGGGTTACAGAATGAATAACACAATATTCTTTTAGTTACATTTTTCTAAATCTTACGATTTCCTCTCGTTTTTCCTGAGATGTAAATGCAAATGGTGAAGGATCTCACAAAGTTCGACAAATAAAAAATAAATAGATAAGTTACCGATAAGATAATTGTTCAAACACCAAATTTCTAATATATATAAATTGAAAGCAAAAAAAAAAAAAGAAAAAAAAAGAAATAAATCAAATGTAGATAAGATAGAAATTAAAATAAGAGAGGATAACAACATGTCCTTGCTTTTTGTATATGGTAATAGTCGTTGCCAAGAAATTCAATTTAAGAACCTCACAAGTAATACTGAGAAGTCTTTAAAGGAGACAATTCTTCGAGTCATGATATTTCACGCTATGAACCTAATAGAAGGCTTAGTAATAAAAATGACCTAAGAATTAAAAAAAAAAAGAAAAAACTAATTCAAGCATGCATTTATTATGTAAAAATGATTTCAAAACAACTTTTTTACATGGAATATAATATATTATCTTTACAGTTTACTACGTGACTATTTGATAAAGGAAAATGGTGAAAATCTTTACAATCGGAACAATATCAAGATAAAAAAGTTTTATTTATTTTTTTTCCTGTTGACTTTCAATTATTTTATTACCAATCAAATTTGGGCATCAGCGCCGTCGTCTATTATTATCTACTATTAGGAAGACCAAAAGTATCTTTAAACACTCTTGATTACGAATGAAATGCATTTTTTCGACCTTACTTTTCTATTTATGTTAATCTATATATAATGAGAAGTCCTATAACTAGACATCTTCTCAAAGCGGGTCGATCCAACTCATGACCCAATTTGTTGTCCAAGATCCAAAAAAACGGACCTGAAACCATCCCGAGGAGGGGATGGCATGGATTGGCTCCAACCCATGGATTCGTTGTATTACAGGGCAGGTTGGACCATCCCAACCCGTCCCTCTTATAATGTATATATTGATTTTTAAAAATTATTATTATTATTTTTAATTTTCAAGGGCGGACTCTTAAGGACCTGTCGGGTCCGCGGGTCTCCATAGAGGACTTGTCTTAGACCTATGGATTCAGTAGGTCCACTTGATGGGTCTGTGCCTTGGCCCATCATGTATGGGTCGGGTTGGGTCCCGATTTCTAGCTACAGCATTAAGATTGTAAATGGCTGCATACTCACCATATCATATGTACATATTAAGTAATTATATATATTAGCTATCTTATCCCATTTTGTCTATACTGGGTTATTGCCAAAGAGCCAAAAAGTTATATAAAATGATTTAACAATATTATATGGATATATCTAAAATTATATATATATATATATATATATCCTTAATGCACTAAAATATGTACACTCTCTTTCTTTCCTTCCTAATGTGTAAACTACTTTTAATTTGAAATTGCATGTTTATTGAGTAATAGAAACGAACCAATCTTTTCTTTTCTTTTTTCCAGCGTTAACCTGAAATATGGAGGAACAAAAGCAAGAGATGATGACGGAACAAAAGCAAAAGATGAAAAACCAAAGAATTCAATGTTTCAATTCGATTATACTGAAGGGATCACAT
The DNA here is from genome assembly GCA_024138025.1 of Combretum micranthum. Classification (NCBI taxonomy): domain Eukaryota; kingdom Viridiplantae; phylum Streptophyta; class Magnoliopsida; order Myrtales; family Combretaceae; genus Combretum; species Combretum micranthum. The sequence goes on along the minus strand of JAMXBD010000863.1, from coordinate 461,181 downwards.
TACTATTAGGCCTAATAGCAATCGCTGTGGATCCATTATTCTTCTATGTTCCGGTGATAAGTGATGAGTAAGTTTAATCTTTATATAAAAAATAATTATTAAAATAGGATTATGATCAAATTAATTATCCAAATATTCTATTAAAATCACATTTTAAATTGATAAAAAAAAAAAAAAAAAAAAACCCTTCCGGTGATGATGGATAGGTCATCTGATCTCGCATTGGACAAGAACCTGACGATTGTGGCAGTTGTGTTGCGCACAACTGTGGATATACTTCATGATTTGTCATGGTGGTCCAAGAGTTGTCGTGGTACAAGTCTATATCCGGGCAGAGCGATGAAAAATAATAAAATTTCATCTCCCAGCAGAAATTTGTTAAGGGGTTTAAAATTTCTCGGATTTTATCTCCTGGCGGAAGGTCAAGTATGGAAGCTCGTGTAATGGCCATAATGGCATCCCTACCTCTTCCTCAGGTGTTGTATTATTTAACCTTTCCTACAGCCACTGATTCTCAGTACTGATAATTAAGTATTATTATCGCTTTTAATAGTGATTTGATAATCAATACACAAATGTTGAACAAAAATTTGTTTATTCATAGAACTTGTTCCATTACAAACCAATCCAAATGTTTAAATTACCAGTATAATAACCTATAAATATAGCTGCAAATAAGTTAAGCCACTCAAACTCAACTTATTTTATTTATAGGTAGGCTTAGATTGGATCTTAAGCTCAAAATAAAGTTTGCTTAGATAAATGAGTCGAGACTAAACTTTTTTTTTTTCAAGGTCGCTAGCTGACTCAAGAACATACTTATTAAAAGCTGACAAGTCAGGCTCGCTAAAAGCGTGTGAACAATTTTTTTTATAATATTATTTTATTATATATATATTTATTCAATATAATATTATAAATATAATTATTTATGTAAATAAGCCAGAGTTCAAGTTTACGCTTGTGAATCCTTAACAAGCTCGTAATAAGCTCGAGTTTGAGTCTATACTTCTCAACCTTATTAAAAGTTCAGCTTAACTAGAGCTCGTTAATTTGTTAAACGAGTCAAGCCCAAGCCTTGGATCGACTTTTTTACAGCCTTTCCCATAATGTACAGCTTTATTTATATGTATATGCATAGTTAAATCAATCTTAGTATCATCTCATAATATAGATTATTTCGTTTGAGATACTAATCAATCTGCCGTATTGGTCCTCCAATAAGTATGATAGTATGTATAAGATTATGCTAAACTCGACTTTTTGCTAATCTAGAATAATTTCGTAATATTGTTGCATCAGGTCGTGGTATGGGCAGTAGACTTGCAATCACATTTAAAATCATCGATTAAGTTTGGGGTGGTCTTCCAACTTGTTACACGAATTTTACGATGTTATCCAACATACATTGCTGCAGTTACAGGTTTATTTCCAAAATACGAATGGATAGGAGCTGCCTTTAATCTCTTTCTCTTTGCTCTGGCAAGTCATGTAAGTGAATTCTAAGAATCATTATTCATGATCACAATTCACAATGGAAAATTCTTGCCTGGGCATCCATGGATCTAATGACCAGTAAATTTGTGCAATTACATTTACAGGGTTCTTTGAAAATGTTTGAACTCTATATATGAGATTCATATCATTGAAATAAATGTTTAGACCTTATTTTAAAACTAAAAAAAAAGGGGATAAATATTACATATGATACCAAAATTTTATGGATGTTTACGATTAACCATCTATAATTTAAAAGTGCAAATTTACTACTTATAAAATTTTCAATACCATTTATACTTGAACTAACTCCGTTTAGATAGTTGATTGTAAAAATAAATAAAGTTCAAATAATTAATTGCAAAAATGTATAAAATTCAAACTTCAAATTTATTTATATAGATATATCTCTTTTTTTTTTTTTTTTCTAACTAACTAAATGCATTTTATGAGGGGGAAATATTAAAATAAAAATATTGAGTGCTTCCCAAATATATCAATAGTACTCCGTGGATGAATTCAACGCAATATATTTTATCGACATGAATGGCGCATTTACAGTTTCAACTGAAGCGCTTGTTGCATATTTAAATATTGATATTGATGAATAATATCATGACAAATATGCCAATCTAAGTTATTTTACTTAATTATTTTTGTACTATATAACTTAACATCTTACTTGCAATCATCTGGCTATCTATATTGAGACATTAATTAATCTCCTTTATCTTACGTCTATAATGATGATTACATCAATTCACTTATATGATTGAATTTGATGGTAATAAATAGATCCTTGGAGGTTTTTGGTATATACGTTCTGTTGATCGAAGAATGGATTGCTTAAGAGATCGAAGAGCTTGTGCTTCAACATCGGGAGATGATAACTATGGAATGTTCAGCGATGCAATTACCTCCGGTATCTGGTTCCACAGATTTTATGAAGAAGGTCTCTATGAGCCTTTGGTGGGGCATAAACAACCTTAGGTTTGTTCATGTTTGATCTTTCTTTTTCTTTAAATACTATAATTGGGTAGAAAGTCCATATTATACCATTATATATAAAATGTGTTTCTACTTAAGTTGAATATCAGAAACTGTTGAAGTAAAAAGACTATTGTACCTTTATATATTGGGGTTTTAGGTTGAGCGTCAAATACGGTAGGGTACATATGTTTCATATAGAAATTTTTGAAACTTATATTTATGGGTACTAATGATCTTTTAGCAACTTAAGAAACTGCCTTGAACATGTACCAAGTATACCATTATAGGTTCTGGGGCATAGGCTAGCTTGAAAACTTTTAATATAGGTAGGCTGGTATGCACACTCATAAAATACCTTTTTGGATATAATTAAATTTAAAAGATATAAAAAGGAAATCCTACTAATTTAGTTTAACCTATATCCATTATTTAAGACTAGCCCTTAGTAGTTGATTAAATGCATAATGTAAAATTACTACCTATATTATGCATCATTTTTCAGTTTTATAGAAAATATTTAAAGCTACTAAATTTCATACTCAGTCAAACTTTTACTTATCAAACTTACTACCTCATGTTTTATCATCGACATTTGTACTTTTTCATCAATGAACATACAACACATCATGGTAAAGAAGATGAAGATTAGTAAATACAACAAGTGTAAGTTTGGTTGAGTATAAATATTTAGCCACTTCGAAATTTAGGTTTAAACTTTGATAAGAGAAAATTATATTAATTATATATATAGGTATTTTTAATTTATATTTAAAATCTCTACTAACTCACAATTTTAATATCTCGATTTTAATGATTATAATATTTTAAACAAGAAAAAAGAAATAAAAAAAGGTCATAGGCTTCATAAGCTACCAAAAACATATAGATTTTATAAAATACAGTTCCATAATAATGTTAAAGGGTAACAAGTATGTGCAATACTAAACTTTAAAATATGTACTTACAAGGTAGCATATACGGCATATTAATATTAGATTTCCAGCTATAATTGTTCTAATAAAAGTTAAATTGTTTGATATTTGGATTCAAATGCCTATAATAAGCTATTAATATACATAATATATTAATGAGAAATTTCCAGTAATACTATCTGCAAATGTTTTATGTAACCCCTGGAGTTTTAAAATTGTGAAATTGTATCGAAATATTTGTAGTTCATCGGGAGTAAACATCGTTGTTGACGACTACATATGGGATACATGCTTTTCGGTCTTCATTTGCTTTTTTGGTTTGATTCTATCTGCTCTACTTATTGGAAATGCACAGGTTTGATTTTTCCTTTTTCCCTTTTTTTTTAAATACAAGTTAATGATTTAATTATATGGGCTAATACATCTATACTAATATATGCTATTTTTCTTTACAACGTTCAGTTGTACTTGGAATCCACAAGACCTTCTACGTTGGCGAAACTGAAAGAGCAAAGAGAAAGGCTACAATTCTGGCCCTTATTCTTCGTCTTCCCAAGCAATTAAGGCAAGAAGTACGTATGTGTCAACATCCTAAGTGGCAAGGAGTTAGTGAAGTTAATCTTGAGAGCATGCTAACAATATTCCATGGCAATTGAGGAGGAAGATAAAGCCATATTTTTGCGAAAGCTGTTCCATAAGGTAGCTTTTGTTAACTAGCAAAGACAGAACAATATCAAATCTAACAAACTTAAACTTTAAATTTATATCAAATATGCTCAAACACTTTTCCTTATATGTCTAGGTGAAAGAATTTGAGGAGCTAGAACGAAATTAAAAAAGAATTGCGAGAACGAGCAAGGCATCATATTCCAATCAGAAACAAACATCTATCAAGAGGGATATCCAATCTACAAAATGATCTATATTGTTGAAGGTAAAGTTTTGGCATTTAATAGCAACAGTGTGAATGAGGGATCACTTGCAGAGCAATTTACAAAGATGATTCATTTGGGAAAGAGTTGCTTCAAAAAGTCCTTGAGTCGCCGCTGCCAAAATTTCCCTTGGCGAAACAAACTATTCAGTCCGTGACACAAGTTGAAGCGTTTTCTTTATCATTTGATGACTTTGTCAAAGTATTTACCAAATATGGAAGGTCCATTAAACCTTATAGAAAAGAATGGGCTGCAAATGTGCTCAAACGTGCAATTCAGAGGTGCATTGCTATACAAAAGTTGAAGAAACCATACGGAGGAAAGGATCACTTTGATTGAAAAGAGTTTACAGTTACAAAGTTGTCACTCATCATCTTCATTTGAGATGCAACATTTAGCATGTGGAGTTATATTTACAATTGGAAGATGAACCTATGGCAAATTTGCAAGTGGAAATCAATCTTGGAATGTCTCCTAACATGCTAAATATCAATATTTGTTGTATGCTTGTGGGTTGTATCAAACTATGTTATGGTTGTGTGTGTGAGGTGATTATTATTATGATGTTTTGATAAGTTAACAAGTCATCCTTGTATCCTTGGGAAAACCTTATGGGAAATGATATGTATTTGATCATTATGTACCGTAGTGAATGAAAAGCTAGTTCTTTATTTCTTACAAATAAAAATGTCATCACAAAATGGCAGTTCTAGTACAAGCACTCGACTTCAAAACTCAATTTTGTTGATCTTTTCTTTTTTTTACCATTTGTTTAATATTTTTTCAATATCAATTCAAATGGATATATTTGGTAATAAAAATATATAGAAAAACATGAAAATATAAGTACATATGCGTCCTTTTTTTAAAATTAAATATCCAATATATGCCTATATAAAATTGGATTTATTTACTTTTACTTTATTCATTTTTATAAAAATACCAATTAAAATTTACTTTTCAATATATAAAATAAAATTTTTAAACCTTTCTTCTTTAAAATAGCTTAATTTTTACATCTCAATTTTCACATCCCAATAACCATCTTCAATTATAAAATAATCAAAATATATTTTTATATATATTCTTTTTCAAAAATTTTCTATGCAACTTCAAATGATCGAATTTTAGGGTAAAAGCTAACCTTTTATACGACGGAATTAAGATGCCTCTCAATCAAAATACTTTGTGCACCACACTAGACACCTTGACATGCCCTACTCAATGCATGAATTAAAACTCAAAAATAGCAAAATTAGAAAGGAAATTAGTCGTTTTCATTTCTTGAATTTTCAAGAACTCAAATAAATGTTAGATTTACATTTGGTCACTTGATTATTTTCTTCAAATTTCCATTTGATCAATTCAAGGTAAACATTTAAATCTAGAATTTTCACAATGTAGCATGCTATCGAATTTTGTACTTTCACTGTATTCGCTAGGAAGAGCTTCACATTCCAAAAGTAATTTCGTATAACCCTACTCATTGTCATTGACAAGATCATTGGGATGTTAATGGCTTCGCCACATATCATTACATGTGATAAGAACATGCAGCGTTGTAGAATTTTGCTTACTAGAATCCATAAATATATAGAGAAGACAAAAAATTAAAAATGTGTGAGTCTATATATGACTTCCCATAAAAATCATGAAAGGCTTACTAAGGGATCTGAAAAATAGTAGTATCACAATTTCTCCATTAAAGAAAATATTTATGAGTCATAAGTCATGAAATTTCTAATAATACAACTCCAGCTAGAGGTTAAATCCACTAATTGAATTATTGTGGTGTTAATTACCACCACAAATCCACAAGTCACATACAAGACTATCACAATAGTACTCTACATAGGAGCAGATCTAAGGGGGGCGATGGGGTCGGCCCCCTAGACTCGTGAAAATTTAATTTTAATTTTTTTAAAAAGACAAAAATATATATTATATGTATATTATAAAGAGTAAACTTTAACAAAAGACTATTGTGGTTTAGTAGTTAAGTATCTACATCTACATTCATGAGGTCATTGGTTCAAATCCTATTGGCTTATTTTTTTTACTTTTTTAACATGCATTTATTACATGTTTCTTCTCTCTCTCTCTCTCTCTCTCTCCCTCCTCTTCCCCCCCCTCCCTAGACATATATACATACATATATATATATATTGTTTCTTTTAATCTTTTTCTTTCACAATAACTAATATTATTAAATTCTTTTATCATAAAATTATCTAACAAAATAAATTCTTCTTATTAACTATTTTATATTCAAAAGCAATAATCATATTAAACATTAATTGTATAATTTGATTTAGTAATATTGTTTTTTCTACATGTAATGCAAAACAAAAAAATGACCACAATTTATTGAATAAATATACTATCTAGATATATTTTATGATTTATTTCTATTAAAAAAAATTTACGTAGATAAAAGCTCTATCTTTTATTAATAAATAATTTTCAAGTGACATATACCACCGTTTATGAAATGCACTATATACCCTTAATTATTGTTTAACTGATTTTTTCATGAAGTATTAAAAATATCACATTGAAATTATTATGAAATCCTCATAAATATATAAGATGTAATATAATTGCAGTAACGAGTGAATGTTAATAACAATTTTAAGATTAACTTAATTACAATCTGTGCTCCCCCCGATCATATAATCATGCGCCACTCCTAACTCTACATCAAAGGCTTTAAACCTTATAAATATATGAATTTGATTATATAGGCTTTGAGCTTAATTTTTATTTGGGTTTAACTCGTTGGGCTAATGTGACAGAGCTTAAAGAGTTAGGCTCAGTACGATTGGGATGATCAAGGGAGGTATGGTAAGGTAGTCTTGAAGTAGGGCCTGTTGGAATTGACCTGCCTAATTATAACTTTTCTTAAATTGGTTTACACACATTACAAATGAAGGCCTTACTGAGCCGGTCTATAAGAGAGTCCACTTCTACATCCATTATGGGAGGGACTTATCTTAGCCGTTGGTTATTCCTCTCATCTGATGGATGACATTGATAGCAATAGGGGTGTTCACAGTTCGATTAACGGTCCATGGCCCTATTTTTTTATCCTAATCATAATAATCGGATTTTCAATATCCTAATCCTAAACATCCATTATGAACAGTTAACCGCCTTAACGATTAACCGTTTTTGTCGGTTAATTTTTTTTTTGGGTTTTTAACCGTTTAACATAATGGTTATGCAAATTTTGCAGTTAACTTTATTTTTCAATATGTTCGTAAAAAAATTAGAGTATTTTTTTGTATAATTATATTAAAAACTATAAATTAAGAATGTAAGACATGTAAAATAGTTGTTAATATATTGTGCCATCAAGATAATCATTATAATAGTCTTTTACTCATGTGTTCTTATCAACCTTAATCAATTGAGCTCAATATAAAATCTCAATCAAACACCACCATTCTAATTTTCAAACATATATGCATTTGTTTCTTCTTATCTGAATCATTCATTTTAACATAATTTATATTGATAACACTAAAAAAATAATTATATTAGTATATTATAAATTATATATATATTTATAATTACAGATCGATTAACCGAATCTATCGGTTTCTAGAATCTAAAAACCGAAATGGAAACCGAAAACCGAAAACCAAAAAAATTAAAAATGCTAATCCTAAACTGAAACCGATGGATCAGTTAACCGTTTTTTTCGGATTGGTTTTCTTGGTTTGGTTATCCTAAACATTTGGGTTTTTTTTTTTCACACTCCTAGATAGCAAGATTTATAAAATACTCCTAATCCCCACCCCATTTGGATAATTGGAAATCTTGGACAAATGTCTTAGTGCTGTCAGATTTTTGTTTTAGTGAATTAATCACTTGTCCTAATCAATAATGCATATTGATTAATCCTATTTAGTGAGGTTGATGCTTTTTAGCTTCCTTACTTATCACACGTGTTTTAAAGCCTATTGAGACTGCCTACTCCTCCTTCATACATGATTCTCTCTTGAACACCATTGTATGTGTTGTTTCCCAAGGTCACGTGTAGCATAATAGTCACACAACATGTACATGATCATTGCATCCGAATCTTACCCACACATTCTTGGCGACTCCACTGAAAGGGAAATTGACACATTCGTGATGCCACCTCCAAGAAGAAAGCGAATTAACTTCAATAATAGCATGTATCAACATAGTGACAACACCAACCTTGACATGATCAAATAAATCATGCCAGCACTTGAAGATAACACTCCTAATATCAATGCCATCCTTCTTGCTAAAATGCAAGATGTTGCCCTTATCAACGCAAAGATAATGCGCATTATGCAATGGAATAATGCACAACTATGCAATAGTGCTAGAGAACTATCTCTCCATCATAGCTAGTTAACTCCAACCACTGAGAAGAAAGTACCTCAGGGAGTAAATGAGCAAACACCACAACCATAGGTTGTAGTCAAGTAACAACCAGCATTTGAAGTTAAATGCAAGAATCCTACTTGGTGGTCATCATCAGCACATGTACCTCTCCTACCACCTAGATGGGATCACCTAATGCTCAAGCAATATGTAGCGTCTCAGCTTCCGCACCTTAAGCCTAAGTAATGCCTTGGCATCATGGTCTTCAAGCTTAGGCAATGCCCTGGCATCACGGGTTTTATGCTTTAAGCTCAAGCAATGCCTTGATATCATGGCTTCCATTGCTTCAAGCTTAAGTAGTGCTTTGGCATCATGGCTCGATGCCTTAAGCCTAAGCACTACCCTAATATTGTAGATTCTATACCTTAAGCTAAATGTGTACCATGCCGACTATATGATGCTCCCATGCGGCACTCACCATGGAACGATATATTGGCATGTCATCATGATGAATACTTCATAATATGCTTTTATGCAATCTTTGTGGTGCAATAGCTTTCAGTGTACCACGATCATGATCATTACTCTCCAACATATGGTTAATCTACCTTCGAATCCCTAACTTGCATCATGCTTGATGATTATCTTGGAGTCTGTATGAAATCCAAGACTTCATAAAACAAAGTCTACATGGGGTAATACAAGAGTTGCTGCTAACTGGTAAGAGCAATGACTCCTAGGCGCATGATAACTTGTTAGGCTTGTGTATTGCAGACTAGTAAGAGTATTGACTCCCAGATGCGTTAGAAGCTATTGCAGTTAACAAAGATAACCTCCTTAATAACTCATACTAGGTAGTTAAGTAGTGTAAAATACCCCTTTTACTAACAAAACCGGATATTTGGATCCCAGATGACAAATTCCATTATCACTACTTAAGCGCAATTAAATACTTTCTTAAAAGGGATCATAGCATATTGGCAAGCAAGAGCCTTACTTTAACACTATAAACACTATAAGAGGTCCCTTAGATCATTGAGTCTAAGCAAGCCTTATATTCATGATAGTCAATCATAATCATAATATCTTATACATCGTTGCTACTTAGTTAGAGCGTAGTCTCCTAAGTGCACGAAGATATGACTATAACATGCCGACTGGTAGAAGCATTATCTCCAAAGCGCACAGCAACATCATGTTATCCCTATGCATGGTATAAAGTAATACATTGAAAACATGTCATGGACGGTTAAGTATAAAAAATGTCCTCTTAACTAATTAAACTTGATTGCTAAGGTGTTAAGCCTACATGGAACATAATACTATCGCTGCTTAAAGCGATTGATCTATTACACTAAGTGTTGATAATATTATTGCTAGCAAGTGAGAGCACTGCTCAATGCGAGACATGTTAAGCATAATAATTTGTCATTACTTCATATCTCGCTACTGCTAAGTGGAAGCGTAGCTTCCTAAGCACAAGTGCATACTACAAATAGACTAAGTGGCACTGTGATGTTCATCAATATGAATAAACAAGCAAGCAAAAGCAACAAAAACAAAGAACTCCAAAAAATCAAGAAAAACAACCTATTTATTAAAAAAAAAAGTGTGCAAACATATTATTCTGAAATGGAAACAGAATAATTAGTAAGACTAAATTATGTCTAGTAATCTAAGCTTACTATAAACTCAAGTCCTTATCTTCTAATGCGGTCTTCATCTTAGGCTTTGCTGCTATAATGTCCTTTTGGATCTTTTGTAGCTTTACCATCAACTTGTCATGATGGTCTTGGCATCTCAGTAATCCAGCAACCTCTTGGCTTTAGCAGCAATAGGCCATAAACTATGAACTTTAAGTTACAATAGACGAGCTCCCTCACTCCATTCGACAAGTAGCTCTAGCCTTGCTTTTGATAGAGAACTCCAGCATATGTTCATCGTATCATGGCTTCACCAATCATCTTCACTATTGTGTTAGCTACCTCTATCCTCAACATAGGGGAGCCGACCCAAAACTCCCATTCTATGGCATCAAGAATCTCTAAGGGCATTATTAAATGTAAAGGCATATTTAAGCCTTGAAATGAAATTATCTCCTCCAATGCAGCATGGTCCACTGGAGTTTCTACCATGTCTTCACAAAACATGCTAGCAACTTGGGGAGGATGAAACTCAGTAGGAATATTGACATTAGATGCACTCTTGCTACCTTCACCAGAAGTGTGCTTATCATCCCTATAATCAAGTTCTTCAGTGCCGTTAGCACTATTTTTATTGTCACCACAAGAGTTTCGACACAGCTCATAATTAGTCTTGTCCTGGTCATAACCTTCATCATTTGATACTATCACAGGTCTAGCAACACCATTTTTTGAGTAAAATCGTTTAGACTTGCTATTTTTACATGGTATAATTGGTAGTAGAATCATTGTAGAATTGTAATGTTGTAATTTTACACATTTTTTTCACTATTTGAACTTTTAAAAATGCAATTAATTTAAATGTCTAAACTTAGAGTTTTTTGGGTTGGCTCTTGATGTTTGTCTTAATTTTAGTTTTTTTTTCTTTTTTTTCATTTTATTTCTTTTCTTTTTTTTCTTACCTTTTTAGAGAGTTATTTTCTTTTACATTGTATACTTTGATATATTTTGAACAATTTCAATAAGAATTAAAGAAATATAGAGTGCTATATTTTTCTCCCTTTTTTAAAAAAAATTTTCTATATGTGATTTATTTGTCATAACTGTAATGAGTTTTTGTACAAATATATAGTGAACATGAAAATATTCATTACAGTATAAAACTAGCTGCTCACACGTGATAATTTAAATGATTTGCAATAAATCTTAATAATTGTAGATTGTCAATCATCATTAAACGTAAATAATTATTTTAATTATCATAATTGCACTAGACATATTAATGAGAGTGTGTGAATTATGATTGGTAAAACTTAAATTTTGGTTTTATGTAGCTAAATTAATATTAAATTCTTTATTTTTCATCATTTCCTTAAAGTTTTATTAGTACAATAAGTAAATCTATGGTTTTTGTAAGCAAATTTGCATTAGTTGTAGAATCTTACGATTCTATGTTCCAATTCTACAGATCGCCTAGTGATTCTAGGGAGAAACTCCAGTTTAACAACCATGATAATTGCTTAGATTTTTTCTAGAGTTATTTCAGTAAGTTTCTGTGTTACTCTTGATCTTAACAGTACACAGAAAATGACCCCAAAATGAGAAGAGAAGCATCTTATTTATAGATGTTAGAGGCAGTGGTAACCGTTGGATGACTTCTGGATGGATGGTTAAGATGAACATTGCTTGCAACCATTGGATCTCTTCACGAATTGAATGGCCATAATCCATCCCTCCTTTTATATATGGGCATGGGCTTTGCATATGGACCTGGAATAGATGGGGGCTTTTCCAATATAAAAGGAGCCCATTTTTATAATTTAAGATAATAAAAGCGGTAATTGAAGTGTGCAAGTTCTGATGTGACAATTCATGTATATTTAGGAGAAAAAAAGGTCTAAAAAGCATGCATTAGAAAAGAAAATTTTTATTGATATTTTTATAAAAATGATAAAGTGAAGGGTAAATAAGTTCGATTTTATGAAAATTTATTGGGTAATCAATTTATAAGGGTAAATTACATCGAAAGGTTGCAATATTTTTTAGTAAGATTCACAACGTTTTTAGTGGTTCATTTAATGTGATAGCGTTTTTGGTGATTCATTTGACATCACAATATCTTGGAAAACAGGTAAAATAATATCACATTGACACGTGTCATAACATGACGGATCTTTCTTTGAGTTTATTGTCTTTAATTGTGCCCTGCTCCTTTCAACTCTTAGCTTTAATTTTTTCGCAGCATCTTTTGGTATGAACAAGTGTGAGGCTCCTGTATCCACCATTGCGTTCATGTTTCTTATAGCCATCCTTACCTTAATATACATTAAACCTTTACTTTCATCACTTCAAATCTTTATGGCAGTAAGCCACCTCATGGTACCAATGTGTCTCTTTCCCTCATCATCTAACTTGGCTTTTGTGAATAAAGTTGTCAAGTGTCCCCTCTTATGATACTCCCTAGCATGATGTGGTCCATCACAAAGATAACATTTTAACTCTCGACTCCTCCTTATGTATGTTGTTTCCTCTTTTTTTTGTTTCCTCTCCTTGGTAGACAAGTGATATGTTATTTCCACCCTCCTCTTTTTCTACTTCTCTCTAGAAGAATACTCAAGTTTTACCTTGAAATTCTCCTAACCCTTCTATGAAGGCTATGGCTTTCAAGATATTCTCTACACCATACCACTCCAATTCTAGTTTTGCCCACAGCTTCAAACCATCTAAAAATAGCACAAGATGTAACGTTCCAAAACTCCACCTACCAAGGTATTATCCTCTTTGGCCACACGCCGCACGGTTTTATCCTTTTGGTGCCAGTGCTTTCCAGGGGTCACCCATCTGGATTGCTCTCCATAGAGCATACTTAACTTTAGAGTTCTGAACGAACTCTAAACCATTACACCATGTGATTAGAGTTCCAACACCTATACTTGAGAGGTATTACATCCCCTCCACTTATAGAACTGACATCCTCGTCAGTTTTGTTATACAGGTCCAAAACCATACCAAGCAGTAAGGACACATTCCTCCACTTTCGACTAGTGAACTGCTCTGAAACCACCTTGTAACACCTAAGAACTCCATCCACTAAGGTATTGTCCTCTTTGGCCACACGTCAAATGGTTTTATCCTTTTAGTACTAGCGCTTCCCAAGGGGTCATCCATTTTGGGGATACTCTGCATAGAGTACGCTTAACCTTAAAGTTCCGATGAACTCTAAGCTATTACACCAAAAGGAGTCTTTTGTGATTAGAGTTCCACAATCTTTATTTGAGGGGTATCACACAAGAGCATCATCCTATTTGAGGTCTAGTATTTCCAACATGAGCTCTAAAATTCTTATATATATTGTTTCATAGTGTCTTTCTAAGTAAGATGGTGAAGTCTAACTTTGGCCTCACTTCAAGCATTTTATGGGGAAAACATCTCTCTAAACTCATTTTCCCAGGAAATAATCTCATTAGCTCTTCTCCTTACCAAATCATGGTTGAATCCCTTAAGTATAATGCTACAATACGTACCTTACTTCCATCATCCATAAGCCCAATGGATACAAAGTATTGTTCCAAACTCCAAGAGGAAATTGTCCACCTCTCTTGCTAATTGAACCCCTTTGAAGTACTTTGACTTTGGCACATCTACCCCGATTGCTAACTGGAAAGTCACTCCATTAATAAGTACAGGCCATAGCCTGCCAATTGGGACTTGAGATCCTCTATTTCATTTCTCAAAACTAGAAACGTTGCATCCATTCTATTTTCCATCCCAGTAGTTTCAACTTCCACCTTACACATTCTAGCCCCAAATCCTTCCATCTGGGCTTCAAGGAAATTGTCTCGTGCCTCTAAGTCGTCTCTTGTTTGGCTAAAGTCCCTTTACTACTCACCTCGAAGATTTTCCCTTAACTCCTCCATGTGGGTTTGGGACCCTTCAGATCCCTCTTTTACCTCGACAGTGCAAAGTTCCACCTTTACCACCTTGGCACTATGTGCCATTACTTTGTCTCTTGATCTACCCCGTTGTCTAGTAAGTAGGCAATCATCACAAACGGTCTCATCTCCCACAACTTGAGTACGGATCTCCTCATTTGACGACATCTCTACTCTTGCTCCCAAATTCCAGCTCTGATTCCACTTATCATGGGATTAATCTATCGTGCGGCACTTAGCCTTCTATTCCTCACACACCAAGGCTAAGTTCAACCTAAAACCCACACATAAGAGCTTTAGAGAGAGAAAGTAGAGAGGGAAGCTCTAAGGAGAATGAAGTAATCACTAATGAATCCTCACTTTACAAATGAGGGAGATCCCCCTATATATATAAAAGGCCTCCATGAATGGATGGCTAAGATTATTGCGGTTTAACGCCTAAGATACAATTTTGCCTACCGTCCTACCTACTAATATACATCGAATCTGGGCAAGGAAGATTTCTTTGGAGACCGCCAGAGACTTCTAGCTACTTCTAGAATCTTCTCAGTTCTTGTTCCGACATTTGATATGAACCTTGGGTAGTGTTGGGCTTTGATGAACCTCGTGTACTCAACCCGTCTTTAAAGGTCCATGACACCCGCACGATATTGAGTTGAGTCAAATTATGGGTCAAACCCGCTTTTTGTCCCAAGAGAGAAGAAGAAGAAGGAAAAGAAATGTTTATCTATAAAATCAATCTTTTAGTAATCATATCATATTCCACCTAAGTGGCTTTGTCAAACGATTTTCTTGGTGATGAATTCATGAGAGATAGGACAAACCAAAGTCTCGTGATTCCTTAATTTCCTAGCCTAATGCTAACATGACACATGCATTTTCTAAAGTGTCATCATCATTATCAGCATCATTTACCATGGTATGGTTAGGTCTAAGTTTTAAGGTTTAAGTCATTGATTTTAAAGATACTTGGTGCTTTAATACACATACAATAAACATAAAATACGCTTTTATAATTGATTAAAAATTCAAAATACTCACGGAAGGTGAAAGTTCAGAATTTTCTATAAAAATTATCACTTGGCAAATGGAAAATTTATACCAAAACTAGTGTTTGAGGTTAAGTTCATTTAAGGTATCAACATTTGTGGTGGTTAAAAAAAGAAATAAACATTTGAGGAAATGAGTCAAACAAGGCGTTTTCACTAACTCCGTCTGATTTTTCCTATCATATATCGCATGTAATGCACGTGTTCTTCTCCCCACTGTCAATACATCATTCTATACAAACTACCTTACCTCCGTTGTATTTAAAGAAAAGAGAAATATAAAACAAGCCTCCATTATGGAAAATGATAAAAAACAATATACATCAAGGGACTTAAAACCTTACTTCCATTGTATTTATGGTTTATTTGGCTAGCTTTTTCTGGCAGATACATGCATTTTTCCAACAAATTGTTTATCAAGAAATAGATACAGATAAAAAAAAAAGTTGGCAATTCACATAAAATAATCAAATAGATAAAATATAAATGCAAATTGGACATATATATACATATCATTTCAATACAGATAGAGATAAAAAAACAAACAATCCAAAACTCAACTGCAAGCAACGTAGATGAGAGACTTTAAGAAATTCAAATGTTCTGTGTTGGAGAAAAATAGCCAAATTTTATATTTCCTAGCACCTGCCTTATTATTATTATTATTATTATTATTATTATCTCGTTTCAACAAAGTACAAAACCTTTTGATAAATATTTACTGTCCCATGAATAAATCTTTATCATTTGTTAAATAAATTTTAAAAATAAAAGCATCCTTCTGGTAAAAGTACAGTCATTATCACTTTATAAATACGTGATAACTATATATTTATTGGGACAGAAAAGTATCCCCGATTGAGCAAATTTCTATGCCCAAACATTCAAATTTGAAAAAGAAAACAACTTTAATTTAAGTTAATTGGAAAAATATGACATGTGTTTTGACCAATTTACAAACAGATGGCTTGTATTATTTTTTATGATAAATAGGTTGCCTGAGTTTTATACAAAAGTATCAATATTATTTAATAATTTTATAATAATAAATGTTAATATTTTATTAGTGATAAAAATTAATTTTATATTTTTTTCAATTTTCTCATTTTTGAAAAAATAATCGTTAATATTTTATTTATTTAATTTTATTTAGCAATATTTTTATTAAATTAATTTTTTAGACCAATAAGACTAACACATATTCCTTTAATAGTAATTAATTATAATAATACTTTTTGTATAAAAATTGAGTCACCTATTTATCAAAAATATCAACATAGATCATGTGTTTATATTTTTATAATTAACCCTTTTAGTTTTCGTCAAAACGTTCACCCGCCGTTCCACATTTTTCACAGAAAGAGGGTAAGGTAACGTTCCTAAATCATACATTTGAAATTTCTACTTGCAAAAATGTAGTTTACATTTATTGTTAACTGCTTGTTTTACATTTACATTTATTGAAGACTTGATGGGAAAAGGAAAAAAAATATTATTATATTTAAAAAATTACGAAAATACCACTGGAAAGAAAATATTCTTAGTTTTAGGCAACTTGACCTCGTCTCTAGAAGAAATGAGATCAATGTTCGGGATAAACCTCGTCTCTTCCAGATAAGAGGTTCATTCTATGCAATTACCTCCTCTCTTGGAGAGACGAGGTTAGTCCAAATAAGACCCCGTCTTTCCAAGATACGAGGTCAACTCTACCATCACACAACTTCGTTAAAAATCATAAATGATCCCCTCATTACATATTAACTTTTATAACCTATCAAATTATATAGAATGACCATTATAGATCATCATTAGTCATCATCCACCATGGCTAAACAACTTTCAAACTTCATAACCCAACCACAAAAGTATTCCAAACCATCCACCAGAAAACTTAGTGTCAAACCCCAATTCATTCTATCATAGCACAATTGTAAAACCATTCACAACAAACATAAAAAAACTTAGAATATGGAAGAATCAAATGAATGATGATTAAGTACATGAATGTTATGTTTAACTACAAACACCAATGAGAGAAAAGAAGAATCTATATACAAGAATCATAAAAAAAAAAACTACACAACAGCTATTACTGATGCACCGCCTCCCTCATTTTGCCTGATAAAATTCAGGCGAATGATGTACAAGGTGTACATCCTGATGAGGAAGCTCCATGATCGGATCCACCTAAGTGAGTGTGGTATCCCCATCTCCATCAACCAGCACCATAAAGATGATAGGATTGGGTCTAGAGCCCCACCTGGGTGAGTTCCTCCCCCATATCATGTGTAGTGACGATCGCCTCTTTTGTGGACGAAGGGTATGGGAATCAATGTATGCTATGTTTGCCATGGCGGTCTCATGTAGATGAGCATATGATGATATGATGGACCAAGCTCGGAATGAAGAAAATGTGGAAAGCCTAGCTCACTAGATACGTGCTCATGTGAGGTAAAGGCTCGTCTCAAATATGTACATCTCGATCTTGCCCTCATTCTTAACTCCAGACCAAACCCTGTCCCCGCCTATGCCTCTCTCTACTGGCGCTATCTCTATATAGGCTGAAGGTGTCTTCAAGTACTAGTGGCTGGTGCTGGTGCTAATGTTGGCTGGCGCTAGCACTGGATCAATTCAAATTAATCCCATAAACTTATTCACTATATGAATGACATCTTGGCAGTGGATGGAGTGTTCTCTGGTGGCATGCCCAGGACTCTATAAATGAAATTTGCCTACAAGCAAGAGGGAACAAGTAGATTAGTGAATAACAAACACAATTTAAATCCATATATAATTTATGTAGTCAGTGAACTTACCATATACCAAATAACGGCTCATACAACTGATCCAATGTTTGGTGATCGCATAGTACCAGTCGAAATAATCTACAAATGTGCCAATGAGAATATCGGGTACCTTGACAATGCGATCTCCCCTGCCATCCCACTCAGCTATCCACCTGGCGTACTCCAACTCCTAGTTCCACTCAGAAATCCCTTGTAAGTCTAGCTCATGTAGGACTGTCATATCAATTGGATGGTCAGAATCCCCTGGAAATCACCAAATTGTCTGAGTACCCTATCTGGGTAGTAGTGCTCGATAATGTGAAAGCAAATGAAAGGGACTTGAGCATACCATATGTCACTGCCTGCCCGGTAGTACACAGGAGGGTATCTACAATAATGGCATAGGGGCCCAAACAACCTGTAAAAGAAAGAAAAGTATAGTATACATTAGTAAATACAACATAACTATATACATGTGAATACATAAAATATACGAAACCGATACCTGGCTAGGGAGCTGTCTATCAAAATACCCCTTACACTCGAATAACAATGTGTGGGAGCAAGTGACATTGAAAGTAGCACCCTAATAACTTATCAATGGGCGATCTATGGTAACTAATGTGATTTGTCATCGTAGCGGAGTGATGTGTGGGAAGTGCTCCCATGCCCAGATCTGGAGGACTACTAGGGGGTCCTACTATGTCACCCGTCTCTACATGAGAAGCCATATATAGTTGTTTGTATAGTGATGACAAGCAAGCTGCTCCTCATGCGAACCACCCACCCTGTGTCTTGTAACTACCTCTGAGTCTCCACTTGCAACTCCTATTATGAACATTAGTATATTTAACTATCCATGACCTCGAGTCCGAGTGTACCACCTTAAACTTATAATGATTCGACATATGCCACATTTTAACTACCCATATGAGATGATCTTTAGTCTCAAACCGCATTCCAACTTTAAATTCATCGCTGAAACTCCAATTACCGGCACTCATTTCTTGCTCAGCATAAAATGCAACATAACCACTATCAACATCAGCAGTGAAAAAAGGTACTAGCACTGAGCTTCCAATTGGATCAATATCTATAGGAGCCACAAAACAGTGCCAGTCATTTCTATTATGTTGTATGCCTGTTACAACATCTTCTTAGGGAAAAGCTACCACATTATCATTTCCATCATCGTCATACTCATCACTAGATTCACTTGTCGAGGAGTCTTGCATCACATTAGTATCATGATCACATGCTTAATCAGTTGTAGTATTTCCAAAGTTACCCATCTGCACTTGTGCACTACCTATTGTCTGGATTGGAGTTGAGTTTGAGTATACTAACCCTTGGCTGCCAACATTTCCATCAATACCCACTTCCCCTACAGATGCTTGAGGCAGATTGTTCTCAAATATTTGCACATACACAGGTACTAATCCATTAGTGTACACCAATATCTCATGTGTAGCCTCATCATCAGTCACTGAAATAACATCATAGCGTAGCGTCCTATCTCCAATAGCTATCCTGTGATATAGCTCAACCTGATGTGTAGACGTATTTACCTTAAGTTTATTACAAATTATACCAACTATTTTCTCGTATGCTGAATTTCTACTAACACTGACCACCGCAACTGACCACACTACAACAAAATGAGCCTTTGGCTACGTCTAATAAACGTGGCTAAACATTAAAAAAACGTGACCAAAAATTTTTGGTCACGTTTTTTTACACGTGGCCTATAGACGTCGCAAAAGGTCAGTCGCAGATTTGATAAGTAACGTTAAAAATTGAAACGTCGCCAATGTTAGTTTGACAGCCAAATACACTTTGTTAGGCCACGTTTAAACATGGCCTATTATCATGTTTTGGTCACACTTATGTGTGGCTAAATATGACTAATATCCATCCCACCAAATATAAAAGGAGGGAAACTTGTGATCGCGACGTTTAAACGTGGGTAAACATTTTTATTAGTAACGTGTAAACGTAACTAAATTACATAATTGGCGATGTTTAACCATGGCCATACACAGGTTGAATAAGCTTCATATATGTTTGTTGGACCACAATGTGATTTATTTAGCGACGTTTACACGTGGCTTTCTAATGCATTGGCGACGTCTACATGTGTGGTTGTTGTTTTATTTAGCGACGTTTACATGGCTATTCTAATGTTGTTTAATTTTTGTTGTAGCGACGTTTACATGTGGCTATTCTAATGCATTGGCGACGTCTACATGTGGTTGTTGTTTTATTTAGCGACGTTTAAACATGGCTATTCTTGTTAAGAAGATGTTAATGCTCAAATTGTTTTATTTGGCAATATATATTTGTTTAGTGCAACATATGCACAATTAGCAATATAAACCTGTTTGCTCACAATATAATTGATACCTGCTATTACTTCAGCACATGAAATTTATATATGAAAAAATATCACTAATACATTTTGGAGCATACAATGCGCTCGATATGTAATAAAAACTAACATAAAAATTACTTAAAGATCACCATGACCATCGTTGCATTAAAGGGAAAAAAAAAAAAAAAACAATGGTTTAGTGTCCTTACAAGAAACGTTAGCGTAAACTCCAAATTACATCAAAATGGGCATATGTACACACTTTATCACATTGATTTGACCCCATTCATGTCAGTGTGATAAAGCCAAAAAACAAAAAACAAAAAACTGAGTACTTAATTTTCTTCCTCACTATTGACATCATCATCTCCAAGCGATGGATTTGATGAAGTATGTCGTGCACTTGCAGAAGTATTTCCATTTGGATTTGCTGTCACACAATATACAAATTAAATATAATTATTAAATTGTTAAAAGAAACACGAATGAGATAATGAAAAATGACTCATGATAACTAACCTGAACTACTGGGAAAACTTGATATAAGTTGTTCTACAAGTCGAGTTAGCTTATCAAGCTGTAAATACCATTAAGTAGCAAATTCAATTCAAGAAAATCGGAAAAAATCTAGTTGAGCTATTTAAGTAGTCTATCAAATCAAATTTAAACTTTCTAATATTCAATTTGACTATAAATATTAATTAAGTTCAACTTAAGTTTCATGTTAATATTATACTAATCAGAATTTAAAACATTTTTTCCTTCACAAATTAAGTGTAAATGGATTCAAGCTTTAAAATTTTAACTTTGGTTTGAAATTTTGAATCAAGTTTGAGATTACACTCAACACTATCTCGATTCAACTTGTTTATAGATCCAAATGCATGGACGAAAAGAAGATGTGAAAGTGTAGTCTTATTAACATAAATAGCAAAAGTTATGACTTATGTATAAAACGTTAACCACAACACACCAAGTATTCTCTGATGGCCTAGTGATAAACCTGAAAATTAGATTATAGGAACATCCACAAGGTAACATAGACACAAATACAGAACAAAGTAAAAAACTAAACCAAAATAGGACATAAAGTCATGGACACACGCCTAATATCTCGACTGTATATATTGCAGACATCGTGATCGCTTCAATTGTTATGTCACATTTGCATATATTTAAACACATGTAATGCCTAACAGAAAAGGTAGGGTTCTGCCACATCCTAGAGGACTCATTTCCCACAATTCCTTAACCTACACATTGTATGTCCAAGAGAAAATCCAAGGACCTTTAGGTTCTGCCACAATCACCCTTAGAAGCCATATTAAAGTTTATTTACCTGTTGAGTTTGTTGCTGGCGTAATGTTTTTTCCTCTTGCAATTCAGCTCTTAACTCCTCCATCTCATTCTGTCTTCGTGTTGATTTCCCAATAGATGGTGGTCCATATCCTCTTCCAGGATGGTAGTCAGATCTGTTACTTGCATTCATAAATATGTCAACAATCTCTTGTGGTGTCTTTGGGTTGTCAGAAGATTGTGAATCCTCATACATTTTCACCATCTTCTCCTACATTATGAAAACTAAAACATAACATCCGCAACATATTGCTTATTTAATAACATATTCAAAATAAAACTTAACCCATAGACTTACATAATCTTCAGAAGCTTGTTGTGAAACCCAACCACCAGTACTGTTAGGCCTTGGTTCACGATATCGAGTTTGCTTAAAGAACTCGATAGCATTGGGCAGTTGATGATTTTGATTGATCTACATACACACACACACACACACATATATATATATATATATATTACAAAAATGTTAAACACTTGAGTAAGCTTACTACTACATGTTAGAAATTATATGAGTTGCTACTTACGTGCTCATTCCTTCTGCTCTCAAATGATCGAGAGCCAGACCTATGCAAGTATTTGACACAACTACGTGCTTCTTTCCCGATCATTGGTTTGGTCCTCTATTAATTAAAAACAGTGACATATTTATGTAGTTATTACTTGAAATCCAAGAAAAATGGGTATGTAGAGTTTACCTTCTTGGATGGGTCATTAGATTGTAAAATTGCCTTCTCTTCTGCAATCTCTTTAGTCCATTGTTCCGTCATCTTCTTCCAATCATCTTCATTCGATCCTTTAGGTCTTGCTACATCACCAATCTCCATCCATCTCCTCTTAGTTTTACTTCGATGATTTCTAAGCAACTCCCCATCCATTTATCAGCAGCAGCAAATTTGTTGCCATTTTTTACTACATCATCAATATTCAATCGATTCTACATCAACCATGTCAGTTAAGACAAAAGAATGATTAGTAACATCACATAATAAGTAAGTAATATGAAAGGAAAGTTTAGTCTACATTTTACCTTGACCCTCTCCCAAGCTCGTTGTTTCTCCATCTTATCTAATTTTCTCCAATCTTCACCATAAAGAGGCAACAAGTCCCTACATGCTTTCCCTATCTCAGATGCAATTTTGAGGATTGATCTGCCGAAACAGGACGTCCTCCGGATGTAGTAAACTCAACTAGCATTTTTCCCTTTCGCTTCATATTCTCCCGCTCAAGTGCTTCACCACGATATGCGCTTCTCTTACCAACAGATCGTGTTGAGCTCTCAGTTGCTACAATTATAAGAGAATGGTTTTTAACTTGCACACTTTCAATAATTTATTGCATACATTTATAAAGCTTACCAAGAGATTCAGTATTATTAGACGTGTGGCTGTGCTCTTGGGGCCTATCCACTTGATCATTGTTCATTTCCCGTATATCTGGAGCTTCATTCTCTACATTTAATAGGAAAACAAAAAATCACATTACATATGCTAATATTCAAAGCTAAATACACAACAAGATAGTGGGAATTGAATTAGAAATATAAGTATAGAGAGCACTTATATTTGACCATATGAAAATAGGAAAAAATTAGAGACATGCATAACTACACGTACCTAAGCAAAATCGAAATTATGTAAGACATTACAGACCAAAGCTAAGTCCATCCAGTGGACTACTCTTGAATACTGCAATGAAAATAATGTAGTCCAAAAAGTTGTTGCAACTTCAGGTAAATATCATGTATGGTTCAAGCTTTTAGGACTTCTCTTAACTTCTATGGGTAACCTGGTTGGTTGAACATATATACATGTTTATGTGCGTGCGTTTATCATGTCCTATTTATGATGATGTTCTGGAAGAAGATCTTAGTAGTATAATTTAAGCAAATTCTAGGAGGGATCTGTTGTTAAAGTTGATTTTACTAGTTCTATGGACAAGTGCTTGAAGCATTTTTTTTCATGTAAGCTATACAACTTTCTAACACATATTGATAATACAAGAAACACTGATATGAACCTTAAAAGAACTAATATATATTGTTTTGAGTAGAAAGAAAATAGAGACACCTTCCAATATTACTTCCATAGATTATAAGGATATTGTCAAATACCTAATGCTAAAAAACTGAGTAAACGCAAAATACAGCCACTTTTATATCTTTTATAGTCCATATAATAAAGAGTTCTCAAAAACAGGTAATTGATTTTCCAAACCCATCTTCTACATTTATATGCCAATTTCACCACTTACCTGGAGTGTGGTTTTGATCAGCTGAATTGCTGCCCTGTAAGGATGCATTTGCTGGACTTATGTTGATACCTTGACCATGTGGAGTGTCATTTCCTGTAGTAGAACACAAAATCAATTTGAATTACCAGTTTATACTAACTTATTCTACTTTAATGATATGTCCAAATGGAATACCTAAGGCTTCAAAGGATTAGGTGGCTGGTTGTGTTGTTGTGATTCGTGCATATCATCCCCAGAATGGTGAGAATCCGACTCATCACGAATAGGTAGTCGAGTATCTCGTTTAGTCCTCCCTCCCCTCCTGTGAACATTCCTTCGACCACCAGCCATTACAAACCTAAAAATGAATAAAGGAGGCGTAAGTTAGTCATTAGAAAATAAACAACATAATAGCTTGGCAACACATCATTCAATATACAAAAGCTTATGCTAATATCATCGCCTCAAAAAAAAGGAAAAAATTGATCTTGCAAGCGTAACTAAGGAGATAAATTTTTAAAAAGAAAAAAAAACATAACCATTCAATTTGCATCGCTACTGTCATAATCCACCAGCGTCTCATCCATCTCCTCATTCTCATCCTCATCTTCACTGGATTCAATACCGGCATCATGCTCTATATGTGTAGATGCTTGCACTGTTCTTCTAATAACATCCCTATCAACAGTCTCATGACCTACATCAGTTCTCAATAGCACATCAACATCGCAATCGATTACTGGATGCAGCTCATTTCCTCCATCACCATCATCTATGAAATGTTCATCTAAGATCTCATCTGCTAATCGAGCCTCCACATCAGTTAACAAATTTGGACCACCTTCAAGCGAGTCCATATTATAGATGTGGCGATGCTCAAACTGTTGCACTACACGCCATTCAGTCCCTAGTTTCATGTCCTCTACATAAAATATTTGCTTAGCTTGTGATGCTAGCACGTACGGATCATTTTCATACCACGTACGAGTAATCTTAATGCTTTTAAAGCCATCATCAACTCGAACATGCCGCATGTTAGTGTCCCACCACTTGCACTTAAACAAGATCACGCTTTTGTTTCTAACATAAGTAAACTCATATATATCTGTCAAAACCCCATAAAATTCAATTTTCGTGTCTCCTTCATTTCCCTCTACAAGCACTCCACTATTCTGAGTCTTCTTCCTATCATCAAATTCTGTTGTATGAAATCGCACACCATTGTATATCAATTTGTTGTATCTCTTGAAACATGAATCGGGTCCTAATGATAATGCATATAACGCACTGATGACCGGGTCACCACTTTCATACAACGCACTCATCTGCAATAATGACAAGCAAAATAGACAATCAGTCCTACTTTGTTAAACTTCCTTTACCTATAGCCTAAGTATATGTGGGCATTGTTAATTATATTTACCTTATTCATAAACCATTGACTAAATTCACTCTTGTGACGCTCATCTATGTCATCACCATTTTGTGAGCTTAAAATGTCGATATGTTCACTGCAACATAAATTTCACTGTGGTTAAGTAATACACACAAATTTTAATAGTTCACTAACATAGTAAAAATGATCTAATGACAGCCACTTACGCTAAATATGGTTGCATCTCCTGACAATTATTGATAATGTACCATTTCGATTTCAACCTCCTCATCTGATAATACCACATATGTGGGTGGAGAAATAAAACCAACCCTATTTGTAAAGATGTCCAGCCCACCATCTTCCAAGAATCAAAGTTCCTATCTGGTCGGTTAAATATTGTCTCCAAGTCTTCTAAGTGAAGGGAGCACCAAGTCAAGCACTCATGAACAACATAGGCTTCAGCAATTGAACCTTCCGGATAAGCTCTATTTCGAAAAACTGCTTAAAGAGCCTAAGTATCTACATAGTAAAATTTAAATTAGGGGAGAAAAAAAGCAAACATTCAAAAAAAAAATTAAAATAAAGATGTTATGTGTTGTATTCACATTGTACCTTTCAATAGGATACATCCAGCGGTAAGCAACAGGTCCAGCCATTAGGGCCTCTTGAGGTAAGTGGATAGCTAGATGCACCATTACATCGAAAAAGGCAGGTGGAAAGATTAGCTCTAACTTGCACAATATTGTGACAATATCGCTCTGCATCTTTTGTAACTCCTCAACATTCAACATACGTCGGCACAACCTCTCGAAGAAGGTCCCGAGCTCAGATATGGTGGTGGTGACATCTCTAGGCAATAAGCCACGAATACCCACAGGCAATAGCCTTTGAAGCAACACATGGCAATCATGACTCTTCATACCAGAAAGTTTTGAGCATGAGTTGTCTACACACCTACCTATATGTGATGCATAACCATCGGGTAATCTAATATTCCTTAGAAATTGACAGAATAATTTTCTTTCAGAGTTACTTAATGCATAACTTGCACATGGCATTAAATACTTGCCATCACCCCGCTTTAATAGATGTAGTTCCTTCCGAATACCAAGTTCCTCTAGATCAAGCCTAGCTTTATAAGTGTCTTTTGTTTTTCCATCAATCCTAAGAATTGTGTAGATAATATTCTCACAAATATTCTTCTCAATATGCATGACATCAAGATTATGTCTAAGCTTTAACTTTGACCAATATGGCAATTGAAAGAATATGGACTTCTTAACCCAGTTGAACCCGCCAACATGATGTGCTCTTTTAACTTTCTCTGGATGCTTTCCCATACCCACATCTACCACTGTACGTAATTGGTGAAGAATGTCTTCACTAGAATATGGTTCGGGAGCTTCACGATTATCACGCATTCCATCAAATTTCAAGCTACGTCTCCACCTATGTTCCTTTGGCAACCACATCCTATGACCAACATACCCAATCTTGCTATTAAGTCTTATTGATGGTGTTTGATCTTCGCATACAGGACAAGCACTGTATCCTTTTGTGCTCCACCCAGACAAATTCCCATAAGCTGGAAAGTCATTGATGGTCCACATCAATGCAGCATGCATATTAAAAGAAGACTTCGAGTATGCATCATATGTCCATAGTCCATTGACCCAAAGATCATTCAACTCATCAATCAAAGGTTGCATGTAAACATCGATCTCCTTCCCTGGTGCTTTAGGCCCAGGGATTAACAACGTCATCATGAAATACTCTTTCTTCATGCACATCCATGGTGGTAAGTTGTATGTAAGAAGCACTACTGGCCACATGCTATATGACTGGCTCATGGTACCAAAAGGGTTAAAGCCATCACTAGCTAACCCCAACCGCACATTACGACTATCCTTTGCAAAGTCTGGAAATTCATTATCAAAATTAATCCAAGATTGCCCATCAGCTGGATGGCTCATAATGTTTTCTTGTCTCTTATGTTCATCTTTATGCCAACGCATTTTTTGAGCAACCTTAGGATTCATGAAAAGGCGTTGCAACCTTGGTTTTACAGGAAAGTACCGCAGAATCTTATGAGGAATGGGCTTTCTAGACCCTCCAGACATCTTATACCTAGAAGTACCACAAGTAGGGCAACTGGTAAGATGCTTGTTCGTACCCCAAAATAAGCAACAATCATATTTACATGCATGAATACTGTGGTAACCCATACCCAACCCTCTTAAGTACTTGTTTGCATGATAGTATGAAGTGGGAAGAGACTCTCCATTAGGTATCACATCACGCAAAAGTTGTAGAAGCATGTCGAACGACTTGTTAGTCCACTTATTGTATACTTTCAAGTGGAGAAGCTTCACTATGAAGGAGAATTTAGAGAACTTACAACCCGGATAAAGCTTTTGTTGTGAGTCAGCTTTTAAACCACTTAAAAAATCTGTTGGAATTTCGAAGCCATCTCGGAGACTTGCATCTTCCTCTTGATTCGTAGCAAAAGCCCCTAAATCTTCAAGCATTTCATCAAGCCCGTCAATGTCATCATCATTTACAACATTGTACTCCACCTCATCATATATCATTTCACTCTCTATATGACGAATTCTACCACGCGGTCCACTAGGCAATTCAATAGTCGGCTCCTCACCATGATATATCCAACACTTATAAGTTATGTCTATCCCATCAACAAGCAAGTGTGCTCTAATCACATTCACGGTGTACAAGTTGTTATTTAAACACCTCCTGCATGGACAATTTAACTCCGTGTTTCCTCCATATTTCAATTGCATGTATGCAATGAAAAATTCTACACCTCGTTGATACTCTTCACTTCCAATGTCGCAATTCATCCAATTCTTATCCATGTGTATTCTAAGAAAAGCCATAGAAAGAAAGAATTACAACCACACTAAAATAATATCAGTAGATTAAAAAGAGAAAGGAAAAGGAAAAGGAAAAGAAAAAGAAAGAAAATCTTGCCTAATATCTTCTTCCAACTTAATATGGTTGAAAAATCTTATTGAACAAAAAACATCATATCATATATAAATGAGGAACAAGTTCGTACAAAATATTAAAACACTTAAACTACGAGTTGGAATAAAAAAAAATTAATGAAACAAATTTTAAAAAAAAATCAAAAAGGGAAAACTAGGAAGTATAAAATAAAAAACATATACGATTACCATTAAACAATTCCACATGCACAAGTATCAAAACATTTGTTAGTACGTCAATAGATTATTACGATAAAACAAATTAAACTATGAAAAATTCTACGACATGTTTGGGAAGAGCACGCCAAACAAAAATCATCATATTATGCAATTGTTGCATGCATAGAGAGAATGACAAGTTTGGAATTATTAATCATTTATTTTTGTTTGTATGTCCGAGGGAAAATTAAATAAAATATATAAAAAAAGAAACAGTTATCCTAATAACTAAATATCTCATGGAGCCAAACATAAAGTCTAACTAGATTCTAAAGGATCTTAGGACTAGGATATGAAGAGAGTGTTTTGTGAGTGTGTGTGTGTGTGTCTATATATATATTTTTTTTAATTTATCATCTTGTATAGCCTATATTGATCAATGAAATATCAAGTAGGGCGAGATAACTAAAGATCATAAGATGAATAAGTCTAAATAATAATTACATAATGTATACAATATGTAAAAGACTGACTTGGAATTGCATAAATATTTCGATATGTACATTTTTTTTAAAGGGATATATGATAAAATAGAAAATTCAAAATCTTTTCATAATCTTAAAAAATTCGCAACCATTTCATTGTAACTTACCCCTCTATATTAGTTATCTACACCTTCTACCATTTATATATTACTTTAATTATTTCCTTTTTTCATTATTTCTTTTATTTTATTTTATTTCTATTTTGGCAATAAGATGCTATTGTGCATGCTTAGATCAACTTGTACGCATCATCAATCCTCATCTCCATCTTTTTATCGTTCACAATTTGATCATATATTAACATCAAAAGTAGGTAAAATGAAATAGAGGTCTAGCTACAAATTTCAAGTATCCTCTTTCAAAAATATCTTAGGGAATATATATATATATATATATATAGAGAGAGACAGAGACAGAGATGTAAGGAGAGAGGGCAAGTGGGTAATTCTACCACGTAATTCCTATATATAAATAAATATATTATATTAAATTAATAATAAATCATTGTAGTTATAATTAAAAAAAAAAGGTTTAGTAAGTATCATAGACATGGAATTTTAATAGTAATATATAATTTAAATAGCTTTAGACGTTTTCTTATAAATAAACATGCAATACTAGTTATTGTTAAATTTTACAAAAACAAAAATGAGAAAAGCCTGTGACACAGAAGACTGATAAAATTTCTAGACATTATGAATGGATAGGTAAAGAAAATGATGTATCTGATTCTTTGAGTGGGTATATTAGAAATGGAGCAAGTTCACAATGTTCTAATAATTCTTATAAAAAAATAATAATAATTAAATAAATAAACAAGGATTTTAACTTTCGACATGAATCAGCCGAACGTGCAGGAAAGGCAGGGCATAGTCAATAAATATAGAATTATGAGATTCCGTTTTTAATATATTTTGAGTACAATAACATTTTACATCAAAACAGACAATAACAAAGCAATTCCGACCTCCATAACAAAGGTGCAACTCCATGTATATATAGCCAACCAAACCATGGTCATGCAATGGCTTTGGGTATAAAAAATTCATTAGCACACAGCTAATTTCCTTCCTAGTACCTTATTCTTATAATGTTCTATTGCTTACAGAGCATACGCAAATAAGACACTAAGATGCCAGCAGCCAGATCAAATCATGGCATTGCAAAATATGTGGTCCCATACGCTGGAAAGCCAGCCAACAACCACTGAAAGCAAGGTGCCTTATCCCCTACTTTTCGTCTACGACACGCGTCCAAATTGTACGCTACTCCAACTAGAATTCCATTCAAACAGTAACCAAGCAGCAACTATAACATGGACAAACCAAGTTACATGAAGGGATGAATTCTAACTAAATTAAGCAACTGTAGACTATCGAAAAGGAGCAGCTCTAACCATGATGCCAACTTGGTGTAATAGTCCTAAATTCCACACTAAGCTGTTACATAGCAGGCCAAAATAGCCACACGCTAGCTAAACCAATCCTTACAGGACACAATCAAACCTAATAACCACTACATGCTAATTGATATGTTTTTATTCCTCTATTATAAATATATATTTTAAGATGTGTGGTGGGTGTGGACAAAACAATAGCTTCTTCTTGAATGCATTCAAGCTCTGCCTCAGGAAATCGGGAAGGGAAAGGTTGGGTCAGTTCAAGTCCCACTTGCTGATGCAAAACTAGGATGAGATACTTACATATGTAATGAAGTTAACTAGCTTGCTGATGCAAAACTAGGATGAGATACTTACATATGTAATGAAGTTAACTAGCTCTATCAACCACTAAGAAACCATGCTTAAAAACATAAAAGAGTGCATGTTTGAAATAGCTTGAAGCTGTAAGATACTAGAAAATACATGCTGATGCACAAAGAAGCCCAAAGAAAAAAAGAACAATAAAAAACCATCCCTTGTTTTTAATATGTGAATCTTTAGCGGAAAAATGCAGCAGGAAATTGAAAAAGAAAATCTATCATAGCATACCAGTGAAAAAATCCATGCAGGCAGAACTGCAGTAATCCAAAATCTTATGTTACATACTTCTCATCATCTACAAAGCTAGAAATGTGATCAAATGCCTCTTGCAATGGAATATATGTGAAACAGAGATTTTGATTTCATTCGTTGGGTATGTAAAAGGGAAGGTTGCTCAATTGTTTATTGAAGAACTATGCATTAAGATAAGCTTCAAAACATCTGAAAAAAGTATAAAAAAAGAAGGGAAAGTTGGGATGCAGACTCTACCTATTAATCTATTGCGTTGATGAACAAGGTGACATAACAAAAGCTCCTAAAATGGAAACAGAAACATACCTTTTTTTGCAGATATGCCTTGACCAATGAAGGATTCAACTCAATTGCCTTGCTTGAATCCGAGACAGCTTCTGCTCAAATTTAAATAAATGCCAGAGTAAATTTATATTAGCATAGCCACCAAAAGAAGAAAACGAGAGACATGAATGCTCTATATTTAAACTGCCAAAGAACTTTTCTTTTTCTTTTTCTTTTGTCTTTTTGCAAATATTATCATTCAGCAAAAAAATCCAATTACTATGAGCACAAAAATCCAATTAGTCTTACATTCATACATACGCAATCCAAGACACCGTCTTAGCATTAGATAAAAATCCAACATGAACCTAGTACAGATGGTGTGCTTATCTTACAAAGACATGAGAAGTAATAAAAACTATGGAACTATATACTTGAGGCATAGCTATTTTAGAAGGGTAAAGGAGAAATCATGGAAACACGAAAATACTGATTCTCGAGCAGCCACATGTCTTATACATGTAATCACTCAAAAGAATTTTTTTTTTTGATTTCAATTTTTGAAAATTAATACAAAAATGGAATATATGGTCCTTCATTGATTCATTAAGTAAATACTGAGCTTTTGATGAATAATCAGCAACTCACAATATAATTTACTACTTTCTTAAAAAAATAAAATGGCATTTTCAACTTAAAAATAGGTGAAAACATGCCTAGGTATTTAGCTAAAGGGGCACATCAACCATACGATGAACTACCATTATATGCATGTATGTATTTTTTTATGTATACACATATATATACAAACATATATGTACGTACAAAGGACAGAAAAAATCGAGCGTATTAGCTGAAGGAAAACTCAACAAACATCTCCTCGGACCTTGGTTAAATGATAGCTACTTTAGAGACATCTTTTTCACTGAAAAACACTTTGA
Organism: Combretum micranthum; assembly: GCA_024138025.1. NCBI lineage: Eukaryota > Viridiplantae > Streptophyta > Magnoliopsida > Myrtales > Combretaceae > Combretum > Combretum micranthum. The sequence continues at coordinate 428,790 of JAMXBD010000863.1, read as the reverse complement.
AACTTCAAAAGAAGAAGTCAAGACATGAACTTTATACCAGTCCCTTATAAACCCATGACCAGTTTTCTTTCCTATAGCCCACAAAAATCCAGAACGAGTACAAATATGATCATGATGAACCCAAAATTTAAAAAAAAAAATAAAAAGAGCAGCAAACATGATATCACCCATATGAAGAAAAACTCAATACAAGATTCAAAAAAGTTAGACACAGTTTCAAGAATTGCATTAAATGTACAAATTCATAGATTAAGAGATTATATGATCCAATAGACTAATTATAATAATTTTATTTTTCAAGGTAAAAGAAGGAATGACAAGATTCCCAACCACTATATAATTAAATAGTTGAAAGCACTTAATGATCACCAACTTCATGCAAATGTTGAGCTTTCTCTACATTGTGAGGATGCCTTGTAAAACTGATGCCCTAGCTTCTCTTTAATGCCTTGAACTGTCACAACTTTCCCTTTCAAACTTAATAGTGTACTCCTATTAGGTCCTAACGTCTTCAGCTGATAAACTTGCAATACCACCCTGAAACAATGAAGTGGTAGTCAACATAGTTACAGGATTATAATTTGAGTATGAAGTTCAATCAAATGATACTAGATCCATTTTATGTCGACGAGTTGCTGTCCTGTTAGGAATAGAATATAAGTTCAGGTTAAACATGATGGCAGTGAAGCCAAAGAACAAAACAGTATCAATTAATTAACAGAGCAAATTGTTGTTTCCTTTTGTGAACACACTTTTGGTCCAATTGCAGATTACATAATCAAATCTATCTCAGTTTCTGATCAAAACTTGATAAATCCAAGATTAGTTAGAAAAAACCAAAAAAAAAAAAAATTCAGTTTCTAACCATAACTTGACAAAGGGGTATATAAAAAAGGAAATTTTTCATCAAATTAATGTACAAGGAAATTCGGTAAGAAAACTTATGAAGAAAAGTTTGCAAACAAGGATATCCTACAGTCAACAAAAACAGTTAATGTTGCAAAATCAAAGCTTCAATCCATCAACATTATGAGTCAGAAAAAATATTAAAATTAAAATATAGAGAAATGAACCAGTTCTTCTTGTTTGCCTTTGCTTTTGCTTAGCTGAATCTTATTCGCACAGGCAGCTTGGATGTTGATTTATGTAGAGGCAAGTGTTGGGTCTAGACAAGAAGGAAAAGAATAGTAAGAGCAACAAAGGACATATATATATATACACACACACATATGTCAACTTTATTAGAGTAAGTATATTTATACATATATGGTAGGCAATGAAACACCATAATGCGTGTGCACAAACAAATCTGAAAGGTAAAGCTACATGATTCTTTTAAAAATCTGAAAGGGAAAGTGTGCAAGTACCAAACTCAATTTATTTAGATGATTTAGAATGATTGAAATTGTTTGATTCATGGAAAATTCACTCCTCTGCATCATACTATAAGGAGATTAGCTAGTCTTGGATTGTAAATGCAAGGCAGAAACACATTGCTATAAGCCATTACTTTAGGATCCTCAATCTTCTAGCAAGTCCAAGCTCCTTAGAAAGTAGGAATGTCAGTTCTTGAAGCTTTGAGTTCTGTATACGATATAGTGATTGTCTGTCGTAATATTTTTTTTATATGAATTATATATGTATAAATTTTTTTTTAAGAAAGATGGTAAACGGTATATATGTTATATCATAAAATAACAAGACAGTCATACACATTAAGATCATGCAGAGGAGTGAAGCAGGGTCTTGGATTGTAGGTTTTGCTTATAAAACATGTTGCATATCTGATATGGAAGCTAAAATGTGGGCCATCCTTTTTGGATTGCAAATGCCAATATTAATATTTATGTCTATGACAAATGTGGAGCTAATTATGACTCATTGTCAGCAATAAGAATTTAATAAGGAGATTCCACTCAGAAACTCAAAATATATCTAATGAATGTTGTATCTTCTTTAAGGCAAAGTTACTACAATTTTGAAAATCTTTGCTTGAACTACTCCAAGAGAAGCTAGTTTTGTCGTGACAAAATGGCTAGTCAAATGCATATGATGGAGATACCGTTACATCTAAATCTCTATGAGCAATAAAGTAGCCTCAAAGTAGAAAATATTTGCTTTGCACGACGATGAACTTATCAAGGCAAAAATTGAACATTCATGCTTATTGATGGTTCCTTTTCATGATATTACCTGGAGTACATCATGCAGCTCATGCAGTGACTTAGTTTGTACCAATCTGCCTTTCACTCCCAGCAACAACTTTTCCAAAGCCTGGCAATGGGAAGGTGAGTCTTCAAATGGACAGCAGGTCCACTACCAGGAACTCCATTGATCTAACAAGCACCACCCAAATTTTCTTGGACAGCTGCAAGTGAAAATGTAGAGGATATCATTTAGAGGATAAGAAAGTTTTCACGAATTGTAATCGCAGAAACTATCTTCATTATTAAAAGTAAGATTGCAATTATTGTATCTTCCAAAAGACATGATACATTGTTCGATAATCTCAGCATCTTAGATATTAAACATTAAGCACAAGCTAGCCGAACATTTCAAATTTGATAGCATTGAGCATATAAAATACCTATAAATACCTATAAATTTCATAGCCGAACATTTTCAAAGCACAAGATAGCATTGAACATTTTCAAATTCTATGAATGAGCGTGTACTTTCTAAATACAAAAATATGATAACATAAACAAATCAAGGATACCCATAAGTTAATTGTTAACAAAAATCATACTTGTAAGTCAAAGTTTGTATTTCCACATCCACTGCTGTTGAAACCCCAATTCGTATAGGAAATATGACAGTACATTGGCAGAAATTTCAAAGACAACAACGAAACCCCATATCGTACGGTAAAAAATGAAAGTAGGTCGGCATAAATTACAAAGATGAGAATAAAACCCCAAATCATACAAGAAAACATTACTCAAAACCCTAACCACAGAACGAAACCCCAAATCGTACAAGAAAAAATTACAAACAAGACAAGCACACATACGTCAAGGAACAACTGAATGAAAGTTTAAAAATGAAAGATCAAACCTAGATTATGTTAATGTACTGATGAAAGATCCATTTTTTTAACAATTCGAAGACGTCTTCTCACGCAGCTGCATGTGAAGGAATGGGTCTTTGGAGCACTGCTTCGTCGGAGGTGGAATGGACAGGTAGGTGTGGTGGCATGTACTACTCCATTGGAGGTTGCTGCAGCCCGTACGGTGTGAGAGTGGTAGGAGGTTTTCGGAGTATGCGAGAGGATGAGTGTGATATGAGCCTTGATGTTTTTTGACAAAATGAAATGTTAAAAAGTAAAGTTACTTTTTTGTTTTCTTCTTATTTGGGTTCATTGTTTCGAATTGGCGGGACTAGGATGCAGAAATTTTTTTTTAAGGTAAAAAATTGTCATATCAAAAGTTAGCCACGGTTAATGTAAGATAAGGGTTACTAATTTAATGAATGTTCTATAAACGTGGCTAATGGTATGTTTTAATAATTATAAAAGATGAGCGATGTTTGCAATTTTTGCAAAGTCGCCCAATATCAAAATTCCTGTAGTGCCACTTATCATAACCAAAACAATCATTCCCTCCACAATGTTGCCATGAGCGTACAGTACAAATTTTACCTTATCAATTTCCTCTCCTCACCTACCCTGTTATCTCATAAAACATAAGGTGAATACATGAAATTCACACCATGACTTATTTATCGCACTCATCTAATATTTAAGCATATTTACTAATGCTACTATATTTACCCCAATCTTCTAATAGTATGTTATCAATGTGTATGATGTATATAGTATATGATTTCATGATTTGGTTCCTAATTTCAAAAACTAAAGACTATAATCACAATTACATTAATTATAAAGAGAAAACTACAACACAAAAAAAGGGAAAAAATGGAAAAAAAAAATTTGTCCTTTTGTTCGAAATGAAGGAACAGCACGATAAGGACAAAAAAAAAAAAACAAAACACCACACCGAACTCGTTTCCCAAACCCATACCACAATGCAGCAATACTAACAGTAAATGTAGGATCTCAACATCCAATACAATATCACCAATAGTGGAAATTCACATGAAAATTAAAAACGAAATTACCTATCTATTTCGGCACGATTTCGAGATTTTTCACACAAAATTCTTCACTTCTACAGGATCTTATCACTTTCCCAACACCTGACAATCGATCAAACTTTGAATGATGCCCCGTTTTGCATCAATCACAATTGGGAATTGGGGGTTAGGGTTTCAGTTTGTGATTTTGGGAATTTGAGAGCGTTTTCTGCGCGCGAAATGAAGAATACAAGGTTATGTCGTGAATATAGAGCTCGATAATCTCTTCTCTTGAAGAGACGAGCTTATCTACTAAGGACCTCGTCTCTTCAATAGACGAGGTCATTACATAGAATGAACCTCGTCTTTTTAAGAGACGAAGTTCATTCGAAACATTGACCTAAAACTGAAAATATTTTCTTTTTCGTTGGCATTTCCATAAATTTTTTTAAAAATAATAATTTTTTTCCTTTTCCTGGAATTTCCAACTTTTAAAAGTTTTGTTAGTATTCCACACGTCTGAAATTTTTACGCAGCACAGTACTATAAGCAGTCACTCAACGTCTAAAATTTGATTGTATCAATTCTCAAAGAATTATGGGAATTGATTTTTACTTTTTTTTTTTTATGTAATAGTCGAAAGTTACATTTTCAAACTAAAGGTACCAAAGGCATCATTACGAAAAAGTGAGGTGACTTTGCTTAGAGGATGTACAACATAAGCCTAGTGTAACTTTCGTGTTTTATTTTTCCTCCTTTTCCTGCCTCATGATGTCCAACAGGCCATTAACACAGGTGGGGCCCGAATTTTTTTTAAGGGACCGGCTTCGATCTGGATGGGTTATGCTCTATGAACAGCTACTGACCCATCAACTCCTCTGGGAGCATGAGACAAGTCCAGGTCTTAAACCTGGCTGTTTGAGTCGGACTAGGTCCAGTTTGGACTAGAGCCATGGAAATATCTAATTGAACCTATCCTTTCTTAATGGCTAAGAAAAAAAAAAAAAAGAAAACCTGTCCTTTCTTGAAAGGGAAAAAAAAGAAAAGAAAATACCTATCAATTCTATTAGAAAATCTAAACTCTACTAACTAGGACTGGAAAATAACTATAGAACCATATTCTAAGCCAAACCAAAACTTTAATTTTTTTTTTCCTAAAAGTTCAATTGACAATACGGTTCAATAATATATATTTGATTTTGGTTTATGGTTTAGTGATGGTTGTGTTCTTTTCTTAAAGTTTATAATCCTAATTCAAATCCTTTGATCAACACTAGGCAAGTATACCTATCTGAGCAATACATGATTAAATTAGGTATCGTCCCCAGGGATCTTTGAAAACAATTACTTGTATTACCTATTCTCTACTATCTAGCCGAATCTTTAATGAGAATATCATCTAAAATTACTAATTATCTAATTAATTAACTAATTTATCAACCCTATTATCAATGATTTTGCCTTTTCAAAAGATTATCAATTACAAAACATACCCTTTCATCTTGATTCACCTTAAATCCTAATTTCATAAAACAAGATTGATGAAATGAGAAGTCATGCTTTGCACTGCAGAATCACATAGATAAATCAATTACTCTCTCGAGTTAATCGATTCCTAATTTCACATGAGATAATGAGACCTCTCCCTCACTAACGCCGTATGAAATCGCATTAAAAACAAGATTCATTAATAAAGATCAAATCTTTATGCAAAAAATCAATGTTTCCCTACCTCTAGGTAAACATGCAATCTTTCTATTCATGGAAATCTATTATATTAGATGAAACCTCTTTCTATCTAACAAGAATCATACAAACAATCGACTTTGGCCATAAATCAATTGAAAGAAAATTTAAACACATGAATAGATACAAAGGCACAAACTTTCATTCATCAAAAGAAAATCCAAATCACATATTCGGGTTTAGGGTTTCACAAAACTAAGGGTATATAGAATTACTCCTCCATAGATTTAGAAATACAAAACAAAGATCTGGAAAAGTAATCTATAAACATAATTAAAACAATGAAAACCCGATTCTTGGAAGTCTTGTAATATTCAATATGCGCCGCCAATTTCCTCTTGAAAGTTCTTCTTTTTCTCGCTATTAGGGTTTTAAAAAGTGTTTGGGACGGAAACTCTCTTCAAATGAAAGATACATGGTCTATTATAGGAGTTTGGAGAATTTGGAGCGTCACAAGGAGTGCCCATGACCTGCACAACCGTGCTCGGGGTGCACTCTATAATTATGTTAAAAACTTTTTTGATCAATTCCATTCGTCCAACACTACCTTGTACACTCCTAGGGCAATAGATAGGGCACTTTTAGAGTAACTTTTTGGTCACTTTTTGACCCTCTATCTTAGCATGTGCATGGCCATGTAGCAGGTTGTGTACTTTTGAAAACCAAACATTTGCATTGTTTGTTGATTTTTCCTTGGTTTAAGCTCGAATCATTATCAAATCTTTGAATTGCATTCCTAAACCCTGAAATTACACAAGAAGCAATTAAGTATCTTTTTCTTGATTATTTCTCATAAAATTCATAGAAAATCATATCCATTAAGTGCTAGAAATAAGGATCTTTTAACACTTATCATTCGGTTTGCAACCTCTACCGAACTAAACCATATTAATTCCTTAAAAGAACAAAGAGTGGGCTTGGGAAGTGTGTCTTGACCCAATCGGACAACACTCGTATCATGCTACTGATTTTTTTTTTTTTTTTTTTGCCATATATCATGCTATTGATTTATTGACAGTACTAGGCTTAGAGCATAACCAATGCGTGCTGCTCGGCAATATTTCCAAGAAACAAAGGACCTCTTCTTTGGTCTTTTAGAGCATCCATATTTGTCGGGTCCTTCACAAGATTCTTAAAGTGCCACATCAATATTTAAAGAAACTTTCCATATAAAAAACCTCACCACTTTATTCGTAAAGTCCTTTACATAAGTTCTTTAATTTCTTTGTATACATTTATGGGTCCCATTTATTTTTATATAATATATTATTTTTACAAAATATTAATAAAATATTTCGAAGGAACTCACTTTTTTGGATTCTTTGAAGAGGACCCCAAAAAGTTGAACAAATTTTCTACATTCGTAAAGATCTCAAAAGTGAGGTCCTTCACCTAGGTACCTATGTAAAAACCTCAAATGTGATGCTCTTAGTGATGATAAAATATTGGAGTTCTTTGCTTGGAAACCATAAAGCTGGTATATTATTTTATTTTTTTATATTTTACTTTTAAGATATGTTATATATAAAATTTATTATATGAATCTTTTACATAATATAAATAAATATTAAGAACTACTTATTAAGATATTTAAAATAAAAATAATTTTTTTAAAAATAACATTCCCTGCTATAATCAAATGATATTCATACATTTTAGTGGAGGCCTGGATCATCTTTAATCGTAAGAATCCTATTTAGAGTTTCTAGACGTCACATTACAATCTGAAGCAACTTTTACTCTTAAAGAATTTTCAATTTTATTCCTAAAAATCTTAAAAAGTAATTTTTAATATTTATTTATATTATTTCAAGAGATCCACATGATAAAAATCAAACACAAAATATATTAAAAAATAAAATACTAGTTTTGTAAGATCTTGTCGGATGATCCTAATTTTACCAAGCACCACATTTTAATGTTGAAGAACCTCGTACTATACGGGATTCTTGGCCCTCGTTTTCTTCCCCGGAAACCAGTTAATGCTGATCTTCGATGGATGCTCTTTTTAGCCACCCCAATACCTGTTCTTGAGGTCCTCACGTGACCAAGACCTGCCCACTGCCCACTGCCCACTGCCCAAAAAAGAAAACATTGTCTTGTTCCTTTCACATTAAAGCAAATATACACATATGTGCTACCTTGCAAAAATCCATGGCGACCCCACTGGCCCCACCGTATTTTTCTCACCCGTTTCTTCCTTTATTCAACAAAAACCTTTAACACACTATGACCATCGTGTTCAGAGGAGCATCGTTGTCAAGCATGTTATCTCGTTATTTTAAGAATTTCTTGTAGGAGCCTCACAATTTTACCTTTTTTTTTTTTTAAAGTCCTTCGTATATGATTTTTATGTCATTTTATTTTATATGCTTTTATACAATACACATAAAAAAAAAATTTTAAAAATAATAAAAGACATATTTATTTATTTTGGGATAGCTGCTACTAGAGTCACATTTTAGAAAACTATAAGAACTTATTCGATAAAAGTCAAAAGATTGTTTGTTATTTTTTTTTTAATTCATTTGCAGAAACTATTCGAATCACTAACTAAAACTTATTATTATAGGTTGGTTCAGTTAGGTTCATAGGTGAGCCATACTGTGTACACCGTACTACTAACTTACAATGGTTTTGGCTGGCACATATAATTAAGTTGAGAAACTTGTAAATTCATGAGCAGAACTGCATAATTATTTAGTCATGTGTTTTACAAAATGCTCAAATAGTTTGCAATTCCCCTACTACTTGAGTAACGCATGTAATCAATGTTGAATATTAAAAGTAAAGTCCATACCAAATAGTTATGTAAATAAAAATTAAATGACTATTAAGTGTTTCCATTTTTTTTCCTGTTAGATTCAATTTTAGGTTTATAGTTTGGTTTGCATGATTGATAAGAACAAAATTTTTACTACAAGTGGATAAAAGAAAAATCAAGTAGAACCTTAAAAAAAATCAAGTAGAACCTTAATTGAACCGATATTTCGATTTTTGTGTTAAATTTGATTCATGATTGAGTTCATGGTAATATTCGTAATTCAGATTGCAACGTTAAATAGAACCCAACCACATTTACTCTTACATATATTGCTTATTTAAAATTATTCCCAACTCCATTTATTATATAGGAGGGAAAAGGCATCTGGCATGTTTTGCTCTAGTGGGAGAATAAAAAATTGCACATGTCATTTTGAATTTGGCTTACATCTAAACAAATGGACTAGCATGTCAAACCTAACAACATGAGGAGAAAATTTGGAGTTCTCAATTGAGTTTGGATGGCTATAGGGTTCAAAGAAATTGAAGCTTGGTTGACCAAAGTGTTAACCATAGGCAGATTAGCTGTGCCATGACTGATTCAATCAATCAAACCATAAGTTTTGGCCGGCACAAAACTATAAATAAGTGTAAAAGTACAAAATGAATGCAAAAAAATTCTATCAAATAACTATGGTGTTTTTATGGGTTACTTTTATCTAAATGTTGAAAAATCAGTATAATTTATCATACATATATGTATAATATGTTTCTTCGTATATGACCTAAATAATCTTATTCTCATTTATTGTGAAAAACGGCACATTTTCTAAACAAAATGAACTCGATCGGATAAATTACTAAGGCAGTAAACAAAGATAAAAGATCTCAATTAGCTAACACACTATGTGCATTGATTAATAGCGTATGAGTACCAAAAAAACTACGGCATGTAAATGGTATTATGAAAACAATAAAACCATGCACTATTGTTCTTCAAAAAATATCGCGATTTATTTGCTACTTGCTCAGACACATGCATATCGATTCTATTTGAATTATTTTTAAACGATATGACTTTTGAAGACAAATTTTAAAGGGTCCTTTTAAATTTCGTATTATGTCCTCAAAATCCATAAATTTTGATCATGCAAAGTTTAGACATGGGCACGGTTCCAGAACTGAACCGAACCAAAACCCGCGTTTCAGGTTTTGAAATTGAGGAAGCGAAATCGGAACCATAACCGTCTCCTAGGGTTCCAGTCCGATTCTATGGAACCGCCTTTTTAAAGTAAAAATAAATAATGAATGTATTTTAGTTTTAATAAAATGATTTTTAAACTCAAAATAATTATTGAGTCTAAAAGCATCGAATTATTTAACCAATCTTTTTTAAAAATTTGTTTAAGATGAGCATTTATTTAAATACAAACACATCTAATATCAACTATAGTTAATAATATAAGATCGTAAAGTACTTCAAAGGGTAAAAAAATTCAATATAAATTATAGCTTCATATTATTGAGAATGAATTTCTCTTTTAGGATAAGTTTATATAAATTAATTATATATGATTTTAAGTTGTGTTTATTTGTTATTGAAAATAACACATCAAATATTATTATTTGGTAATAAATTTTACAATTCATATGAAATAGTTTAAACATTAATAATTTTATATTTAATAATATATTTTAATTTTTTTCTCTAGTTTTTTTTCCTTTTATGGAACTGGTTGGAACCACTGGTTCCACCAGTTCTAAGCTCAAAAACCGCCTAGGAGTTGGAGAAATGGTCAACTGGTTCGGTTTTAAAATCGTCCCGATGATTTTGGTTCAGTTTTTTGCTCGAATCCGGGTTGTACCTATGTCCAGCAAAGTTGGACTTTCATTATATATTTTTGTGTGGAAAAAAAATGTTATTTAGCCCCATTAAAATCACAGGATCATTATTCATCAATTAAGTCATAACCTTTCGGGTTGCATGGATCTAGAATTATAAAATAAATTTACTTTAAATGAACTCATGCAATAAATTTGCTTTAAATTCATACTTATGCCTAATATTATAGTGATAATTTATAAAATGAAAATATGCTTTCAATTGTTTGTTTACTTAAAGTTTTTGTTTCACCATTATATGGTGCTTTTTTATGAAACGTTACAATATTAAAAAATTTGAAAAATAAAAAAGATATAATATTTGATGAAATATAGTATGAGAATAGTATTAAATAGGTACCAATATGAATTTGAGGAAAAATGTATTAATATGAAAAGATATTTAAAGAAAAAAGCTTTAGAAATTATAACATGATAGTACCAAAAGGTATGGATATGACAAGATATAATATTTCATCAAATACAATATGACAAGAATATTGTAAATGTACAAATATGAATTAGAGAAAAAAAGTATTACTATGAAAAGGTAAAAAAAGAAGAAGAAAAAACTCCTAAAATTACTTGTCAATTGTATTACAAGCAAATGAAAATGAAAAAGAAAAATGCAAGAAAGATGACGAATCCATAAAAGTTAATTTTTACATAATAAAGTAGATTAAATGATGGTTGAAGATTGCGAAAACTTCTAAAAAGAAAGAAAAAAAAAATATTTGAATGTCTTATTGCAATAAAATGATAGTTACTTTTGGAAAAAGAGTAGGAGTATAAAATCTCAAAACAAATAAAGAATCATATAATAATTATAAGATTTTTGCTTTAATATGAAAGTTACAATACAAAAAGGAACTTATAAGATTATTTTTTATGAAATGTTACCATACTAAACGGCATGAACACGGAAAAAATATAATATTTCGTGAAATATAAGATCATACAAATATTGAAAAGGTACCAATACAAATTAGGAAAAAAAGTATTAATACAATTGAATGGTACCCTTAATTTTTTTTTTTTTTTTTGTGAACATGATACGGTGCTTTTTTATGAAAGTTACAATACAAAAAGGTATTTATAAGATGTTTCTTTATGAAGTGTTACAAAACTAAAATGTATAAATATGAAAATATATAATATTTCATGAAATATAACAAGATAAAAATATTGAAAGTACTAATACGAATTAGGTTAAAAAAGGTATTAATACGAAAACATACAAAAAGCAAAAGCTTTCAAAATTAAAAATTAATAGATAGATTATTTTTATTTTTATTTTTTATTTTTTTTAATTTTTCTGCATTTTTGTTAGGATTTGGATTTTTTTTCCCTAAAAAAAAAAAAAAAAAAAAAAAATTTATCTTCTATGTGAGAGAAATTTTTATTGAATCGTACAAAAGTGTAAACTACTCACCTTTCACCTGTTCTAGCATTAGACCAGTTGAGGACTTGCAGAGGAGAGTGGTGTGGATAAACGCAAGAAAAGAGTGATACGAAAACAAAGTGTCGTGTAAGACAAAGTGATAATGATTGTGTGACACCAGACACCTTGTATAATGTGAAGATAATATCTGAATGTTAATTTCAAATTTTGAAACTGATACAAACGCATCTTTCTTGCATCGATGTTTATTTCTTGCTTACATAGTCATTTTTTCGGTCTATAGAGGGGAAAGGGGAGAAGGAGAAGTCCACAGCAAAACCCATTCGCGGGGTTATACTGAGGGCCTTAGAAAACCACCGAATCATTAGCAAGTCATTACTAGAACTATGCAAATGGGTTAAGTAGGCCGACCTGTCCAACTTTAGCCCACAGGTTATGTGGGTTGGCCCGCAACATATGGCAGACCATAAATTTTGGCCTGTCCCGCCTTGCATGAGCTAGCGGGTTATGCAAGCAATCCAAAAACTCGCTAACATTTTTTCTTTTCTTTTTTTTTTTTTTTTTGCATTTTTGACATTGCTATATAATTACACTAAATATAAATGTTATTTTTAATCAAAATTTTAAAAAAATAAATATGAGATAAAAAATCAATAAATATGATACGATAAACATAAGATTATGATAAAAATTTATTATTTAACATTAATGTTTTATTTTCTTATCCTTTTAATATGGTTAATTTTTTTTTTAAAACATGCTAACATATAGTTTTTACTATTTTTAGATTTTCTGTTTTTTTTTTAACTTTCATTAGTTTGCTTATATATATATATATATATATTATATAAACTTATGGGGGTCGGGTTGGCCCGCTTTAGCCCATAGGTTATGTGGGGTGGGCCAAAATGCCCACACAGTAAAACGGGTTGAAATTTTAGGCCAACCCACATTTTTTTACTAGTTAAACGAGTTGACCGATGTAACTTGCCCCGTATGCACAGTTGTAGTCATGATTCATATGGATGGGCTAGGCTAATGGAACAATGTTCGTGTCATGGAATTAATATTTTAGACCGTTCTCGTGTGGCACTTAGCCTTTTATTCCTCACACACAAAGGCTAAGTTTAACCTAAAACCCACACATAAGAGCTTTAGAGAGAGAAAGTAGAGAGAGAAGCTCTAGGGAGAATGAAGTAATCACTGATGAATCCTTATCTTACAAATGAGGGAGATCCCCTTATATATATATAAAAAGCCTCCATGAATGAATGACCAAGATTATTGTGATCTAACGACTAAGATACAATTTTACCTGCTGCTTCTAGCTACTAGTATACATCGAATCTTAACAAGGAAGATTTCTCTAGAGACCGCTAGAGTCTTCTAGCTCCTTTTGGAATCTTCTTAGTTCTTGTTCCGACATTTGATACAAACCTTGAGCAATGTTGGGCTTTAATGAACTTCGTGTACTCAACATACGTTAAACATTTGTGCTTTTCTTTCATCTTTCTTTAATATGAACAAGTGCAAGGCTCTTGTACCCACCATGGCATTCATCTTTCTTCCAGTCACCCTTACTTCAACATACATTAAACATTTGTGCTTTTCATCACTTCTAGTCTTCATGGCAATAACCCGCCTCATGGTACCAATCTCTTTCCCTCATCATTTGATTTGCCTTCCGTGAATAAAGCTGTCAAGTGTCCCCTCTTAGGATACTCTCTAGCATAATGTGGTCCATCACAAAAATAGCATCTTAACTCTCAGCTCCTGCTCATATATCTTGTTTTCTCTTTTGTTCCACTTTCGCTCCTTGGTGGACTAGGTGATCTGCTATTTTCACCATCCTCCTCTTTTTTTTGCTTCACTCCTAGAAGAACACTCAAACTCCTTACCTTGAATTCTCCCAACCCTTTTGCGAAGGCTATGACATACGAAATATTCTCTACACCATGTCGCTCCAATTTTAGTTTTGCACACGGCTTCAAACCATCTAAACATAGCATAAAAGCATCATCATGTTCGAGGTTTGGTATATCCAACATGAGCTCTAAAAATTCGTATACATACTGTTTCACAGTACCCTTTTAAGTAAGATAGTGAAGCCTAACTTTGGCCTCACTTTTAGCGTTTTGTGGGGAAAACATCTCTCTAAACTCAGTTGTGAAGTTTGCTTAGGAAATAATCTCGTTAGCTCTTCTCCTCCATGAAACCATGGCTAAATCCCTTAAGTATAATGTTGCGATAAGTACCTTACTTCCATCATCCATAAGCCCAATGGTTGCAAAGTATTGTTCCAAACCCCAAAGGAAATTATCCACCTCTCTTACTGATTGAACCCCTTTGAAGTACTTTGGCTTTGACACATTTACACCGAATACTAACTGAAAAGTCACTCCACTAACAGGTACAGCCCTCTAGCCTGCCAACGGGGCTTTGAGACCCTCTATTTCCTTTCTCAAAGCAAGAAACATTGCATCCATGATCTTTTCTAGCCTAGTGGTTTCAACTTTCACCTTACCCATTCTAGCCCTAAAGCCTTCCATCTAGGCTTCAAGGACATTGTCTTATGCCTCCATGTCGTCTCTTGTTTCGCTAAGGTCCCTTTGCCACTCACCCTAGAGATTTTTCCCAAACTTCTCCATATAGGTTTGGAACTCTTCCAATCCTTATTTTACCTCAACAATGCAAAGTTCTACCTTTACCACCCTGGCAATAAGTGCCATCAATCTATCTCTTGATTTACCCCACTATCCAGTAAATAGGCGATCATCACGAATGGTCTTGCCTCCCACAACCCGAGCATGGATCTCCTCATCTAATGAATCTTTACTCTTGCTCCTAGATTAACTCTGATATCACTTTCATATTAATATTTTAGACAGTTCCCGTGTGGCAATTAGCCTTCTATTCCTTACATACAAAGGTTAAGTTAAGGCTAAAACCTTCACACAAGAGCTTTAGAGAGAGAAAGTAGACAGAGAAGCTCTAAAGAGAATGAAGTAATCATTAATGAATCCTTACTTTACAAATGAGGTAGATCCCTACATATATAAAAACCTCCATGAATGATTGGCCAAGATTATTGCGATCTAACGGCTAAAATATAATTTTACTTATCGCCCTACCTACTGCTTTTACCTAGTAATATACATCAAATTTGGACAAGGAAGATTTCTCCAGAGACTGCCAGAGTCGTCTAGCTCCTTTTGGAATCTTCTTAGTTCTTGTTCCGACATTTGATATAGACCTTCAGCAATGTTAGGATTTGATGAGCCTTGTGTACTCGGCTGGTCTTCAAAGGTCCGTGACATCCGCGCTGTGTTGAGTTGAGTTAGATCACGGGTCAAACCCACTTTATGTCCTAGAAAGAGAAGAAGAAAAAGAAATGTTTATCTATAGAATCAATGTTTTAGTAATCATATCATATTCCTCCTAATTGGCTTTGTCAAACAAGTTTCTCAGTGAGGAATTCATGAGAGATAGAGACGAAACCGAAGTGTCTTGATTCCTTCATTTTCTAGCCGATGTTGACATGGCACATGCATTTATTAAAGTGCTTATGATCATCATTATCAGCATCATTTACCATGGTATGGGTTAAGTTTAAGTTTTAAGCTCATTAATGTTAATGATATTTGGCGCTTTAATACACATACAGTAAACATAAAAATACGTTTTTATAATTGATTAAAAATTCAAAATACTCATGGAAAGTGAAAATTTCAGAATTTTTCCATAAAATTTATCACATGGCAAATGGAAAATTTATACCAGAAGGCATTAACATTTGGAGTTAAGTCTATTTAAATTATCAACGTTTATGGTAGTTGATAAAATGAATAAACATTTGAGGAAGTGAATCAAGAAAGATACTCTCACCAACTCCATCTGATTATTCCCATCATATATCACATGCAATGCATGTGTCCTTCTTCCTCCGCTGTCAATCCATCATTTTATACAGACCACCTTGAACCATCTAATTAAAATTAATTATAATTGGAAATTAATTACTTTAGGGTTATATAATTAAAATTAATTATAATTGCGGTGGGAAATGGGAAGTTTTGGAGAGTCTTCTTCCCGTATAGATTCTCAATTAATTAAAATCGCTGCAGTTTATTCCCCTTTCTATTGTGCTGGTCCTGATGAATTGATTTGAAATTTGGAAAGCTTCGGCTTCTAGTAAATTTACAACATCCTTCACTTATTCTCTGCTGGTTTTTGTGGAGCTAAAGAAACAAACGTGTGATGGAGGGTGAGGTTTTGTTTGAAGGGAGGGTCGTTCAATAGATTATGATTAGGTAAAGAAGAAATATTCAGCTAACAGTCTTTTTAGCCCT
This sequence comes from Combretum micranthum, assembly GCA_024138025.1. NCBI lineage: Eukaryota > Viridiplantae > Streptophyta > Magnoliopsida > Myrtales > Combretaceae > Combretum > Combretum micranthum. Next base: position 412,572 of record JAMXBD010000863.1, on the reverse strand, counting down.
GATAATAGAAAACCAGAAATTCAATTCGAGAAATGGGGAATATTCAGTTAACAGCTACTGTGCTATGGAAGTGCCTTGATATGACTTTTGTAGGTAACGAGTGCTACTCATGAACGAAGTCTTTGAAAACAAGAGTATTCTTGATTTTTTTTTTTTTTTTTTTTTGCATTAAGTATTCCTGATGAGGAAGAAGAACACGTACATTAGACATGATATATGATGAAAAAATTAGATGGAAGTAGCGAGATACCTTATTTAACTCACTTAATCAAGCGGTTTTATTCTTTTTTTTCAAACTCTATAAATATTGATACCTTAAACGAACTTAACCTTAAATATCAATGCTTTCCGATATAATTTTTCCCATGGCAAATACAATAATAATGAAGACAAACGAGTGATATATGGGGCTAAAATCAATACAAGAGAAAGGATGCTTTTAATCTTTAAAATTTATCTACTTTTACGAAATTCTTAACCTATCTTGGCTATATATTTACTTTTGTTTGAACTTGGAGCAGTAAGCCAATAGGGTAGTAAGAGCTCCCTACCCTTTTTTTGCCTATTGTGGAAAATTCCTCATTGTTACCTCCCCGTAAAGGCCTGGGTCGCTTCTGATTTTGGAAGACTAAGAAGACATTGTCTCATCTACACCCAACATAGTAGAGTGCTTTTGTTGTTGGTGTACAGTCTGATCTTCCTTGAAATGACTCGGATTCAAATCATTCACTTGCTGTGATTACTCATGCTACGGATGTGGAAGCATCTACCACCCCTGTGGGCTTTTGAGGAGTAGGAGAAATTATTGGAATCTTATGAGAGAATTTCCAACCACCTGTTCTGGAACTTTAGGTTCCGATCAAATCCTATAAATTTGAAAATGGATATGTATGTATAGCCATTTGAATCATGCTTCATGTTCGTCTGAGTTGTCTTTCACCCTAACATTATCTTAATTAAAGAAAGCTTCTCCTCCTCCTCTTTCTTTTCTACTCCTCCATCCTCGTACTGTCCTTGCATACCGACTAAGGAAATATACTGGAAACCCAAATCTTGTAAGATTGCTCTTTACATTATTTGCAAGCCTTTTACCCTTAGCTTGTAAGGCCCATGAGCAATTTTGTTTCTCTATTATTTATGTGATTAAGGCCAAAATCTGAAAGAGTACTACCATTTGTTATGAAAGAAGAACAAATGCAAGCGAGAAGAACGGGAAGAGATGATCTTATCGAGACTTTGGACTTTCATAACACATACTTCATGACATGGTTCATGCTTGTTTGTGCTAAGAGTAGCAATATCAAGTTGGTAAGATTTAAAATATTCCTTCCTTTCAGTTTTTATAGTCATTTCCATGGTCACTGATCATAAAAAGTCACCCCAATGGTTTGACACTAAGCACTTGACCTGACATCATGGCATAGGGATTGTCTTCTTTCGCTCCTTAAAAAATTAAAGCTTAGAACTTGAATTAAATCTGAAGTAACGGTTGGGCTTCAACTAGTGAACCTTCACCATTTGATAAAACTAAATAAGAAAAGAAGGCGAGAAGGAAGTTATGTAATCTCTTTTATGTATCTCAATATTTATAAGGCTGTATTTATACACAATGTAGTTACACTATAAAAGGAAAAACCCCTAATTAATATGCTAGAATGATACTAATAAATAGTTAACTTAACAATAAAATGAAAAGTTCCCTAATTAATATGTTAAAATCATGCTAATAAATAATTGACTTAACAAGTGTGCAGTACTCCACTATTTGGCCTGGTAACACGACATTGATATTGCTATCATGCAATGCCTCGCATCCAATCAGAGAAGACGTTACTCGACATAAAGCTGTTCCAAAAAAAGAGTCAACACCAAGGATTTCTAGCTCAATTTATGAAAATATAGTCTAAATTGCCTTTTGTTGGAGTGGATAATATTTACTTTCTCCCCCTTCTTTCCCTCTCTCCTCAAATTTTGTCCGGATCCTCTAGCTATTGGGCTTCGTTGGGCTTTCATCTCTTCGCCTATAAGCGAAGGCTTGGACGCCCACATAGGAAGTGACACTCAAAGGGTGAGCTTCCAACAAGGAATGGCTTATTTGACACTATATTGTAATTCATTCATCTTTTGGTATAGTTTCTAACGAAATGTAGTATGGGAGATGAGGCATCTATCAATACGAGCAGCTTGATTACATAGACACCAATGTTTCTCTATGCAGCTTAAGCGAAAGAGAAAGAAGGCTTCCATTTACGCGATGAAAAGAGTGATGAACGGGCTGGTGATTGGCAACTGAGCCACTACTGAGGAATCGCTTTGGAAGGTTGAATTTGACCAAAAAAATAAAAAAGGTACAAAGTAGAAGTAGAGGGGTTTGATGATTGAATAAGATTCTCCTTTTATTTCATTGCCCTTGGTTATTTTGGGATAAGCAAAATTTTGAATTAATATAAACTACTTTATCAATGTCCTTTATACTTGATTCCTCCGTAAATTTATTTATTTACCTATCTCTTACTGTTGACAGTAGAATTTAGCTGTCGCTTCACTCGGTCTCTTGGGCCCTAAAAACTTAAAATGTTAATAGACTCAAGAAGGGCCCACTTACAATGCCCTCACCTTTTGGAAAAATAACGAGACCCAAGGCTTCATCAAGAAAAACGGCACAAGATCTCGTTGGGGACCCTCACCTCAGGAAAGTGGTCAAGCTCATCCACGGATACCTTATGAGCTCGACCTCGATGACCTCATAACCTTCGAACAAAGCAAATACCTCAATCACACCCCGTGACTTTCTGGGGGGAGGGGAGGTGGGGGTGATACGACATTATTAGCTTAGCCACACTCCGCGAAGTCCTGGCTCCTTAGCTCAGGTATCCCCATGACCTAGGGACCTAGGTCAGCTACCAGGAAGAAGCCCACCCTAGTATTGCCCTAAACACTATAATATTCACTTTTTCCTCAAAGGAAGAGGAGAAGAAGTTTTTTTATTTGATCACAGATATACTATTTTACCCATAAACTGACTTAACCATTGGAGTAGCCGCACCGGACAACCCCTGACACCCTTCTAATCATTTTGTCTATGTTTTCAGGAGCCATCTCTATCAGTGAAATTTAGCTCATGCAACAAGTGGCACCATCTATGGGAAAAACTTTGAAACCCTTTTAAAACCCACAAATTGCTATTACAAAAATACATTTTTCCACATAATGTCAAGGGTACAACAAAGCAAGAATTAAACCAATCCTACTCTTGCAACCACTCCAGTAGGCAATGACAAAGCCCCCAAACCACCATGCATTGACTAAATGGTGGTCATAAATGATGGCCCTTTGGACTTAGGATGCATCCTGGAGTTAGAAAACTTGTGTAGACAATTTGTGCACAATAATAGGGAAAATGATCATTCCAACACCCTCCTACAAGCTAGGATCACAAAGTTGAAGGGCTTGAAGGACCTGCATTTAAAAGAAGACTCCTCCAACGTGCGGTAAAGCACATCCCCAACCCAACCACCATCTAAGCTCAAAGGGGAACCAATTGAAAGGTACGACATGCATACTGTGACATCACCATGGGCTAGCCACTAGGGAGCAATCCTATAGTTTGAATATGCACCCAAATGAATATTGGAGACCCGATGGTCCTAGAAGCCTAGTGAAGGCTACTTGAAGCAGCTTGCGAGGACACACGATATCCCAACACTCAGCTTAAGTTACCTTAAGATACCAAATAAAAGATGAGCAACATGCTAAGGCAGAGGCAGAGGTTGCAAGTCCCGGCTTAACTTGAGCTCACAGGGATAGCGTGCCCACCCTCTTTACCAAGGACACCCACCTCGGTTTCAACAATGAATGCACATTCAAAGAAATTAAAGACATGATGAGAAGATTGTCAATGATTAGAGAATGTTTTAGGGATGAACCTGCTGCTAAAACACTCTCAAGTAAGACTCCTTTGTGACCAAGGTTCAATCCGAAGTACTTCTAACCAAAGCTCGTCTACCTACCTAAGAATCCTATGATGGGTCAATTAATTTAGAGGACCACATCACCCAGTTCCAATCCACCATGGCTATACACAATTTCTCAAATGCAATATGGTGCAAGACTTTTCCTACTACATTTCGAGGGGTGGCCCAAGCATGGTTCAACAAACTTGAGCCTAACACCATAAGTTTAATCACCCAACTTAGCAACCTTTTCATGGCACACTTCATGGCAAGTAAGCCGTCGGAGAAAATGCTTCATACCTTTACATGCTACGACAAAGGCGGGGTGAAACCTTGAGAGATTACCTAGTAAGGTTTAACAAAGCGTGCTTAGAGGTCCTAAACCTCAACCGAGGAGTAGCTTTAAAGGCCATCAAACAAAAAGTGCTCGCAGATATCCCATTCTTTGATTCTATTTTGAAATGCTAGCTCTCTATGCTTGAGGAAGTGAGAGAAAAGGCATAGAAATTATATTTGCTAGGAAGACACAAGAAATGCCAAAAGGGAAGCTAAAGCAAAGACGGGTCCACATGGGACCAAAAGCAACCCAGCTCAAGAAAAGGGACGACAAAAAGACCACCGTGACTTCAACTGAGCCAATGCATATCAAGGTCACAAGGACAATGATAATCAGAAACTATTCTTGATGTATGATGAGTTAGCACCTTTAAAATTACCAACGCATGACATGTTCCTTGAGATAAGGAACCAGGGCCTCCTACCACCACAACCTCCAATGAGGCCTCGCTTGAGGATAAAAGATTCAAAGGAATATTGCAAGTATCACCGCAATTATGGACATGATACAAAGAACCATTAGCAGCTTCAAAGCCCCATAAAGGATGCCATACAGCATAGCTGACTCAAGCAATACATCAATTACAACGTCAAACCTCAGCTTCTCTCACAGAAACATAAGATTAATGAATAGGAGAAAGCCGTTAGCACCTGAGATCACTTTAATCAGGCCCAACTCTAACAAAAATGTCATGGAAAAATCAATATTATCATAGGTAAACGCCTGACCTCAGTGATAGCAGGGCTATCGCCTAGCCCCCGAGCTTGACCCAATAAGTGATAAGCTTGGAACTTAAAAGGACTAAGGTCGGCACTGTTATCTCCTTTTTAGATGAAGATTATGAAGGGGTCTAAACCCCTTAACAAGATGCCCTGGTGATCTCTACTTATATTTCAAGCTGGAAAGTTAAAAGAATATTGACTGACATGGGAAGCAGTAACGACATTCTCTTCAATCAAGCATACGAGCAAATGAAGCATGAGTTGAAACCAAAGTTAAGGCCATATGGTCACGAACTATGTGGTTTTGATAATCGGCCTATTCAACCTCCGATGATCATCACTTTACCCCTTGAGTTAGGTGAAGAATCGTGTAACGCCATGCACTAGATTGATTTCCTTGTGGTTGACTACTAGTCCCCCTACAATGCCATATTGAGAAGGGCCACACAATCGATATTTGACATGATCATTTCCCAACTCTACCTCAAAGTGAAGTTTCCTAACCTCGACTAGAGTGAGTGTATGAAGAGGAGATCAGGAACAATCTTGAAAATTGTACATTAGAGCCCTAAAATGAAACTGTGTGTGCACTGTAGACACTGAACCAGGGGAAAAATCTGAGCGACAAGCTGAGCCTACCGAGCTGACCGAAGAGGTCTCCTTGGATGATAACCCTGAGCACACCACAAAGGTAAAAAAATCGATTCCTCTTGACATAAGGGAGAGTTTGATCACATTCTTGTAAGCGAATAAAGATGTCTTTGCATAGCCACCCTCCAACATGACAGGCATAAGCCCAAGCGTGATCATACATTAACTAAACATCAACAAGACCCTGAAGCCAGTTTACTAGAAAATCAAATACTTTAGCTTCGAGAGACGAGCCCCCATTGAAGAAGAGTCTATAAATTGCTCCGAAGAGGATTCATCACAGAAGAAAAATACCTGATTTGGCTAACCAATGTAGTCTTGGTCAAGAAACCCAATGGGACATGGTGGATATGTGTGGACTACACCAACCGAACAAAGCATATCTAAAGGACTACTTCCCTCTACCGTAAAACGACTAGCTCATTGACAAATAAATCAGGTCACAAGCTATTAAGTTTCATGGATGCCTTCTTGGGCTACAACCAAATCAAGATAAAAGAAACTAATGATGTCTACACCTCCTTCGCCATGTCCTTCGGCACATATTGCTATAAAACAATGTCATTCAAACTGAAAAATGTTGGCTCCACCTTCCAATGGTTGGTTACCAAGGTGTTCAAACCTTAGATAGATAGAAACATGGAAGTTTATGTCAATAATATGATCATGAAAAGTGAATAAGTAGAGACTCACCTCCACGACCTCTAAGTGAACTTTGATAGACTTCGTTTCGATAATTTAAAGCTCAATCCCTAGAAAAGCACGTTTGGCACCTCGTTAGGAAAATTCTTGGGTTATGCAATGTCCCAAAGAGGGATTGAAGCCAATCCCGACAAGATCGAAGCCATTTTGACAATGACGCCGCCTACATCAATCAAGGAAGTGTAACAGCTCATTGATAGAATAACCCCATTAAGCATATTCCCTCCTAGAAGCATCGACAGATGGTTGGAATTCTTCAAAATCATCAAAAGCCCAATCAGTTCAAATGGACAAAAAAGTCACAATAGGCCTTCGACGAGCTTAAACAATTCCTAACAAAACCATCATTGTTAATGATGTCGCTCCAAGGCAAGGTCTTTTACCTTTACCTCGTAGTAAGTGATCGAGCTCTCTCATTTGTGTTAACACGACTTGGAGGGAAACAACACCGACTAGTATATTACATCAATCATATCCTCCAAAGGCCGAAACAAAGATACACAAAACTAGAAAAGTTTGCCTTGGTGATTGTAATGTCAGCACGACGACTATGTTCGTATTTTCAGGTGCATTACGTCATTATCCTCATTGATGTACCGATAAAGGTAGTCCTCCAAAAGACAGACTTCTCAAGAAAGATGATGAAATATGCTATCAAGCTCAACGCCTATGGGGTGCAAATCAATCTAGGGATGCCATAAAAGCATAAGTTTTAGTAGACTTTGTAGCCGATTATATTGATATACCTGAGCTTGATGATGAGCAAAAGACTACCCGGACCCTCCATATAGATGGATCGTCCACGCAAGGGGAGGGGGGGGGGGGGGGGAGGTGCGGGGGGGTGCGGAATAAAGGCACATGGAGTGCCCGTACTATCAGAGTTTGGCAATTTGGTGCCAAGATTTTATTTTTGGGCAAAAAAGTACCTATACTTTTAAAGTGTTGGCAATTTAGTGCCTCCGTTACACCCAAAACTAATGTCCATTACTTTTATCTCTATATGGTTGACATGAATTTATTTGTCTTTGTTAAAATTTGTAGAATAGTGGATAAAGTAAGGTCAAATGTCAACCCTCCAAGGCTGGCCTATAAAATTCTTCATTCATTCACTGTAACTTCATTCCCGTTTCTTCCTTTCTTCTTCCCGCCAACTGTTTTGTGCCATTTTTTACCTTGAATTTCTTCTATCGTAGGTGAGTGCGAGGAGACTACCATTAGCAAATGTAGCAGGACCACACGTCCCAACGAACAACACATGTCTCCAACCATTTCATCAAACATCAATAGCAGTAGCGGTGGTGTTGAACATCCATGGTGCGGTTGCATTATTTATAGCTTGTTGTTTACATCTCAAACACGCGATAACTTTGGACATCATTTCCTTAGATGCCCATTGTATAAGGAACGTGAGTGTGGCTTCTTAAGATGGTGTGATCTAACATTTTTGGACTATGCAAAGGATGTTATTGATGACCTCCTTGATGGTAGACCACCATTAGAGCGTAAATTAGATGGTGGATCGAGGCATCGTGAAGTGGGTGTCTATTGGTTTGAAAAAATTTTGGGGATTATGGTGTCTTTTGTCTTATCTATTGTAGTTGTAATGTTAATATACAAATGTCTATCAAATTGATTCCCCATGTTCATTTGCACTACGTAATGCTTAGTACGTGTCGTAATGGCTTAGCTTGTTCAACATGGTCAGAAAGGTGTATCTTGTTCATTCTTTTATGAATGAAATGGGGAAAGTGGTTTAATGTTTATTCATGCTCCTTATGATCAGAAAGAAGTCCATTCATTTGTTATAATGGTTTACATGTATGCTTAATTAATGAAGCTAATTCATGAGATATTTATCCTGACCTACACTACTAATTTCACAATCTAAATCCAACATGGTTGCTATTATCCTTGTCCACTTGCTGTACACTCTACACCATTGGATATCCAACATGAGCAAACTCCTAAAACCAGCACACACCCTACACAATTAATGAAGCTAATTCATGGGATGTTTGTTTTGACTAACACTAGTGAGTTAACATCCTAAATCCAACACCAGCACATACACAACAGACCAGCAAAAACTTAAAATAGACTCTCATAGACATAACAGGTTGATGCTGTCCTCCGCCTATCCACTCAATATAAAACGGATTCACAATTTCATTAATGCAACATGGTTGATGCTGTCCTCCGCCTATCCACTCAATACTAGCACAGACCTAACATCAGCACACACCCCACACCAGCACACACCTAACATCAGCACATACCCCACACCAGCACATACCCCACACCAGCATAGATACTGCATTAGCACATACACTACACCATCACACAGCAACACTAGCACATACCCAATAGACAAGTTGACACCCAACACCAGCATACATCTCACACCAGCATATACCTAACACCAGCAGACATCCCACACTAGCACACACCCAACAGAATAGGAAAAACATAAACCATGTGCCTTTATCTCCTCATAGACATAACAGGTATATAAAATTGAAATGCATATATAAAATAGATTCATAACTTCATCAATGCCAACATAAAATAACGGTCCATAGTATCTTTGAATGACAACTAGACAAGCAAAAAACATCAACTATCCTGGTGCTAATTGAACTAATCAAGGGTGACAACATCATTAAACTTCTTTCCTTTCCTTGACACTTTATCATTCTTGCATGGTGTTAGCATGAGCTAGCTGCTCTTACGCCTAATAAAAGACACAAACATAAACTTCATGGTTTGCTTCTTTGCTTTTGTGCCCTTTTCCACATTAGATTTCTCAGCCGCCATTCCACTGTCTTCACCTTCGAGATCATTGACATCATCTAATTCAACATCATCCTTATCATTGCCACTTCCTTCATCAAATTCTTCATTGTATGCGTCCCCTCCATCATCTTCATTCTCTCTATTTTAGTCATTAGATTCTTCATGTGTTACATCTCTAATAACATTCATTGATTGTGGTTGTGTGTTCTTTCTAATACAAGTTAAGTATTCTGGTATGGGGAAAGGTGTGCTTTTAAAATATTGTCTAATGGTCTTATAAACTTAATTAGATTATTCTCGATCAAGTCCACTTTAGGAGAAGTTGTAATCCATGGCTTTAACTTATAAAACAAGAGTTCAATAATTGTAGTCCATCCAACTCGTAGTTAAATAATAAATGGAATGATTACCTCTATTTGTTGGTGTTCATGTTATGGTCCATATTGGTTATAGTACTCTGTCGACCTCTTAAATCGCTACCTTACATCAATAGAACAATTGAACAGTTAAATTGGTCAATAAAGTTGATAATATACAAACACATTAAGGTTGCACCTGCTCATATTGTCTTTGCTTCGAGCCTTCACCTAGTCAATATCCCCTTCCATTGTGCCCAATTTGTTTGCATCTTATGCAACTCATAAGCGTACTATGCCTTCTCATTTTGTCAAGGCTTGACTGCTCAACATCCTCCTTCCTTCGATTCTTTTTTATCCTTCCTCTCTTACTATGCTTGGGAAGTGGTTTGAGACCATGTACATTGGTTTTCATCCAAAATTTCTGCCCTTGAATGTGAGGTGTATATAATCCCGAATGTGTCCTAGCTATAGCAAGAATCCACATTATCTTCAGGATCTTAACCTAAATTTGCAATTGCAAAAACATCATGGCAACAAAGAATTCCAGTGAGGTCTCACTCCCGACAAATGCATGTTTGTTTGTTTAGATCAACCGTACATCTATTTCCATAATATTGGATTTCAAACTATGTTTCCCCACCAAAATATATTTCACACCACCTTGATTTTTGCTTGTTCTCCTCTAACTTTTTAAGAATCTTTGGATAGAACTTCCCAAGCCACTTTCCATATTCCTCACGTTGTTTTTGTATTCTTACCTTAACATAAAGTTGTACATCCTCTAGCATGGACACAATTGACTTGCACTTTGCCTCAAGTATTTTCCCATTAAATGCTTCATTCAAATTATTGTCTACAATGTCATAATATATATTGGTCTTAAAGAACACTTTACATCAATGCTTAGGTTCTATCCACATTAGATCATTGCAGGCATCCTTATCAACACCCAACAATCGTTGTGATACAGACTCAAAATCAGGCATTGATGTTGCCTTAGCCATTGAACAAAACATCTTCTTGTAGTATGTACCTGGATGCCTCTTGGCCCGATTAGTGTAAATGTGTCTAGCACACATCCTGTGTTTAGCATTCAGAAGTAGATCTTCAATAGCCGGTAGGAGACCCTACAAACATCAATATGAATAAGCCAAACATGTGCAATGCAGTGAATAACATATAACCAAACAAAATGACAATGAAAGGATAGACCATTAGCACCTTTTGCTGATCTATTATGAATGTTCACTCTCGACCATCATCTTCATCAATGTCTAGGTCAGCCATAAGTGCTCTAAGGAATTATGTCCAAGTATCCTTGCTCGCCAATTGCACAACCGCCCATGTTATTGGGTACATCTAGTTATTTACATCTATACCAATAGTAGCTAGTAACTCACCCTTACATACACCTTTTAAAAAATAGTCATCCAAGCGAATCACCCATCTACACCCGGCTAAGAATCCATCCTTCAATCCTTTGATGATTATTACTTGGGACCAACAATTAGTATCAGAGCTAAGCTCAATTTTTAAAAAGAATATTTGTTTTAAAATCCTGATACCTACACTTGGTATCAACTTTCATCAAAATTAAGCAATCAAACAAATGTTTTCCAATTTTAGCATCCTTCATATGCTCATCAAGATTGAAGATCCTAGATTCTTATAACATTTCCTCCAAGTAGTCCCACAACATTGCGTACTCTTTCTGGTAGGAGCCTAGTAGAATTTTATGCACTTTGTCTTTAGCTCATCAACATTGATGCACACTTACGTTGACACCCATCTGCAATCTCACCAAATCTTTAAACTCTAACAACTTTATATTGGGCAATACATGTATAATGGGGAAGAAGATCTTCGTAATCAACCCCACTCTTGACATGCTTATTCACAAAGGATACACCACATGTATGGCTGTTGTTGTATGTTTTCACTTGAAATGAATTCATCTGCTTGTCATATGATGCATATATAACCCACAGGCAATCATCCCTTACACACTTAGCCCTCACCTTCTACTTTATGTTCCTAGCATATATGAAATCTTTTTGTTGAGCTATAGCATATCTTATAACAACATCTTTGAACTCCCTTAGACTCTCGAGCAACGTTCCAATCGATCAATTCCTTAGCATTTGAGTCAAGTACCTTATAATCATTCATCTTCCTTATGTATCCATGTTTTACCCCATCCTCCTCATTTCACTCAAAGTCATCCACAAACCTGTCTTCATCATAATCAGTGTCTGAATCAATGTCAATGTCCTCACAGTAAGGTCCTCATTGTTTGGCTAATTGTTTGGTTTCACCTTCTTCAACCACAATCCAGAGTTGAATTCCTTAATGATTTTCCTTACATCTCTCAACTCATTGTCAGATGCATCATCACTAGATGTCACTACTGTCATACTCCTTGTTCCTCAATTCTAAGCTCACCTTCTCTTCATCACTTGTGGGTCCTGCAACTTTTGACCCCTTTCATTCATCCCTCTGCCTATTAGATGATCCAATCACATCGCAATGTTGTATGTAGATTAAAATGCTTCCATAAGTCTCCAAAATTATAGTAAATTATGAGACTCCAAAATCGTTATTGATTATTCTCAATCCATCAGCCAAACTAAAGTTTAGAGTGAGAAATCTCACAACCTCAATGTCACAACACCTTAGCTCTATAATCAACTTGGCCATTAGTAAATCAAAAGAAAAATGTGCAAACTGAGCCAATATGATATCATGCTTTCCATTAACATATAACACCTTGTTGATGTCCTTCATGAACCTACCTCCATGATGGATGTATACACTCTTTTTTGACATCTTCATGTGGCTTGAAGATTCAATAAACACATGGCATTAGTGTAGGGCCATGTCATGGTATAGAATAATAAACAAAAAGGCAAAACAGTATGAACAAAAGCACAACAAAGGGACCATGTCAACGCTATAATACCATAAACAACATCTTATTCCTATAACTACACAACCAAGGAGGGGCCACATGTATGCTATAGTTATTGCAAACGATAAGAAAATAATGGCAAAAAGATAATCAAATGTACATGTCTCACTTCTAATCAAGACATCTTATTCCTGAAACTATCAAAAACATTTATGTAACCATGTGCATGCCATAGGTACTGACAAAAATAGGGAATAACAACATAAACAGTTCATGCAAATAAATCCACAAAACGACATCCCATTCGTAAAACTATACAAACAAACAAGGGACCACAAAAACAATCAAGGAATGGAGTACTGCAACCGATCATAAAGTTAATATAAAACAAGCCCATATGGGACCACAACGAGGGACCACAAACTATTATAAATTTTTGAAATACATGCCTATAAAGCTAAGGAAAGCAAATGTTAAACGTACGTATGACATAGAAGTAAAAACAACTTACCAGTACTATCACTTCAAATAGCCTTTTCCTTTACAGTGGAACGGTGTATTCATCAAAGCACCAAAAAAGTCAGCTTGATAGTGAAGCTTTTACTACCACCATAGTGAAATCGCAAAGATAGGTTCCAATGGGGGAGAGTAAAATTAGGTCCTCCACTAAATCATAAATGCAAAAGGTTAGAGGGAAGTTAGATTAGTAAATGATTATCTTAATTGCCCTGGAGGTAGTTGAATGTCCGAATCTTTAAAATTTAATTTGCATGTCATTTTTTCAAATGGGGTTCGAATAGCTCCGAGGATTCTTTAAGCCATGTCATCCATACAGAGATAAATGTAATGGAATTTACCTTTGGATTTAATGAAGGCACTAAATTGATACCACTTTAAAAGTATAGGTACTTTTTTGCCCAAAAATAAAATTTAGGCACCAAATTGCCAAAATTCGATAGTACAAGCGCTCCATGTACTTTTATCTCCAAGGGAGGAGTGGAGCTGACTTAGTCCTAAAAGGACCCAATGGAGTCAAAATAAGTTATGTTTTGAAATTTGATTTTTCCACAAGCAACAATAAAGCAAAATAAGAGACCTTATTTGTTGGGCCTAAGATTGTTTTGTCTGTTGGAGCAAAAATAGGGGATCTCAAGATGTTTTATGATTCCCAGCTTGTGATGTAATAGGTCAAAGAATGAAGAAATGGTTGGATACTTAGAAGTGGTCTAATCTCTCACCAAACAATTACCCTCTTGGGATATCATTAAGATACCTAGAGCCAATAATTTACAAGTCAATAGGCTCTCTAAACTTGCCTTCATGATAGTTCTCTACTTTGGAAAGTCGAGGAAAAAATCTTCATCGAGTTCCTCCTTGAAAAATCCAACACTACAAGGGTTCACGAGGTGCTAAACCAACAATAAGTAACTCTACCATCAAGCTAGATGACACATATGGAGGAATACCTCAAAGACGACAACTTACCTTTAGACAGAATGGAAACAAAAAAGTTTATGTATGAAGTAGCCAATTACACCATGATCAATGGGATTCCGTATAAGATAGGCTTTAGCTTCCCCATTTTTTTGTTTGCGCCTAGAAAGACAGCAGGTTCTAGAAGATCTCCATGCTGGAGAATGCATAAACTGCATCAGAGCTCAATCACTAGACGCCTAAGTTGTGCGAGTTTGCTACTTCTAGCCTACAATGAAGGTTGATGCAAAAGAGTTCATGTGATGATGTGAACATTGCCAAAAGATTGCCCCCATTGACCACATCCCAATTGCAAATTTGTGCCTCACTAGCGCATGGACATTCATCATGTGGGGTTTAGACATACTAGGCCCATTTCCTCCTTTGAAAGATCAAAGAAAGTTTATAATAGTCGAATTGGATTATTTCACAAAATAGGTAGAAGTTGAGGTGGTAGAAAAGGTTACGAACAGAAACATCCAACACTTTATCTACGCAAAAATCATAATCAGGTTTAGGGCACCACATTCCATAGTAATGGACAACGAACAGCAATTTAGTTCACAAAGACTTTTGTATTGATTACCATGTCACCATACACTACACCTCGACTCACACCCCGAGCTAACGATCAGGTTGAAGCAATAAAAAAAACTTCCATGCAAAGCTTAAAGGCTAAGGTTGACCATCAAAGCGGCAAGTGGGCAGATGAACTGCTAAGCATCATGTGGGGATACTGCACTACCTGATGAACCCCAACTGACAAAACCCCCTTTTATCTAGTCTTCGAATTTGAAGCCATCCTACCTATAGAGCTTGAACTACCAAACCTTTGAACCCAATCTTATGACTAACTAATCAATGAGGTCAAACTCCATGTAGAGCTTAATGCCATTGAAGAAACTCAAGACACAGTGAGCAAGAGGATCGTTGTCTACCAATAAAGGGAAGCTCAGTACTACAATAAGAAAGTCAGGCACAAGGTCTTTCTCCGAAGGACCTCGTTTATAAAAAATTGGAAGTATTGGGATTAGAAGAAGCCAGAGGAAAACTCGCCCCAAATTGGGAAGACCCTATTAGGAAGAAGGAAGTTCTGGGAAATGGAGCGCACAAGCTCAAAATGGTAGATGGCAAGCCCATTCCTAGAACTTAGAATGCAAACAACTTGAGGAAATTCTTTGAATAGCTACAGCTTACTTGTGTGTAAAGCGTGAATATGAGTAGAAAAAATCACAAATGAAATGAAGATTCTATGTTAAAAATGCATCTCCAAGATCCTTCCCTTGTGCATGCAATAGCAAAAGAACAAACTTAGCAGAGGCCTTGGGGGTTAAAGAACTCTTCCTTCTGATGCTAAATGAGCTCAGGTAGCTCCCTTTGTGAGCCTAGGTAACTCCCTCTCAAGGGTAGCTCCCCACGTGAACTCAGATAACTCCCCTTAAAGGGTTCAAATCGCTAAAACTATATATACATATACATATAGATCATCAATAACACAAGAGATTGAGGTTGCAAAAAATAATACTGCCCATGCTAGCCATATAAAAGCTAATCTAAAAGAGTTGTAAACAAACTCATTGATTTGAAGAAAAGTCATTACGGTAGTTTTGACTAGCATTTTAGCCAGAGTAGTTTTGACTAGCACTCTAGCTAGGGAATATAAAGTAAAATTTTCATAAATACAAACTAGTTCAAGCTAAATACAACTGTGAGTTGAAGAACTTCGGAAAGCATTTAAACCTCAATTTAAACGAGTTCTCCTATACCCATTCGACTATAACTAAAAAATGTAGGTTCAAACTTAATACAACTTCACCTTCTTGACCTCCTAAATGTGGACCTGAGCTTGCTCAACAACCTTTAAGAACGAAAATGAATCTCATATGGATAAGGACTCATCATGCCCAGGAGGAGGAGGGCAAAGTTGATCCCCTGTAATAAGTGAACACGCCATAAGCCATTAGGAGACTGGACTCAAATGGGAGATCATGTCCCTGTATCCCTAACGACCTCTACTCGCCATGAAAATGGCTAAAGGAAAGGAGTTGGGAAGCAGGACAAATAGTCGGATGGCCTCTCTATAATGACCTTAACCTTGAGTAGTACCCCGAAGGCTTAGATTGTTGATGGAGGATGAGCCCTTCCTCATTGAAACACACTACCGTAGTCACCATGACCTCTCATCAGTAATAGATCTTTACAACCTCAATTTGGAGATTAAAGAAGAAAAGCACAGTCCCAGATCAAATGACCATGGCCAAAGTGGGTAATGGGACCTCGAGCAACATGCCCAACCCATTACACGACCTTAGTGACAAACCTACGTAAAGAGAGGCCATGAAG
This sequence comes from Combretum micranthum, assembly GCA_024138025.1. Classification (NCBI taxonomy): domain Eukaryota; kingdom Viridiplantae; phylum Streptophyta; class Magnoliopsida; order Myrtales; family Combretaceae; genus Combretum; species Combretum micranthum. The sequence continues at coordinate 396,331 of JAMXBD010000863.1, read as the reverse complement.
ATTCCCACCCACTTAAACAAAGACCGCATAACATCAATGATACCGTACAACTTGCGATATCTATGGGCTCAACCTCTCAACCCAAAGGAGGTTAATAGAAAGAAGATTCATGGTATGTTTGACTCCTGGGAACTAAATGGCAAAAGAGAAACCTTAGGTTTATGGAGTAAAATAAGAGGAAAAAATTTGGTCTGTGAAAGAAACAGTCCACCCACCAGCACTATTTATGTGTAGGGAAAAAAATGCACCAAAACCAACATTTAATGTAGACAAATCTCAAGGATCCCATGTATGGCTCATCCCAATCGTTTGATCAAACCTAGGGAATCAGGAACCTTGAAAATGAAAGTTTCTAACACACACATGTTTGCACACAGAACGTTGTCACTTGCTACTGATAGCCATAGTAATAACCTACTATCGACCTAAGAGCAGGACAACAAATATTACATCATCAAAAGAAAGACAAGCCAAAGAAAGCGTGATCAATGATAGCAAAAATCAAGCTTGCTAAACACCAACCAAAAGATGCAATAAAATTATAAGTACCAAAGATGAATACAAATAGAGTGAAGAAGAATCCACCCTATATTAATCGAAGAAAGCACATCCACTCAAGAAAAATTATTATTACAATCAGGTAAGGCTGCTAGTAGAGCAAGCTCACAACATAGCTCGAAAAAAAAATAAAAAAAAAAAGGAGAGGGGGTGAGGAGAATAGCTTCTTGAGAGCTAATAAAGACTGAGCTCAATTGGCCCCACAATTGCCAAAAATCTCCTCACTTGTTACTAGCTCAGTATCCACGGGGATTACTTCGACCTACCCACCAACATCACCCTTAGCTTGGGGCTCGATAATGGCTACATCATCCTTGGCTATTGACCTTGAGATTTGTTAGTTGGATCCTTGAGTCCCAACCACAGAAACAACTTCACCATGCTCAGCTTCTCAGACGTTAACAATGGTAGCAAACTTAACTTGGCCTGCCCCAACAACACCAGTATTCCTTTCCTCATCCCCCTCTCCATCATCCTCATCATCTTTAGAAGCATCTACGGGAGCCTCACCTAAACATGTAGCCACAAAACCAAGGTTTAAGCTCATATACCTTTCCAGCAACTCTTTCCTTATTAGCTTGGTTGTATTGGAAACGAACTTAACTTAGACCTCCTTCCATTGCTCGCTTTTGAAGATCTCTCTCAAGACCCACTTCTTGGTCGCCCCTGGGATGAGCTGATTACTCTCGAAGTCCTTCTTACGAGCCTTCAACAATGACAAGGAAACAATGAGGATAAAACTTGAACAACCACGGTTAGTCGCATAGCAGCAAATTTAAATGACCCTACCTTCAAGCTCTCCTGGTCTAAATTAGATTACTGAAAGTTATCTTTCAACTTGTTAATCTCCAAGGTAACGAGCTTAAGCTCCTACCTTTATCTCATATACCTTAACTGGGCATTACTCAGCTGCCATGACAAGGCATCCTGCTTTTACCTCACTTTTTTTCCACTTATCCTCATATTTAGTTGCTACGGCCTCAACATACAGTAGTTGTTTCTTTGCCTCGAGTACCTCAGCCTGACACCATAAGACTTTGTCTTCTGTCTTCTTGCATAGCCTTTCATTCTCATCTGTTGTATCCAACAGCTCACTCTTACACGTTATCTCACTCCTTCAATGCCTAGAGCTCCTCGAGACTTTAAACCAAAGGAACTAAGCTAAAATGACAACAACTAGAAATTCAATAAAAGAAGAAATACTACATACCACTTTGTGGTTACCCCCTCAACATCCTAGAAGCTTCAACAATTGTCACCAAAGCCTAGAAACAAACAACAAGAGAGCCTAAACGGTCAAGAAATAACACACCTCTAATGCCACAAAAACAAACTCTAGCAGTGACCTCACCTCGTACATCTTCCATGTTGAGAAATCCACGGCTAAGTCCACTGATGAAAGTCCACCATAAAAGGTCCTCAACCTCTTCCTATCTTCGAGACAGCTATCTCCTCAAAGGAAGGTCATTCTACTGTCACATCACTCCACTTCAGACATTTCCCTTTAATAAAATCAATAGGCCTATTAGGAACTCCTTTCTCAGGCTGACCCTGATGTCCCCTAGCCACAACTTGATCGCCTGAGGCACCATTGCTGCTCCCAACAGCCTCCACCAAAGGAGATGGCATGTTGCCAGCTCGAGCAGGCATAAGGCGGTATTGAGGTAGACTTTGCTCCTCATAAGATCAATCATGACAAGGAGGCCCCACTATGCTAACATCGGGGTCACTACCTCTAAACTCAGCAATAACACCCCTAACGTCTACAGCAGTACCCCCAACCTTGGCAATAGTACCTTCAACTTTGGCAATAACGTCCTCCGAGCTTTGGACATTCAAATCAATGATTGACGAGCCAACTTTAGTAGCCTATGGCTTGACCTCAACAAGATGCTTCTCACTAGCTACCTTCTTCTTTATCGGAGCCCTCTTCCATGTCTTGGACAGACCAACAAAAATAGTGCCCACATCCATCACCAGCATCTCAGGCTCTTAAAAAAGAAAACAAAGAGTCAGTAATAACGAATAAAATACTTGCCCAATCAAGCTCAAAAGCTCAGTAATTTCTAATCTCCTAAAAACTTCCTCTTTCTAGAGCTCGACTTCAAAGGTATGGGGGAGGGAGAGAGGGGCTACGATCACATGCAAAGAACTAAGCCACACCTTTGTTAGTGATAGGCTTCCCACTCAAGAAGTTCTTCACCATGAGCTCGATGTCTAGTTGCCTCCCACCTTGAGAGCTTATAAATTCATCAATAGCCTGTTGGGCATTAGCATCACGAGGCCCTAACCTTAGCAGTATCATGTTGTGAATAAGCTTGCACCAATCTACCTAAAAATCGAATAAGTACTAGGTGCTTTCCTTAACCCGAACAATCCAGAACTTCTTCTTCTAGTAAAGACCATTAGAGCTTGTAAGGCCGCCAAAGAGCATAAATGAGCTCTTAGGTTACCTCGTGAGGAACCACTAATCTTTGTTGGACCCCTTAAAGCAATAATACTTCCGAAACAAAAACGAAGTAGGCCTTATGCCAAGGCTGAGACACAAGGCTTCAAAGGCCACTAACAATTACTAGGATTTCGATAACAACTGTGTAGGAGAAAGCCATTGGTGGCTAAAAAATCCCTTTTGGAACGAAGAAAATGCATCCGCAGACCAAAGATGAAAGCCTTACCATAAAGGGCAAAAGTCCGCCCTTCAAGCAAGAAAAACCTATTCGAGGAAGAGGGTAGGACGACTTCCTAATCCTCAGGACAACCTCACATCTCATTCCCTCAATATTCATCGAGCTCTACTCTGGTGAGCATGCTACAAATTCTGAGAGGACCATCACCGACGATCGCCCTATCATGCAGAGGTACCATAGGATTTTTCCTTCGCCATCATTTGCGTATTTATCCAAGGGAATCTAATAAGCTGTCTTAGGAAGCTTAACGTATTGACCTATGTAAGAACCAACACCCATTAAGTTCCTCTTGTCACCATAGGCTACCAAACCTCAACCATCACCTGAAGTCATGCCACTAACCGAAGTGCTCACATCACCTTGCTAGCTCAAACCCCTTGGGCTAGTTCTTTTTCCCCCTCTCTCCCTTCATCGCCTCACTAGGAACCCTCTAGATCTTACCACTCGAATCATGAGAGAAAGAAGGAGTATTACCTGGGCTTGACATCACCAAAATCTTAAGCAAGAAGAAGCACAAAAAGACACTAAGGATCTAAGTTAACAATCCTCTCAAGACGAAATATGCGCAATGAACAAATTTCATGGAAAAACACCTCTAGGCACATCTATTTATAAAGAAGTGAGGGGAGATGTGAAGACCTTAATCCTTCGGGACGTGTGAGCAAGCTTCAAAGCCATGACATCATGATCGACAATTGCAGCTGTCAAATGTCAGAGATTAATTACTACTGAGACCTTTCAAATCCATAAGGCTTCTCAAGAAAGCCACATGATTTCAACTTAGCAAGTGTGTCCACGACAAAACATGATAGGGGAAAAAATTAGGTAGTCCCCAGCACGAAATACTTATGACTTAGGGAATGCAGCTCAAGTGGGGAATTCAACTCAGGACAAGCAAGACCCACCTCGAGAAAACAACCTGGTGGACTACACTCTCTCTTTGTTCTCCTACAATGAGAGTAGGGGGATAAATGTTGATAATCGATCCACTCGCTCTCTTATGCCCCAAAATTTATAACATTAATGACCCAAGAAAGGCTCACTACTTATGACGCCCTGACCTTTCAGAAAGGTAACGAGACCCAAGGCTCCATCGGGAAAAATGGCACAAGGACTTGTCAGGGACTCTTACCTTGGGAAAGTTGGTCAAGCTCATCCATAGCTACCTTATGAGCTCGACCTCGACGACCTCATGATCCCTAAACAAAGAAAATACCTCAATCACACCCCATGACTAAGGGGTACATAATCAGCCCGGCATACTCTATGAAGTCCCAACTCCTTAACTCGAGTATCCTTATCATATTGGGTACCAGGTCAACTGTCAAGATGAAGCCTACCCTGGTATGACCCTAAACACCACAAATACCACCTTTCCCTTAGAGGAAGAGGGAGAAGAAGTTTTCTTATTTGAGCATAGACATATTATTCTTACCCACGAACTGACTTTAGCATCGATGTGGCCATATGGCTGAGTCGGGTAACCCTTCGGCACCCCTCTAATTGCTTTTTCTTTGTTTGCATGAGCCATCTCTATTGATGAAAATTAGCTCGTGCAACACTTACCATTAAGGATAATGATAAACTAAACATCTATACTTTCGATTTTTGGTAATATAGAGCCTCATCTTTAGATTTTAACAAATCAATGCTTGTATTTTCAAAATATATACGATTCAGTATCTCTGTTAGATAATATTTTATGGATATTTATTTTAATGACAAGATAATGACAGACATTTGGCAAAAAAATAGTAGAATCTAAAGATGTATCATTAGATTACAAAAAATTAAAAGTACAAACACTTAGTATGTCATTGTCCTATCATCTAAAGAAAAGTTCATCAAATATAATTTAACAAAGATATTAAATCATATATAATTTGAAAGTACAAGTACTAATTTACAAAAATTCAAAAACAAGACACTAAATTATCAAAAGTTGAAAGTATAGATAGTTAATTTGCTATTATCCCCTTACAATTATATTATATACTTATATATAAACCTTATGAGCAAGAATATAATATATAAGTAATTTGTGTGTGCTTGTGTGTAACTGCTAAAATATGATATTTTAACGTAACATTCTCAATTTATGTATGTCTACATACATTTATAAAGAGCAATTGGTATTGTAAATGTAATGTATGGAAACCTTCAGAAAAACAATTTTAGCATTAAATAGATTATAATTATATGTTGTATTGAAAATACATTTTATATAAACATTTTTTAAATATAAATAGATGTATATACTAATTCCATTTCTGTACGTAGTAATTAAAATCATGATTTTATATATACATATATTCTCTAATACATATATATTTTGATAACATATAGTATATTTTTGAAAATTTATGACAACATATTCATATTACAAATATAATTATTCATTTCATGGATTAGCTTGTATAAAGATATATGTGTGCGTGTGTGTGTTACTAAACAATCCTCTTGAATTTTGAATGATGTTTATATTCTTGGGTAGTTTGGAATTGGATGTCCAATTATGATTACCTAGATCTAATACTTAATGCTTAAGGATGCTTGTTGGGAAATGGCCGGAGATATAGCTAGGGATGAGCGAGTACTAGGTGGGTAGGATATAAAGCGCTATATATACCTTACAGGTAAGGTACAGGATATTAAATTTTATAGCTAAAACCTACTATGTGGCTCCTTGTATCCATCATGTATCATGTACCCTATAAAACCTATAAGATATAGGGTATCCTATGGAATTTGTAACTTTTCTTAATGAAATCTCTATATTTTTTTCTTTCTTTTTAGAAAACTAAGTTTATAGTTTTTAATATGTTTTTATGCAATATGTAACACTACCTTATTTTCATACATTCAATATAAATAGCATATGGAAAAAAAATTTAAAAAGTAATTTGTTAATATCACAAGTTCTACAATATACAGAATCTATTCATTTGTAAAAGTTAAAACCTAAAATAAATACATGTGGAACTTATTTATGTGATATTGAACAAAATTATAAAGCTTGCACCAAATTCCAAAATTAAAAACTTTGGAACTACTTCTATATATTAATTGGTGTTATAATATAAATAATATATTTATGTAATTTGGAAGTTCAAGTATATACATACAACTATAGTTCTTCTTAAATTAAAACAACAAGTCATTCTAAAATAAAATAGTACAAATCCTTCTATAATAAAACTTTATAGAATGTAGTCTACAAATAATAATCTTGAATATAAGAGATTGCAAAATAAAATATGGAATATCATTATTTTTTTATTTATCATATACTAATATTATTATATAATATGTAATAAGGTAGATACGTGATACCCTAAAACATGTACTTTCTATAATATAGTACATATTCTAAGAAGGGTATAGGATATGAAGACCTCATACCCATATCCGACTTTATGAAAGTAAGTTCTGAAAAATTTATACTCATACCCTATTTTGTGGCCTTGATACCCACCCGAACCCTACTCGATTAAGCATGGTCCAAATGGGATCTTGTATGACAAGGTCACTTGCTCGCCTTAGATAAAGCTAACCATCCTATAGCATGGTTAACTACATCTTTTAAAAAGGAGTTTAGATGAACTACTTTTAGCTTATGGTGGACATTTTCTCTTCTTTTTTTTTTTTTTTTTTTTTTTTTTGAGTTTTAAGCTTGTATATATGTTGAAATTAAGTAGGCTAATTCTAAGTAAATTATATATTGCATTTTGTGCTAGTCATGCTTATAGGTCTATGATAGAGAATTCTAATTCATAATTAGTAGTACATTGATTCCACACACTTAGGACCTTGGATCGAGTTCAACTATCGTAATGTTAATTTACCTGTGCTTGTGCCATCAACTCGTTTAGAACTTAACCATCCCCCCTTCCATTAAAAACCTCTAAGGCATGCATGTCGACATGGGCGTGCACACATGTATGCATGCACATGTGAAAAACTAAGATAATTAACTAGGGATATGCTTATTGTTTGTATGTGTTGCTATCTTCTTATATCTATTTAGATGTGCAATATGACATATGTCTATTTTGTAACAATGTTTTCTTAGATAGCTAAGTGGCTCACCCATATTTGGGATAATATTTTTCAAGTACTAAAGTTTTTAATAACGAGAACTATTATGATAATCATGGATGTGATCGATCTTTGGTGGTGGTATGGCATTAGTTCAATGGATGTATTCGACCTCTAATGGAACTTGGTTTAGATATTTTATAAATTATGACTCATAGTTGTGTTATTTAATAAACAAATCTTAGCGTATATATATAGGTTTTGTATACCTTTTAGACTTGTCGAAGTTAAGTGGATTAATTCCAAGTAAATCATATAATGCATTGTCTACCGGTCATGCTTATAAGTCTACAATAAAGAATTTTAATTCATAATTAGTAGCATATTGCATCTAGACTTCAAGAATTGTGTACAGGTCATGTTGAGAGGTTTTGAATACTATTCACACTTGTTGAAGTAAAGTGATATGATTCAAAGTAAATCATATATTGCATTGTGTATTGGCCATGCTTATAGGTCTATAATAAAGAATTCTAATTCATAATTAGTATCATATTTATTCCAGACTCTTTGGATCTTGGATCTAGTTTAATTAACTATTGTAATTAGAATAGTTTATCGGTGCTTGTGTCATTGACCCATTCATCAACCATGCATGCCAACACACAAACACATGCATGCACACACATATGAAAGACTAATATAACGAATCAGGGTTATGCTTATTGTTTGTATATGTTACCATCTTACTATTTCTGATTAGATGCACGTGTATACTACATGGGGTATTACATGTATTTGTATTGTAAACGTTTTTTCTTACTTAGCTTAATGACTTACGATGTTTGGGATAATATTTTTTAAATACTAAAGTTTTTAATAATGAGAATTATTATGATAATCATGGATGTGACAAATCTTTGGTGGTGGTATGACATTAGTTCAACGGATGGATAATTTATGACTTATACTTGCTTTTCAAGTAAATCATATATTGGATTATGTACTGGTCATACTTATAGGTTTATAATAAAGAAATTTATTTGATAATTAGTATCATATTTTATCTGGACTCTTAGGATTGTATACTAGTCATGCTTATTAGTTTTGAATACCTTTTAGACTTGATGGAGTTAAGTGGGCTAATTCCAAGTAAATCATATAATACATTATGTACTGGTCATGCTTATAGGTCTATAATAAAGAATTATAATTCATAATTAGTAGCATCTTGATTCCAGCCTCTTTGGATCGTAGATCTAGTTAACTATCGTAATTAGGATGGTTAGTTTACCTATGCTTTTGTTGTCAACTTGTTCTGCAACTTAACTCGCCACCCTTCCCTTAAAAACCTCTAATGCACACATGCTAACTCACACGTGCATGCATGCACACATGTATGACAAGCTAAGATATCTAACCATGGCTATGCTTATTGTTTGTATATGTTACTATCTTATTATATCTATTTAGATGTTACCATCTTAGGTTTTGAATACCTTTCAGACTTGTTGAAGTTAAGTGTAATGGTCACGCTTATAAGTCTACAATAAAGAATTCTAATTCATAATTAGGAGCATACCGATTCTAGACTCTTAAGATCTTAGATCCAGTTTATCATAATTAGGATGGCTAGTTTACATGTGCTTGTGCCATCAACCTATTCAATAACCCAACACCACCACACACAACACCCCCCTACCCCCCACCCAAAACCTCCGGTGCACACATCCCAACACGCACACACATGTACATGTGTGCATATGAAAAAGATAACTAATTAAGGCAATACTTATTGTTTGTATATGTTAACAAATTACTACAACTGTTTAGATGTGCGTGGGGTATGTCATATATTTGTTATTTAACCATATTTTCTTACTTAGCTTAATGACTTACCATGTTTGGGATAATATTTTTCAAGTACCAAGTTTTTAATAATAAGAACTATAATGTTGATCATGGATGTAACAAATCTTTGCTGGTGGTACGACATTAGTCCAATGGATAGATTTGATTGCTATTGTAACTTAGTTTAGAAATTTTATAAATTATGATTTAAAGCTGCTTTATGTAATAAACAAATCATGACAATACTATATTTCAAATCCCTTTAGTAATTCACAAGTATATATTATGAATTCTATGAGAATGATATAGCATTATAACTTATATCTTTTTTCACCATTGCAATTAACTATTTGAAGATTAAAATTTCATTATATTACTTACAAACTTTTTGAAATAATTTATAGTATTCGGTTTAGGTAGTTAATTGCAAAAGTAAGTAAATATTAGATGTTTAATTATAGACAAAAATAAATTAGATAACCAATTGTAAAAGTGGAAAAAAAGTTATAGTACTAGATTGATACGTTTAAACTTAAGATCATTGATTATAAAAATAAATAAATCAATTACCAAATATAATATTCACACCCTGATTTGTAATAAGCAGAATCCTCTAGTGATCCACGTTCTTGTCATGTATAATAATACATGGCAAAGTTATCAAAACCTATATGGTCTTGGAGGTGACTATGAGTATGAGTACACAATTTGTTTTTAGAATGGTATGAGTACACAAATTGTTTTTAGAATGTAAAGTATTTCCTTTTCAAAAATGGTAAAAGTTAAGACCTCTACAGCATGCTACATTGTGAAGACTATAAATTTAACATTCTACCTTAAAGCAACAAAATGGGAAACTAAATACAATTAATTGATGAAAAGTAAATTTAAAATCTGCCAGAGGTCTTATAAAAAATTTAAGGATGAAAAAAATCTAAGCTAAGGAGGTCAAATGGTCCTTTACAAGGGTTATAATGGTGTGTACAATTGTATGAGTCGTGGTGGTGCATAAAGTGCTGTTAGTCGAATGACATTTGATTTCATCATGCAAAAGGTTAGCTTTTATAAGAAATTTGTGATTTGAAGTTGTATAGAAAATTTAGTTTTTTATTTCTCTATAGGTGTTAAATTGGGATAATTTCACGAATGACACTTAAACTTTGGCAAAATATAATTAAGTACTTAAATTTTGAAATTGAACAATTTAATACCTAAACTTTAAAACTGATCAATTTAGTACCTATGAGAACTTAACAAAGGTATTGTTAGCGTACACAAAAGGTTCTTTCAAGTACTAAGATGATCAATTTTAAAGTTGAGATACCATTTGTGATATTAACTCATGTTAAATTTGTTAAACTAGAGTTTGGATTGTTGCCATAAACAATATGTAATAGCTCACTCACTTGTTATTAATATTTGTACTTTTACTTCTTTTTTTTTTTTTTTTTAGTTTAATGGATGCGAAATTTGTCTTTTAGGTTAGCCTCAGGATTGGAGAATTCACTCAAATAACTTAGGTTTAATACTCAATGTTTAGGGATGATTATGGGGAAGTGGCCAATAAGGCAATCAACCATATCATAGGATTGTTAGCTATGAAGAGGGAGGTTTTGTGGACCACTCTTAACCAATAGTTGATCACTTTCTTTCTTCTTCTTTTTTTTTTTTTTTCAACTTTTAGGGCTCTAAATATGATTTTGAATATGTGTTATAGTTTTAAATCAAATCATTGTGCATGTTAACAATTTTGAATACCTTTTCATGTTTGTTGAAGTTCAGTGGGTAATTACATATGGGTTGCTATATCTTGTGTTAGTCGTTCTTGTAGGTTTATAATAATCAATTCTAGCTCATATGGACCAATAGTTATGGTCCGTTCACTTGACATAAATAGCTATTCATTTCTCCCTCGTTTGACGTAAAGCTAATATTATGGTGTTCATTTGAAGAGAATGATAATTCATAATAAATTGCTATTACGTAAAATGATGAATAGTAGTTCATCTTTCTAACCCATAAATTGCCATTCAATGGTCTATTTTTCAATTTTGTCATAAATACCCCTATCTTGAAAATAACACCTACACAATTATCCTCTCTTTATAATAAATACAAGAAACATTATAGATAATTTATCTTTTACTGTAATAATTATTTGTTTTACTTTTTATATCAAGTGAATATTGTAATAGTCATTACAACTCTATTACATTTCTTTTGAATTGGAATCCCATCCCCCTTTTATTCCATTCAGTGAATTGAATGGGCTGTTAATGTGTCTTAGTTGTATATGTGTTGAGGTCGATAACCAATTTCGATATAGGTGATGGATTGGCTGCTTATCCCCTTTGCAATTAAGATGAAGTGGCTTATAGTTAGGTGTCAAGGCTAATAATCATTTAAAATAAACGAGTCGTTGATATAATTATGACTGATACAAGTTTGATTAAGGAGAATTTAGCATCAAGATCCAAGAATGGTGTGAGACAAACAAGAGAAGTGGAATGGATTACCATGATTAATACTTATAGTAGTTTTAGTATTGAAATATTAGTGTTTTTGGTTAGGCTCATAGAATCTTGGATCCATCTTGACTTTCATGACCTAAAACACTATGTTTTCTTGTGTTCTACAAAACTAAAATAACTACCTAAGACTATACTTGTTGCTTATATATGTTGTTGTATTAGTATGTTTATTTAATTGTGTGTTATGGTCAGGCATATATTTGTGTTGTAGCTATATTAATATTCTTTTACTTAGCTTAGTGGCTCCCTTTGTTTGGAATAATTTTTCTTTTTAAATAGATACTAAAGCTTTTAATGTTGAGGATTGATATGAGAGACATGGATGTGACTTATAGTTATGTGATGGTGGCATTGCAATAGTTCCATGAATGGATTAACCTTCAATTAGACATAGACAAGATTTAGATAATATATATATTGTGATTTTGTAATTATCTTCTCTCTGGAACCCTTAGACTGCTGAACTCCCTCAAAATTTCTCTCTTGTTTTTCCTTTTCTGCATACTAAACTGATCTACAATATAGGTAGGTAGTTAGAAAATCTTAATGATCCCTAAATTATCAAAAAAGACCCGCTTCAATTCTCCATGAAATCAACGGTAAAAAAAAATAATAATAAAATAAAAGCCATGAATTCAATTTACATGGGATCAATCAGCCCTCTGCCAACCACCCCCTAGGTTGAAATCAACGATATTATAGCATTCTCCATTATTGGGGGAAATGAGTGACCTCAATCCCACCATCAAAAGTCACCATAGTGAAACGACAAAGTACCGTAGTTGGCTCCTCTTCTTTACTCGTTAGAGCTTGAACCCAGATAACCTACAAACTAGAGCCAATCCAGGTTTTTAGCCATTGGATCTCCAAATCTACACGTCCCTGTCGAGTTTGTCCATTCATCAATGTCAACGAATGAAGTTAGATGAGGAAGTATAAGTGTACATAGAAAGTTTAATTAAGTAACAAATTTACGTATTAAAAGTTTAAGGTTTAGTTGTATAATTAGACAAAATTTAGATAGTAAATTTGACAATAATCCAAAAAATATTGATAAAGAAACAGAAGATATATGAAAAAAAAAAATTATGTTTCGATTGACCTGTAAGTGGTAAGTTTGTTAAACAAGAGTAGCAAAGTTGCCGTAAGAAATATGTAATGGTTAAAAGCTTTTGTTGAAACCAACGCTTAATGTCTATCAGTCTATGGAATTTTGGCTTCACATTTAATTGAATATTTGTTTAATAAATTTAAATTTTATGATATTTAGCTCGACAAATCTATCATAATAATCGAATTATAATCCGAGTTTCTATGAAAGTTCAAGTATGTAATTAATGTTATTTTAATAAATAATAATAAATTAAAAAATAAAACAAAATGAGTTTATGGAGTTCAAATTTGTTAAATATTACTTCGGATAAGTTTGATATAATCTTAACTTATTAAATTCAAGTAGATAAAGTGCGTTTGGATTTTCATCTGTTGATCTGTATTTGTATTTTATCTGTACCTGATTTGTTTGATTTATTTGAGTAAAAATATTTATTTTTCACTTGTATTTTTTTATAAATGTTTATTTAAAAATTATAGACACAACCTAATTTTGCCCATTTAAGGAAAATTAAATGTTTTAAGCCTATTACAATTTTAGTTAATTTGAGGGTAGGTGGACGGGTGGGTGAGTGTAAGTGAGCCGGTACTTGAGCATGTTAAATATATTTAAATACCTACTTATACATTAATGGAATAATCAGACAAAAATCCTTTCGAAAAGACTTGAATCAAAGAAATTTATAGGCTAGGTTCTCAAAGTTAGATCTTTGATTCTGAAAATTTTTGGATCAAATCATTTGAATTGGTGGATACAACGAGACTCCAAGTAAGTTAAACTATCAATTGATAGTTTGTTTGAGTCTTGAAATCATCAAAATCCGCCGTACTAAGAGCACCACCGTGGATCTCCACCACTGAAGTTTGAATAGTCACTTTCGGTGGCTTCTACGGAGAAAGCATCATCATCGGACTGTTCAACATTGTCCATTTAGCCAGGTTGACAAAATCCTTCACCATCAACACTGCCGGACCACTATTTTTCAATTTGGTCGCTCTAACTTCGTGACCTGATTATGGACCGAGTCCAAACCAACCCGATCCAAAACCATGAGACTGCTCCGACTTGCATACCTCAATTCTATAACTGTGCCCTGAGGTCGACCCATGCCATGATCGTCCTGTTCCAAGGTTCATAAGTCTCTGTATCATTCAGGTAAGATCACGTCATTCATCAATCTTTTTTTCTTTTATGTTATTTATTCTATTTTATTTAATTATCTATCAAGAAAATAAGAATCCTATAGAAAGGTAAATAAATAACAAAAGTAAACATATATCATAAAAGGGAAAAAAAAAAAAGGAATGGTTGATAGAAATATGTATATACGTATCGTGAAATGTAAATTTCATTTTTTTTAATCATTAGGGAAATGTATTTTCTTAAATAAAAAATTTTAGGATACTTATATTCCAATTTTACTTTACTAAAATGATAAAAGTTAATGCACTTGAAGGAAAGAGTTTCAAATTTTAAAAGGAACAAAACCACTGAATTTTTTATAAAAAGAATTATGTGTTTTTTTTTTTTATCTCGACTAGCGGGTATGTGGGTACCTCCAGGGCGTCATAAAATAAAAAAAAATTATTTTTTATTCCATCGCATTTTTCCTTTGTAAATATTAAAATAATTAGTTAGTTGTAACTACTAAATGATTTCGTCTCGGATTTGTGAATAAAATTGTAAATACCATAGTTACTAAATTTGATAAATTATTGAGCATTAAAAGGATAAAATTTTAATTTATGAATTTCAAGTGGTAACCATATGGCTTTGATAAAGTAGTCCTCGAATCAAAAAATTTCTGGTTCATTGAATTTGATTTCAAATCAAATTTTTTTTTTTTTTTTTTTTTTTGCGAACTAGTAGCTAAGTTAAGATCAAGCAACCGATTGATCTTAACTTATAAATTTTTTCCCATTTTAATCGGGTGGCTGTCACACCCTGAGGGGTACTCTAAACATGGCAGTCTGCCATACACAATACTAACGCCTAAGAATAGCTACCTCAGTCACGTAAAGGCTTCCACATCATGTACAAGGCGTACATCACAACCAAGAGAATGCATCGAACTAGCGCAATTTACATTGATAATGATTAAGTAACAAGATAAGGAGAATACTTATCATAAAATATAAATATGGTAAATTATAATTTTTAGGTACATATCCCTTTATTGTCTTCAAGTCAAAATAAATACACTTCTTAGAAATTTTTAAAACACTAACATAGCATATATTACATATAAGGAACCTTATAAAGTAACTTCATCCTATGTTCCAATTGCCTTCATAAAAGTTTAACATCCTTCCATGACTTTCTTATTGTCATTATCTTCGATTTAAGCCACGGGTATATATGTTTCAACAAAATCTACTGGGGTATAAGCTTACAACTAGCTTAGTGAAGTATCCATTTTCATTCGCACCATGGTTTCAAACAAGTTCATTTAGATTTTCACACATATGTGATACATACAATACAACAATCACATGATTATACAAATATATATAGTTATTCGGAAACCATATATAGAACGGATTTACCCTTCCGTATCAAAGGTTAAGGAATTATTGATGAAGATCCTCGACCTTTTACTGCTGGTCCCCAGGTCCCTACCCAAAGCGTTCGGTTGGCTTGGCTCCAAACCTAGAGTTGCATTTCCTAAGCGACTTGGATTCTTTATGAAGGAACATGGCCCGTGTCCCAGCACGATAATAGCCAATCCAATTCTACGCGTAGGAGTAACAACCTTTCGAAAGAAATGTGACTCGATAGATGCTATGCTTGAGCGTTTTGTTTTTCTTAAGCCAAACCTTATTAAGGTTTATTAGGAAGCAATCAATCAACTTAGCAAACAATAAGCAGTCACACAAGTAAGTAAACAAAACACTTAAACAGGTAGTTTGAAGTTGCAATATTCTTAATTCTCATTTCATACATAAGTATAGAATCACATATATACATATCCCCGGACTCCCCATAAATATCCATTTTTATCTTTTCTTAGTATACTAGTGCCACTACTTTATAAGCACAAGTAAGATAACGAAATTAAAAAGAACAATTCACTCATCCATTTTGTAATCTTCTTAGTCATAGCAATCCTCAGGAAGGGTAATATCGTATTCTTCATCACCTAGACAAAAGAAATACTCAGGATGAGTATTTCATAGAAATTCTTCTTAAACTTTCTAACTCTATTTCACTATGTTTGTCAAAATCATATAGAATGAAATTCCAATTTTAAATGGCCATAACTTGCTTATTTTAACTCGGAATTTAGCATATAATATACCTTTTTCTACCTATTCGAAAATATTAATCCATTTCTAAGGCTATTTTTGTCATATAAGGTCGATTGGGTTCCGAAACCGTAGGGTATAGATTCAAAACGAATATTTCCGGATTTTGCGAAACAATTTTCCAACTCAACTTCATTCAGAAGTCCTTTAATAAAAATATAGATATATATGATTGATAAATCATTTGAGTATATAGATAAACTCACTTTATATGCAAAAATTCTAATGGCAGTGTCTCAACAATTTATTTCACTAAAACAATTCATTTGAAGTATTAAAACTTAACTTGTCAATTTTCTTTTTAAGTATTTTGAAGAAACTTTATATTTTCCTAGGTTATTATAAATGAGTATATTCTTATTTTATTTTCTTCATTCCTTTTTCTAAAATAAGTAAATTTTCCTTTAACTTTGGTCTTTTATAATTTTTACCTCTAGTGATAAAAGATCAAAGTTATCAAAAAGTATATTAAGTTGTTGATAACCTTTTTATAAATTTGTATTTAAAATAATTTTAGAAAACTGGTCTTTTCTTCTTATATTTGTTGTTTAGAATATAAGTTCTTAATTTCTAAAACTTGGTCTTTTATTTTCTCTACATATTTTATTTGAAAAGAATCATTTTTATTGATAAAATCCTTTGTTTTTTATCTTATTATATTTATATTCTTTGAAAATCAGTTCCTTCTTTAGAAACTCGAAAATCATTATTTTCCTAAGTGGGTTTATAACTTTAGGGGTTGATTTTATCTTAACTTTGAAAATTAGTTTGCTTCTTGGTTTTGTTATGGCGTTGGAAAGAGCTTAATCTTAAGCTTTTTGTGAAAACTTTGAATACCAAC
Source organism: Combretum micranthum (assembly GCA_024138025.1). Lineage (NCBI taxonomy): Eukaryota > Viridiplantae > Streptophyta > Magnoliopsida > Myrtales > Combretaceae > Combretum > Combretum micranthum. The sequence continues at coordinate 379,406 of JAMXBD010000863.1, read as the reverse complement.
AAATTATTTTCCTAAGAATTAGGTTACTATATTATGACAAGAAAGTGTTTATTTCTTATATTTCATTGGTAAAGCTATCTTTGTTATTTGAGAAAACTTGTATTGTTCCACTTCTATGTTGTATAATAACTCCATTGTTTAATAATGTCACATAATAGAAAATTTTATTTCAATTTCCTTTATTAAAGAAAAAAATTCTACTTTTAGATTTAGTTGAGACAATATCATTATATAGATACATATATTATGAATATGTAAAATAATAAGAATATGAGAAAGATACTAGAAGTAAATAATAATAAGCAAAGTAATAAAAATATCAAATATTGGGAACCTTAGCTTCATCAAGGTAACCCGGTCAAGTATTGGGAGCCTTAACTTTATCAAGGCATCTCGGGACTAAGAATAGACTAGTTCCAAAAAGAATAAAGAAAATAAAGAAAATGTTGTTTTGGCTTGATAAGGACAAGTCTAAGACTACAAAGATTAGTCTTAAAATAGCATGAAATAAATAAATTGCAAGGCATTAAAATAAATAAATAACAAGTGAGCTTATATTTTCTAAAGATTATATATAAACACATAAATATATTTAGTTAGATATGAATAAGAAGTTAACATAATAACAACAATAATATCATTAATAATCAACATATATATAATAACAACATAATAAAATTTGAATTTCATGTACAAAAACAAAAAATGAACATGTTGTTGCTTTTACTTCTCATATGAGTTTCAAAAAAACACCATAGTCATGTTAAGTTACATGACATGGGTAAATAAATAGGAATAGGAGTTTTACCTAAAGTGTTTATGGTGTAGGAAGAATGTAGTGAATACATGGTTATGTGGTTAGTAAGAAATGGTAGTTAGATTGTGCATAGAGAGAAATTTTGTAAGTATTTGGTGAAAGAGAGTTTTGGTAGAGAGAAATTTTGGAGAGGGGATTTGTGGAGAGATTTTGGAAGAGTTTTGGTGGTAAAATGAGTTGTGTAAAAAAATGAAGGAGAAAGGGGGTATTTATAGAATTTTGGAGTGAAAATTAGATGTAATTAAAAATTGAAAAAGAAAATAATTGGAAAGTGAAGAGAGAGGGGTGAACGAAAACTAGAGGAAGCAAGAGAGAGAAGTGATTAAAAATTGATTTTAGAAGAAAAGTATAAAAAAAGTTTAGTAATATATGGTGTATAATTTTTATGGGAAAAGAAAATTGTAAGAAATGGGTATGTAGGTTGTAAGAATAGGTAGTAAAAAAAGTAGAGACAGATGAATAGCAATGAATAGTAAAAAGGTAATATGAATAGTAGACTAGATAATTAAAATACCGATAGTAATAAAAATACGCGTATAAAAGCGATATCTGTAATTTTTAGTTATCGAAAAATTCTAAAACTGATATTTTTGGAAACCTCATATTTTTACAAGTCTATTGATATTAACGGAATATTTTTGTCGTCTGGATACCGAGTCACAGTTTTTGAAAACTAATCTCGTTCGGATCTAAAGGATACTAAAAATTTGCGAATCTGATATTTTTAAACTTTCCTATATTATTACGAACTATTATCAACAATTATTTCCATTTCGTTGTTTATGGTTTAAGAGAGCGGGATTGCTGGATCTTAAAAACTAGGGTTAGTTGTAAGCTTTGTTGACTTTTAGGGTTCCGGTTTGACTTCCGGTTTTGTTGAGTTATTCGTAAGATCATAAAATTTTGGGGTCTTGTCCGTATTATATTTTTAGTTTAACATCTATGGTTTATTTCATTTTATTTGTGATTATTTAATATTTTTCAGTTCTCGGGATCGTTTAACCGAGTCTAGGGTTATGGGTTGACTTAGTTTAACTTTTGGTGAAAGTTGAAATTTTTTATTCTAAAATCCACCAAATGATTTAAGATCTTAGTATTTCATTGTCGAGCGTTATTTGGATATATCGTTTTAATTTGTGTGTTAGAAATTGGATAGATGATTTGATTGATGTACGGATGTTGAATCAACCGATAGTTAGATTTTTTATTTTGTTTTGAGAGTTCTCTTTTTCTCAATATTAAGAATTCTCATGTTTGACCTTATTTAGAATTTTGGTTTTAACTTGGGTTGATTTCCACGGTTTTGGTTTTGTATTAGACTTCTATGATTATTTTACAAGAATTATGAAAATTTCAGGGGTTCACAGTAGCGACTCCTTAAAGTTTCACAAAATTTTAATTTTTTTTTTTTCCTAGTTAAAGGTTTGTATTAAATGGGTTCATGTTTAATAGGGATCGAATTAAAAAAAAACAAAACTAGAATTGAAAAATCCAAGCTTGACAGCTTAGTGACTCCATTAGGGACCCTTATTTTCAAGAGGGCTAGCTACTTTAAATTCTTAAATTCAAAGTTTAATTATTATAATGCTCATCTTTGTATTATTTGTATACTACTTAATTTGTAAGTAGTTGTACTAAAGTTTTCTTGTAAGTGGTGTAGATATTGAAAAAAAAATTATGAGATGGCCTAAAAGGGCACCCTAATCATTTTGGGGGAGAATTTATAAAAATGTGTGCTAAATACGATCATAACCAGGCCATTTTAACATCCTAAGTTTGGAGGTCACTAGTAAAATTTGGAGGCTATGGCTTTTCCACCCTCTGGTTCATGAAATGACCTCCCACTCAGGTTTAGCATTGATCCACTATCCACTAGATCGAGGAGCCTTTAAACCCATCCAGTTGTATTCATGAACATGGGTTGACACATACATAATAATGGTTCATTCCTTAAAAGTTTGCAATCTCAAATCCCTTTTAAATCCTCTCCTTATAACTTTTTTATCTCGTTTAGGAAAAAAAAAGGTTGCAACTCAAATTTCAAAATTTCACCATTATTAATTAGTTGTCAATCCCATACCCATTATAGATGAATTACTGGATGAGTTACATGGAGCAACAATATTTTCTAAACTGGACTTGCGATCTGGATATCATCAGATTCGCATGCACGAGGGAGACATTGGAAAAATAGCATTCAGAACTCATGAGGGTCATTTATGAGTTTCTTGTAATGCCCTTTGGCTTGAATAATGCTCCGGCTACTTTTCAAGCAACTATGAATAATATTTTCAAGCCCATCTTAGAAAATTTGTTATTGTTTTCGTTGATGACATTTTGGTTTATAGTTCATCAGTAGATTTACATGTTCAACACTTAGCAATGGTGTTTCAGATCTTATTGGATCATCAATTTTACTTGAAACAAAGCAAATATTCTTTTGGTCAATCTAAGATTGACTATTTGGGACATATTGTGAGTAGTAATGGAGTGGAACCAGACCCATCAAAAGTTGAAGCAGTTAATACTTGGCCTAAACCATCCACAGTAAAGGAATTGAGGGCTTTCTTGGGGTTATCAGGATATTACAGAAAGTTTATCAGGAATTATGCTTCTATTGCAGGACCATTAACCGATATGTTACAAAAAGATCGGTTTTCTTGGAGCGCAGATGCTAGTAAGGCTTTTGAGCAGCTCAAACACACATTGTGTGAGGCTCCAATATTAAAGCTACCAGATTTCTCACAACCTTTTACAGTGGAGACAGATGCATCAGGAGTGGGGATAGGTGCTGTTCTGCTTCAACAAAATCAACCAATTGCATATTTTAGTAAAAAGCTTCCAACGCATTTACGAAAAGCTTCCGCCCATGTCAGAGAGCTATATGCAACAGTTGAAGCTGTAAGGAAGTGGAGACAGTATTTGTTGGGAGTTCATTTTTCTATTAAAATTGATCATCGCAGTTTGAAAGAAATATTGACACAGACTATTCAAACTTCAGAACAACACAAATATCTCTCTGAGTTGTTGGGTTATTCTTATTCCATCTCTTATAAATCTGGTCAAGATAATATTGTGGTTGATTCACTTTTCAGACAAATTGATGAATAGGGCCACTATTATGCTTTTTCAATGCCACAATTTCGAATTTTTGAGGACATTAAGCAAGAATATGCCACTTTACCAGCTTTTCAATCTCTATTGTCTGACCTACAGAAGGGCAAACACATGAAATGGGTCTTGTAGTGGAAGAATGACTTATTATATTTAGGGACTCGATTGTTTTTGGTGCCTCAATCCAAAGTCATTCCTCTTCTACTCCAAGAGTTTCATAGTTCACCTGCTTCAGGCCATTTCGGTGTACTTAAGACCTATAAACACCTCGCTTCTGATTTTTTTTGGGAAGGTATGAAAAAGGATGTAGAGAACTATATCAGAAATTGTACTATTTGTCAGCAAGTCAAATATTTGACTCGATCACCGGCAGGTCTACTACATCCTTTACCTATCCCTGAGCGAGTGTGGGAAGATGTTAGTATGGATTTCATCACATCTCTCCCTAGGTCTCAAGGGTTCATAGTAATATGTGTGGTAGTCGATCGACTATCCAAATACTACCATCTTGGGTCTTTAGGATCTCATTTTACTACTGCTCAGGTGGCCACATTATTCATTCAAATGGTTATTAAGCTACATGGTTTTCCACGCTCTATTGTTTCAAATAGAGATCCGGTTTTTATTAGCAGATTTTGGAAGGAATTGTTCCATCTTAGTGGAACTAAGTTGCACATGAGTAGTGCATATCATCCTCAATCGGATGGCCAGACAAAAGTGTTGAACAGAACAATTGAACACTATCTTAAGAGCTATGTTATGGATTATCCACAGGACTGGGTTCGTTTTCTACCATGGGCAGAGTATGCTTATAATGTCTCTTTTCATGAAGGAGCACAATGTACCCCCTTTGAATTGGTTTATGGAAGATCACCTCCTTCCATACCATCATATATCAGGGGAAGTTCATTGTTGGAAGCCGTAGATGAAGATTTAATTCAACAGGATAGAGCTTTACAGTTATTGAGGGACAATTTAGCTAAAGCACAAAACCGAATGAAACAGCTAGCTGATAAACATCGTACTGATGTTTCTTTTGCTCCAGGAGATTTGGTTTATCTTAATCTCCACCCCTATAAACAAAAGACTCTCAATTCTAGGATTCATAAACTTTCTAAAAGATATTATGGACCCTACAGAGTTATAAAAAAGGTGAGACCAGTAGCATATCAACTCGAGCTTCCATCTCATGCTCGTATACATGATGTTTTTCATGTTTCCTTACTCAAGAAGGCTACAGGTGTCTCTCAACCATCTCCACAATTACCACCAGGGTTAGATAGTGGTCATACTGTTTTACAACCACTCACAATTTTGGATTCCCGAGTCATTTTAGTCAATAACCAACAGGTTCGACAAATATTGGTTTAGTGGGTTGGATTACTTCCAAAAGAAACTTCTTAAGAAGATTTTGACCACTTTAAACGGACATATCCAGATTTCAACCTTGCGGACAAGGTTGTTTTTCCAGATGGGGGGAAATATGATACAACTACTAGATAAATGCGTCAGCACAGAAAGCCTAGTTGGCTTAGAGATTTTGTGTAACAGAAATACATAGGATTCACTTGTATTGTAACAGAAATAGGAATTGACAGTTGTAATAGCATCTTAGAGAAATAGATCTCAAACAGAATTGTAGAGATCTAAAACAGATTGTAAAATACAGCTGTAAACAGCATAATCATTCTATAAATAAACGAAATTAGGAAAAGGATGACTTATCCCCCTGCAAAATAGTGAGTCTTGTAACTTTGGAGAGTGGCTTCTCGAACAAGCCTGTAACCATCTACATGTCCTTGCATATGCATCAAACAAGAAGAAGTTAGTACAAAGAAGAAACCCTAGAACACGATAGAGAGAATTGAGAGTGAAGGGAAGTTTACCGAGAGTGATTGCGTAGAGGAGAATAGAATTTGGTATCACTTAGGGCTAATTTGGTTCCGAGTTTATGGGCTAGACCTTATTTTGTGGACTTAGCCCATTAGGTTCCAAGATTTTGTAAGGCAAGCATCAAATATGGAATTTTGTACTCTATACCTTATAAAGTTTAGTAAAGGTGAGATGCTATATCTTATAGGGTATAATATGAATAGTTATCCATAGGCTACCCACCATATACTCACAACAACAATTCTCCTTATATAAGACGAATATAATCGTCGAGTTATAATATGTATTTCGTCGGCTCACATATTATCCGAGAACTTCTTTTCTCGTAAGATTCTGTCGCTTTATATGATTCTAATATAATCTTAACCGACCAGCATTTTGTCGCTAGAAACTACCGAGAACATGTTCTCGGATCAAAGTCGTCGTCCGAAATCCCTGTGCATTTCCTCTATTTAATTCTAATCCGAGAACACGTTCAAGAACGTGTCATCTCAATTTGTAATCAAATATATTAGATAATGAGCAGGCATTATCCTGCTATACACATTCACCATTATAATTATACGAAAATTCATACGTGAAATAAACAAATAAATAAATAGATACTTTAATAACGGTCAAATGCAATTATAAAATTGGAATTAACATTAAACATCAAGTCAAAATTACAAAAGAAATCCAACAAATTCTATCCAATAAATGTTGTCATTAATAATAAATATCTACTAAAACAGAAATATATAGATATGAAGTTTCCTAATCTGAAGTTGAATGCCTTGTCCTCTTCCTGCTGGATTTGTGGGTGCTGCTGCTGCACGTTGTAATATGGGTGGCTGCTGTTGGGTTTGCCGCACAAATGGCTCTTATTGAGTATGCATGGTAATAGGCTGCTGTATATTTATATCATTTCTAGATAAATCCTGTGTACAAGGATTGGTGGTTGAGGAGATCGATGCGTAAGTTCAAATAGCCCACCGAGTCTTTGAGATCTTGACAGTAGAGGTAAAGGTGCATTTTAAGGTGTTGATGCATTTTGTACAGGAAAATTATCAGATGGTAGCATACCCTTAGATGACCCACTAAGCCTTTGAGCTCCTTGTAGTGGAGGTGTCGATACATGTCGCACAAGGGATTGTAAAGATTGTTGTAAAGGCTAGAATGACTCACCTTATCCAACAGCTTGTAATGGAGGGGTTGATGACTGTGGTGATGACATTTGTGGCAAGGAATCCCATGCTTATGAAGGTATTGGATTTGATGGAGATGCTAGAACTAATAAATCCCCTCCCAATAATTGTATAAATTGTGTGACCAAGTCCTTTAACCCCTTGAAGTCCTGTTGCAGTTTCTGAAAATCCTTAAGTGGAATAGTTGGCTCAGAAAGAAAGGATGCTCGATAATGCGATGGACGCATTGGCGATGGCTTAGGTCCACCATAACCTAATCCACGACTATAACTAGATTTGCGCCCTAAAACTTGAGCTATAACTTCAACTTCACTTAGTGGAGTGGAACCATTTTGTTCAGCAATTTGCGACATGCGTTTATGTTCATGCACCATTTTGTCCTGCATGAGAAAAACATAGGTCATAATTTAAGCTTGTTACTCCAATATTTTTTCTATTTTTTGTCTTTTTAACCATCAATAATATATTAGCCTCCCATATAATCAATAATAGTCTAATTTTTTATGTGGAAGATGAGTTCACCCTTCCTATAAAAGAAAACGTGAAAATATGATAGAAAAACAAGTACTCTTCAATTAAAAGAAAAATTAAAAGATGTACTAGAAAAGATATAAGAGAAAAGGAAAATTAGACTAAACTTCATTCCTTAAAACAAACAGATGCATTGCTATATTCATTGCAAAAGAAGACATTAAAAGTTACTCCTATCAACTCCAAGACTTGGCACAATTTATTTAAGTTAGATCAATGCCAAGTCCTCCAAAAATAGCATCTATATCTAACTGGTCATGGCATGATATTGTGAGTCATTCCTTGATTATGCTGATTCAATTGAGCTTTCACCAAAGCTCATATGTGCATTTCTGTAAAGATTGCGTAAAAGGACTACACACCCCCATGCAAATGTGAAAGAGGAAGTCGCTTTTGCTCATCATTGCCAATATTTAATTTCATTCGTTTCATTCCTAGTGCTTTCTCATAGCATAGTTTTGCACACACAAAAAATAATCAAGTAACATAGCAAACTTTGTGACATATCAAAAACCTTTTATGCAATTGTTGACGCCTATCAAATTTATAAATGGCCTTCATTCACCAGTTAACCCACTTATTCATTTATTTTTTAACACATGAATAAATGGTTAATGTTGTTTTCAAAGACATACTTAGAAGTAAAGAAACATATCCTAAATCAAATTAACTATCATCAACATTAAAAGAATAACCACTTCTTTATAGTAATATGATCAAAGGTCTTAACTATAATCTTCCAAGGTGCACAAATTGAAATTTCAAGCATGCTTAAAAATATACCTCCACAATAGACTCTCATGAAAAAAAGAAACGTAAAGCACCCCTAATTGCAACTTTTGCTAAAAATCTGCCAAAAGCTACATTATACAAATCACAAAATATGACACTACAATAAATATGAAACTAAACTCAGTGCTAGCAACACAACAAACTTGATCCACAACATGCTAAGAAAAAAAAAAAGAAATGAAAATATATAGTATTCCTTCTTTTCCATAACTCACACATTCTTAAAATTACAATATGTTTGCATCCACTCATCATACTCCATTTTCACCACAAATCATTTCAATAATACATATGTAAAGAAAAGATATTAATAAAAGAAAATAAATGGATGTAAGCCAAAAAGAAAAAAAGTCACATACCAACAATAATAAAAATTCCAACACAAAAACATTAAAATGGAAAAATCATTGGAGACTAAAATAGTCTATGTAATACTATACTTACATATCTTTGCTTTGCGATCTCATTGTTCCAGCTTCCATTTTTCTCATGAGCAGCACGAAATGTCTCAATCTCTCCTAATCCCTAAATAAAATATTGTCGTTAATTGTAAATAAAAGAAATTAAAATTTAATCAAATAATTAAGTACCTTCTCATGTTGTAAGCTGACATAAGACTTAGGCCCCATTAAATGATTGTATGGAAGAGCTTTGCGATTTTTCCTATTTATTGCACTTCTTTTCTAAAAGAATAAGGAAAAGAAGGAACTCAATAGCTCATTAAGTCAAACTATAGCATGTTTTTTCATGAAAGCAAATAAATTACATAATCAACTACGATTACCTTACTATATTCAGAATCAAAATAGTCGCACAGACTAACCCAATCTTGAGGTCGATGCTCTAGTCCCTTTGGAATGACCTTGCGTGCACGCTTTCCCTTTCCATGTAATTTATAATGGAGACGAAGATTATAACGTAGCTCACTATAGGATTTGCAGCCACTTCATGTAATATAGCCTTCCACCGTGGATCATTCCAATCCGCCTCAAATTTCTCCTATAGTTAATTTTTTATATAGTGATTTTTATATTAAATTTATAATTATATTTGTAAACATGATACATTTTTCTTTTTAAGTATAAACAAGTGTAGTTAGACACTTAAGAAGATTTTTATTATTATTTTATAATTAGAACCTTCTATTTTCTACTCATAATAACTATAAACAAAGATGTGAAAAGACTCCTGCATAAAAAAAAAAAAATCTTTGACATTTCCATATTCTTCTATGCCCGTGACTTCTATATTGTTTTAATTTATATAGGTGGACCATATGCCCTATAGATAGGACTATTAGTCTAGAAAGGCTGATACCATATTGAAAATTTAAATCCTGTCACTTTCTCCAAAGTAAGATTTATTCATAAACTTGTCTTCTTGAAAGAAAAATTTTTGGAAAATGGAGAAGGAGAGATTCCATAGAAGTCAATTAATAATAAATTCTTATGAAACTACACCCAAAGACCCTTTTCTCTTTCTAATCCTGTCAGCATAAACTAAAGTCCTTATTATAATTCAGATGAATCTCCTGCACGTTCTTTCAATTCCAATATTAATCATCATATTGATACAAATTAGGGGACAGATGGACACATCACATGCACTCATAGATATGGCATACTATAAGGCATGGAGCTATTTTTAGCTCTCATTAACTTGCACCAACAAAATGATTAGTGTTAGCACATTAGACAAAAAAGATACATGATGAAAAAAAAAAAGGCAAAGAAAGAAACTAATATGATAAACTACATAATGAGATCTAAAAGATGGGACAAAAAGAAGATTTAAGGTAGAATTCACTTACGGCTACATTCGCCATGATAGATTCCCGCAAATCAAGTGGAATTGCACTCCAAGCCTTGCCATTACTATTCTCTATAAACAAAGGTGTCTTCCAACGATGCATTGCAGTGAACTCTTCTGAAAGCAATCTTCCATTTGGCCCTATAGGACGATTTGCACCTGGTGGAAGCGGTAAATCTGGTCCCCTATTAGTCCTCCTAATCATATCCTCCACCACCTTGCCACGATAAGGACCTCTATGTTTCTTTCTTAGTTGTCCAACACTATTCTCATTCCCACTATCATTTTCACTCTCATTCTCGTCCTCAGTCTCAATATCATTGTCATTCTCTTCCTCATTCCGATTCTCATTACCACTCTCATTCTCATCATCATCTGAAAAATCTTCACACCGATCCTCCTCATGGTTATTGATTTGATTATCTTCATCTTCAATGGAATAATGCTCCCCCTCCTGTCTATTTACCCTATTATAATCAAAGTTAGAGGGATTGACAACATGTTCATAAGATCCACCAGAGTGTTGATATGAAGCCAATGTATGGATTGGATCATCACCAAACCAATCTGTAGAACCAACATTATCTACAAGGAGTTAAAAAAAATTGACTAAAAACTATATATTAAGCATTTAATCACTAAAAATAATTGGTTATTTTACCCGTTTGTCTATCTAAAGATGATGCACGAAAATGATTTCCATGAAGACTTCCAAGTTGATCACGAGCCATACTGCAAAGGGGGAAAAAAAATTTGTTATCCCAAAATAAACATAACATATATACAAACATGCAAATGGTCAATATAAGTATTTCAAATATAATAGTTTGATCAATTTTTACTTTTTTTTTTTATCTTAGAAAGAAGAATGATTATCATAGTTACAAATACAAAATTCTAGTTTTCTTTATCTTTGTTTTTATTAAACCTATAAATTAAACAAAATAAAAAGTCACAAAATTTACTGGAAAATAATAAATTCTCACTCTAGTTGTATTCATTCTCGTCAGAGTTCCAACCATCACTATTCACATCTACCCCAATCACATAACTTGTGGCTATATTAGTCGAAGTTTCTCTTTGTGTCCCTAGCCACTTTAGTGAGCCAAGATCTACAAAGATGTCTTGGACAGGTATCATGTCAGAACATGTTTCTTGTTGTAGCGCGTCTTCAGGGGCATCTTCATCATGTTCTCCACTAATAGGAATTGTTGAATTGAATAATTCACGATGAAATATATGATGATGGTGGATCTTCTGCACCACTTTCCACTCCCTAAGACGCCTTTTAGGATCCTTCATATATATCACTTGTGTTGCTTGATGGGCTAGTATGAATGGATCATTATCATACCAAGTTTTCCTCGTGTTTATGCTTATCATGTCATTATCAACAAATTCTGGTTTGTTTCGCTCCAAATCGTACCACTTACATTTGAAGAGAAAAACACAACGCCCATGGACATAGTTTAATTGGATAATATCTGTCAAAATACCATAAAATACTGTAGGACATCCCTTATGTGAGCTTGTCACACTAATACCACTATTTGACTTGCGTTTTTTATCCCATTCCTCAGTAAAAAATCTCACACCATTTATGATACAAGCTTGAAATGATTTTGCATTTCTTGTGGCCCCCACGAAAGGGCATCTAAGTCATCTGACACTTTCTGGGAATTCACACTTTTCATTCGAAACAATCTACAAAATATAAAGATAGATTAAATTTTTTCAATTACACATTAATATGGTAATTGCTTTCATGAAGTTTGTGAAGTTTACTTTATCTTGGAACCATTGTGCGAAGTGCCTACTCATGTTATCCTCAACATTTTGTGAATTATTTGCACGTAAGATATCTTCAAACTCCCTACAAAACATAACGTCATTATTAAGATTGAAATTTATAAGAAATTAATAATTAGAGTTTATAACCCTTACCGCATATAAGGTTGAGCTTCCTCGCAGTTATTCAACACATACCAATGTAGCTTATATAAGTTAAGTTCAACACCCACATCCTTACATCCACCAAAAGTATGAACTCGTTGTGAAAATACTTGAAAACCACCACTAGGCATTTCTTGTGGTTCCACTGTCGTGGAAGACGGTTAAACCTTGTCTCAACATCTTCTAAGTAAAGCGCACAAAATGTAGAACTTTCTTTTGCAATGTATGCTTCTGTTATACAACCTTCAGGGCGTGCTCTATTTTTCACCATTGCTTTCAATCCACCTAGATATCTTTCTATCGGATACATCCATCTATACTGCACCGGTCCACATAAACGAGCTTCTCTTGGCAAATGCACTGCTAAGTGGACCATCACATCGAAAAATGCTAGTGGAAAAATCTTTTCTAACTTGCAAAGGGTAAAGACAATACTCTTTTCAAGCATTTCCAACAAACTTAACTTCAATTCCTTAGCACACAATTCTCTGAAAAAAAGTGATAATTTAGCAATTGCTTCATATACTTCATCATCTAAAAGTCTATGTAAACCGAAAGGAAGAATCCTTTGTAACAACACATGACAGTCATGACTCTTTAACCCCTTAAGAGATGCTTGTGATTGCCCCTTAAGGGATGCATGTGCCTGCTCAAAGCGATTTGATATATTAGATGAATAGCCATTGGGAAATCTAACACTTCTAGCAAAATCACAAAAAAGTTCAACCTGATTCTAGGATAAATTATATCTTACCAATGGCGTTACCAATCGATCACCCATGCGAATTAGGTGTTCACTATCTCGAATATTCATTTCCTCAAGGGTCATCCTTGCCTTGTCAGTGTCTTTGGTTTTACCTTTATGTTCAAAAGAGTTCCAACAACATTATCGCATATATTTTTCTCAATGTGCATTACATCGAGATTATGTCTCAAAACCAACTTATCCCAATAGGCAGTTCATATAATATACTTTTCTTACACCAGTTAGTTTCATCTAAATTCCCCTTTTAGGTTTACGCCTAGTAGCTTTTCCCATTGTGACATTTTCATAAGGACTAAGTTGCATCAATATATCTTGACCATTGAAATTTCTCGGGCGGTCGACTTTCATTTATGCCGTCAAAACTTTTACTACGTGCCACCTATGATTTTTAGGTAAAAAGCGTCTATGGCCCATGTAATGTAATTTGCTTTGTGAGTGCACACAAATTCCATCCACATTACATACTGGACAAGCTTATAACCTTTAGTGGTCCAACCAGATATATCACCATATGCAGAAAATCATGAATTGTCCAAAAAGAGCTACATGCAAACGAAATGATTGCTTGACACCACATCGAAAGTTTTCACTCCTACCATCCATAACTCCTTCAACTCGTCAACTAAGGGTTGCAAAAAAATCAATCTCTTTTCCAGTGACTTTGGACCTGGTATTAACAAGGATAAAAACATATATGGATCCTTCATACACTTCCATGGAGGTACATTATATGGGAAAACTATTACGGCCACAAGCTATATGTTGTACTCAAGTTCCCAAAAGGATTGAAGCCATCGGTAGCAAGTCCCAATCGCACATTACGTACATCAGAGGCAAATTGAGGAAACTGTCGATCTAAGGTTTTCCACGCTTCAGAATCAGAAGGATGTCTTAACACATTTTCATCTGACATGCTCTTCCTTATGCCATCTCATCTCAATGAGGTTTTCTTGGACATAAATAGTCTTTGAAGACGTGGTTTCAAAGGAAAATATCTTAAAACCTTCATTGGTATTTTCTTTTTTGTTCGCGATTATCAATCTTCCACCTTGACTCATGACACGTCGGACATTGATCTAGACTTTGAAACTCTTTCCAATATAAAACACAGTCATTCTTGCAAGCGTGGATTGATTGTGCATCCATTCCTAGCCCACGCAACATCTTTCTTGCTTCATAATAGGAAGATGGAAGCTTCTCGCCCTTAGGTAATATGCTTTTGAGAAATTCCAACCACATATTGAAACTCTTAATTGACTGTCGACCATCCACCTTCAAGTGCATCATCTTAATCACAGCCGATAGCACTGAAAACCTATTACATCCTGGATACACCTCACGTTTAGCATCATTTAATAGGCTTTTGAACTCATCGATTTCAATTTCATCACCTATAGGATCATTGAAATCGTCATTATCAGAATCACTAACCATACCCAATATATCCTCTAAAATTTGTTGGTCAACTTGATCCTCAAACCCTTCTCTTTCAACATTAGTAGCCTCTCAACCCGATCTATTTTATTCCTATTAGGTTCATCACAATCAGATTCATCTGACGCCACTCTTGACACGATCTTTCGAAATTTATCCACATGAGATGTCTCTCCATGATACATCCAAGTCTGATAAGACCATGCCATTCCTCTATTCATTAAATGGTACTCGATTGCTTCTATAGAGTGCCAATTCTTATTCAAACAATCACGACATGGACATAATATCAAACCATCCGTAATTCGCTTATGTTTTACTGCTACCCTAAGAAAACTTTGGACCCCATTTACATACTCTTGTGAACGACGATTAGATGTTCGAATCCAACTTCTATCAAACATCTTATGAATAGTAATATTCCTTTGATCACTCAGAATTTATCCTTTATAATCTTATTATAATCAAATTGACCATATGCGTTCCACAAACTACAAAAAAATTGAGAATTGTAAGCATTTACTAATTTCTGGCCAGCATGCAAATCACAATTCAACATTAAAATTTGATTATCATTTAAACTTTACATAATGGGACAACTTTTTACACTATGTTCACATATTTAATTGGCTAAAAAAATCACATTAAACTTTTGAAATTTGACAACAATCACATTCTAGACAATAAAGCTGGAGAAGTAAGAACTGTTGTGTAGCAAAAAGAAGCATATTAAGAAGTTACCAAAAAGTACATAGCAAAAAGGCAGCAGTAGCATTTACACCTTAACTAAACACAATCATGCATATGGATAATCTGCTGTTAATAAAAAAATTACCACAGCAAAATGAAATATGATCTTAGTGATCACTAATTTTGCTACAAGTGAAAAGAAAGAACCTCAAAACGAAGGTAATTCAATTTGAATAAATAAGTAATTGATTCATAATTAAATTGGGAATCATGAAAAATTTTACAAAAGTTTTTTTTTACTAAAACTATAGCCCATATAAAACATAAACAATGCATAACCATTGATTCAGACACCATTATCCCACTTTAATTAGTAACATAACAAATATTTAGTTCAATAGTTACTATTTTTTATTTTCATTTTCTACTAAAAAAGAGTAATTATATAACAATGGAAGAGAAAGAAGAACCTAGAAAGGAAGTGATATAAATTGTAAGATTAGTGACTAAGTGGTGATCAAGTTGATGATGCATTGCTTGAAGAAAAGGGGAAAAATACAAATAATGAATCTAAAAAACTTCAAAAGTCTTGCTTTTGTCTTTTTTTCCTTTTCTCTACAGTGACAACCAATATATGCATAAACATTACATCAATCATTAATTCAAATGCCATTATCCCACTTACACAATGTAAACTAATAAAATGATCATAACCTTATTTAAGAAACCTCCAAACATAACATATAGGTTAGTTTATACATATTGTAGTTTCAATAAGCCATAAATATGTTAAAAATAAATATTTAAATTTCAAAAAGATAGCATTTCGTGTTCCTTAAGGCTCTCCTATTATTTAGAAGGAATTAAATAACTTTTAAAATGAAATATTGAGATTCTAACAAAACCTCATGAAGAACAACATTAAAGGACAATAGAAAAGATAATTGATCTTCTTTAACATCATTAAAGATTTATGCCATTCTTCAAGTATGTACTCAACTAGTGCAAACAAAAAATTACCAGACAAGAGAACATAAGAAAGTGCAAATGAATATATGAATATTTTGTTCTGTTAAGAGTTCAAATAATTACAAGTTGCCGCTTAAACTTACCTTATGAAAAATGCAAAAGACCTTTCTTCTCAAATTCAAACAAATGTGCCCAGCCCAACTTCTGATTCTATATCCACAACACAAAAATTACAACAAAGAGTTAATATTCCCTTTTTTTTTTTTTGTAACTCACTTTTTGGAGCAACTTATAGCATATATGCATTGACAGCTCTTTGCAACTTGGCATTTTCAAATTGCATGTTCATCAAATTTGTATAAGTAGAATGGGTTAAATAAAATGAGACTCATGAAGAATCAACAAAAAAAAAGAACATAACCTATATGTTTAGCTCATATAACCAATTTTAAGACATTAGACTATCTTTCCCTATTTATCAAAATATCAATAAACAATGCATCTGTTTTAATATGAAAAACATCATATACCTAATTTTTCAACCATTATGAGACATCTTAAAAAAAAAAATATTTTAAGCCTTATTCACTTTACATGCTTCTTTCTTTTTGATTTACAAACAATAAATTTTTTGTTTATAATAAATGTATAAGCAAAATGGGTTAGATGCACATCCATAAATAAATGCACAGTAAAATTACACACTATGTTACAGATAACCTTTTAGAGCAAAAAAAGAAATTGACTCTTTCTTTCTCAATCTGTCATTCACTTCCTCTAAATATAATTAATACACTAAACCAACTTAAGAAACTGAAACTAAACCATCTTTTTTCTCTATTGGGTTGCAGAAATGAAATCATATCAATATAGTAAGGAAAGTGAAAACTAAAAATAAAAAAATAATACCGTTGAGAAATATGAGAGATTTTAGTTTTTCCATACCTTTTTTTCTTGATATATGCCTTGTGGAATTGATTATGTATATAACCAACGATGTATTTTTTTCCCCCCTAAAATTCATAATGTCCCTTGTTAAAATAATCACTTCATGTGCATAACTTCATCAATGTCTCTATCAATTCACACGAATGACTAACCACTAGATAATGGCCTAAAGAAACATAACATTTTTAATAAAACAAATTGGAAAATGCCCAAAATTCATATGCTAATTCATGGTGTCCCTTATCAAAATAATCACTCAATAATATCCGTAACTTGGTATGCCTTCTCTTAATACATATAAACCGATAATAAAATAAAACTATCAAAATAAACTTATCAAAATAACCTAGAAAACAATACCATATATGACAATGGCATGAAATTTTGATATAATCTCTGACGAAAAGCTAGAAAAACAAATTTTGGTATGACAAATATGTTAAATGAATAGGAAATAACATAAGTATAACAACAACCAAGATCAAAAGATACAAATTTAGACCAACCTGTGTTTGTATAAAGAACATTTCTCTAGGTAAAAAGGGAACTTACAAATGAAAGCTTTCTTTTACAGATTCTTTCAGTTTTTCGTATCTTTTTTCCTCTTTCATCTTAGAAAATTTCCTTATTTGACTCATTAATCTCCGACCGAGCAAGAAATCTTAGAAAAAGGGTATCTTTTGCTTTTTACCAGTCACGAGTAAATCAATACATTTGAAATTAAAGCTCCATTGCTAAACTTTCATGTCTATTGTCACATGCCCTTCAAAGAATATAAATTCTTTATATCTTTCAAATTTACAATACATGCAGATTAAGTTGTACCGTATGGACGTAAGAATAAGTAACGGAAAAAGAAAATAAAATGGGAAACATCATATCAAATAAGAAAAAAAATCATAAATAAGTTTTTGATAGCATCATTACCCATGGCTTCACGATATATGTATATATATATATATATATATATATGAACATCAAGCAAAAATCAGAAAATCAAAATATTGAACCCTAAATTGATCATGCCCAATTAACTAAAATGAAAAGAAAGAAAATAGCAATTACCTGAAATCCGAAACTAGTAGTCGAGATGGAGAGAATACTGATGGAAATTTTTATACCGATGAAGATGAAAAAAAGACTTAGCTAGTTATGGTCTGCACTACTGGAGAGAGAGGGTAAGGGGGGGCGGGGGAATATTGCCATAGGATAGAGATGAAAAAAATGTTTGTTTTATTTAAAATATTATGTTTTTTTTCTCTTTTTCAGATACTTTATAATATTTAAAATATTAGTAAATGAAAGTTTGGATAAATGACATAACGGGTACAACTCCACAAATAAAAACGAGATGCGGAATTCTCGTACAGTTTTAAATTGAGGCAAAATTATGGTGAGGTCTGCCACCATAGAGATTGCGTATATCTTGGTAACCTAACCGAGGAAATCTCTTGTCAGTTTTCCTCTAATACGAGAAAGTACCCGTTCCTCGGCAGAGCAAATTCGACAATTTAAACTTTGTCGGATATACGTCGTCGGTTTAGTTAAAAATTGTTGTAGTGACTCTTACCTTGCGGAAAAAAAAAAAATAACACCAAAATTGCAACTAGAATTAATAAAGCTTTTAAAGCTTATATAGTGCAAAATAACAAACCTCAACTAACATAAACAAAGAGACATTAGTTGAAAAAAATTATTGCCAACTATATAATCCCTAGCTAGGTATGTAAAATTTACTTTTAGAAAATAAAGTTTTTCCCTTCCAAATATAGTAAAATTACAATGTTTGATACCTTGTAATATTGTGAAGATTATAAATTTAAAATTCTGCCTTAAAGTATCTAATTAAAAGTTGGAAAAAAAATGCAGTAATCAAATGAAAATTGAGCATCCACGTGAGTGCTTCGCAATAACTCCAGGTACAAAGATTGACTAATTTCCTTTAGCTTCTACTATTTTTATTTTTAATTCATGTATTGAGTAGGTTTGGTAACCCCAAGAAGGTAAAAAGGTCCTCTAAAGGGGTGTTAGTTGCTGTGTAATTGCGTATGTTATGGTGTCTTATGTGGTGCCTGGAGTGCAGTAAATCAAGAGGCATTTCGGTTATGTGGTGCAAAAAAATTTACTTTTGACGCTAAATCATAATTTAGAGTTGTACAGAAAAATTAGGTTTTGATTATTCTGTAGGAGTTGAATTTCTTAAATTGGAGTTAGAAAGTTGCTATGAGAAACATGTAGTGGCCAACTCGTTAGGGTTAAAATTGGTTCGATCAAATTTTTAGGAAAAATGAGGGTTCATTGAAATTGTAAAATTGTGGACAAACAATTTTTGTAATAGCGGGATTAGAATTTTTCCTCTAATTTTGGAGTTATGAATCGTTTTATGGAGTGTAATAGATGTAAAATGCATATTATGCAGAAGTTGTTAATTAGACATGACAGCGGTACAAGACACTGCTATGTACTAGAGGTGTAGATCAAGCTATCGATTGACACTGTGATGGTTTTAATATAGGAAATTTTTAGGGATTTGGTTTTGGATCCTTATAATCTCGTATCAAGCTTGACTTTTCGTGACTTATAACACTAGGTTGTTTGTACTCATTATCCTCTACAAAACTAAGATAATTAAGAGTATCCAAATTCATAAGAACCTTTATAAGGTTTTTAAGTTGTCATATCAACATCTAAAGGAATTCTCCTTTTAAAGAATCTCGTCACTTTATCTGTAAGATATTTCATATAAGTTTCTTTACTTTTTTTTTATTATATTTTTATGGGTCATATCTACGTTTATACAACACCATATTTTTATAAAAAAATAATAAAATATTTCAAAAGAATTTTGAAATTATTCATAGATATCTCAAAAAGTTAAATGAACCCTCCACATTCATAAAGATCTCAAAAAGTAAAATCCTTCACCTAGAAACTCATGTCAAAGACCTTAAATATGAATGCTCTAATAAGATTTATGCTTATTGCTTCTATATGATGCTATATTAGCATGCTCTTTTAGTTGTGCATGTAGTATGATATGTTTGTATTGTAGCAATAATTTATAACTTATCCATCCATGTCTAGGATAATGTTTTTTTGGTTTAAAGCCTTTGATGTAGAGGACTGTTGGGATAGTCTTGGATGTGACTTGTGGATTTGTGGTGGTAATTAACACCACAATAATTCAATCAATGGATTTAACCTCTAACTGGACTTGTATTATTAGAAATTTCATAACTTATGACTCATAAATATAATATTTTCTTTAATGGACAAATTATGATAATGCTATTTTTCAGATCCCTTTAGTAAGCCTTTCATGATTTTTATGGGAAATCATATATGGACTCATACATTTTAAATTTTTGTTTTCTTTATATATTTATGGATTCTAGTAAGCAAATTTTAACAACGATGCATGCTCTTATCACATGTAATGATATGCAGCAAAGCCATTAACACATCCCAGTGATCTTGTCAACGACAATGAGTAGGGTTATAGAAAAATTACTTGTGGATTGTGAAGCTCTTTCCTAGTGAATCCGACAAAAGTACAAAATTTGATAGCATGCTATATTGTGAAAATTGTAAATTTAAATTTTTACCTTGAATTGATCAAATGGAAATTTGAAGAAAATAATCAAGTGACCAAATGAAAATCTAACGTTTATTTTTGAGTTCTTGAAAATTGAAGAAATGAAAACAACTAATTTCCTTTCTAACTTTTGCTAATTTTTATTTTTAATTCATGCACTGAGTAGGGCATGTCAAGGTGTCTAGTGTGGTGCACAAAGTATTTTGATTGGGAGGCATCTTAATTCCGTCGTATAAAAGGTTAGCTTTTACCCTAAAATTCGATCATTTGAAATTGCATAGAAAATTTTGGAAAAAGAGTATATATAAAAAAATATGTTTTGGTTATTTTATAATTATGATGAAGATGGTTATTGGGATGTGAAAATTGAGATGTAAAAATTCACCTATTTGAAAAAAAGGTTTAAAAATTATATTTTATGTATTGAAAAGTAAATTTTTATAAAAATGAATAAAGTAAAAGTAAATAAATCCAGTTTTATAGAGCATATATTGGATATTTAATTTTAAAATAAGGACACATATGTACTTACATTTTCATCTTTTTTATAGTTTTTATTACCAAATATGTCCATTTGAATTGATATCGAAAAAATATTAAACAAATGGGAAAAAAGATCAACAAAACTGAGTTTTGAATTCGGCCTTTGGGTGCTTGTAATGGAACTGCCATTTTTTTCATGACATTTTTATTTGTAAGAAATAAAGAACTGTTAGCTTTTCATTCACTACTGTACATAATGATCAAATACATTTCATTTCCCTAAGGTTTTTCCAAGGATATAGGAATGACTTGCTAACTTATCAAAACATCATAATAATAACCACCTCACACACA
Organism: Combretum micranthum; assembly: GCA_024138025.1. NCBI lineage: Eukaryota > Viridiplantae > Streptophyta > Magnoliopsida > Myrtales > Combretaceae > Combretum > Combretum micranthum. The sequence continues at coordinate 358,071 of JAMXBD010000863.1, read as the reverse complement.
CAACCATAACATAGTTTGATACAACCCACAAACATACAACAAATATTGATATTTGGCATGTTAGGAGAAATTCCAAGATTGATTTCTTACTTGTAAATTTGCCATAGGTTTGTCTTTCATTGGTAAATATAACTCCTCATGCTAAATGTTGTATCTCAAATGAAGATGATGAGTGACAACTTTGTAACCGTAAACTCTTTTCAATCAAAGTGATCCTTTCCTTCGTCGTACGGTTTCTTCAACTTTCGTATAGCAATGCACCTCCGAATTGCACGTTTGAGCACATTTGGAGGCTGCAGCCCATTCTTTTCTATAAGGTTTAATGGACCTTCCATATTTAGTAAATACTTTGACAAAGTCATCAAATGATAAAGAAAATGCTTCAACTTTTGTCACCGACTGAATAGTTTGTTTTGCAAGGAGAAATTTTGGCAGTGGCTACTCAAGGGCTTTTTGAAGCAACTCTTTCCCAAATGGATCATCTTTTGTAAATTGCTCCACAATATAGATTATTTTGTAGATTGGATATCCCTCTTGATAGATGTTTGTTTCTGATTGGAATATGATTGCACTTGCTCGTTCTCGTAATTCTTTTTTAATTTCGTTTTCTAGCTCCTCAAATTCTTTCACTTAGACATATAAGGAAAAGCATTTGAGCATATTTGATATAAATTTAAAGTTTAAGTTTGTTAGATTTGATATTGTTCTGTATTTGCTAGTTGATAAAAGCTACCCTACAGAACAACCTTTCGCAAAAATACGGATCTTCCTTCTCAATTGCTATGGAATATTGTTGAGCATGCTCTCAAGATTAACTTCAACGACTCCTTGCCACTTAAGATGTTGACATGTACATACTTCTTTCCTTAATTGCTTCGGAAGATGATATAATAAATGTAGAAGGTCTTGTGGATTCCAAGGACAACTAAACATATTAGTGTAAGAGATGTATTAGCCCATATAACTAAATCATTAACTTGCATTTAAAAAGAAAAAATCAAACCTATGCATTTCCAATAAATAGAGCAGATAGAACCAAACCAAAAAAGCAAATGAAGACAGCAAGGAATGTATCCCATATGTAGTCGCCAACCTCAATGTTTAGCCCCGATGAACTACAAATATTTCGATATAATTTCACAATTTTAGAACTTCCAAGGTTACATAAAACATTTGCAAATAGTATTATTGGAAATTTCTCATTAATATATCATGTATATTAATAGCTTATTATAGGCATTTGAATCCAAATATCAAACAATTTAACTTTTATTAGAACAATTATAGCTAAAAATCTAATATTAATATGTCATATATGCTTCCTTGTAAATACATATTTTAAAGTTTATATTTGTGACCCTTTAACAATTTTATGGAACCTGTATTTTATAAAATCTACATGTTTTGGGTAGCTTATGAAGACTATGACCTTTTTTATTTCTTTTTTTCTTGTTTAAAATATTATAATCCTTAAAATCGTGATATTAAAATTGTAAGTTAGTAGAGATTTTAAATATAAATTAAAAATAAAAACTTAGATAATTAATATAATTTTCTCTTATCAAAGTTTGAACCTAAATTTCAAAGTGGCTAAATATTTATACTCAACCAAACTTACACTTGTTGTATTCACTAATCTTCATCTTCTTTACTAATGTGGGTTGTATGTTCATTGATGAAAAAGTACAAATGTCGATGATAAAACATGAGGTAGTAAGTTTGATAAGTAAAAGTTTGATTGAGTATGAAATTTAGCAACTTCAAATAATTTATATAAAACTAAAGAATAATGCATAATATCGGTAGTAATTTTACATTATGCATCTAATCAACTACTAAGGGCTAGTCTTAAATAATGGATAATAGGTTACACTAAATTAGTAGGATTTCCTTTTTATATCTTTTAAATTTAATTATATCTAAAAAGGTATATTATGAGTGTGCGCATAACAGCCTACCTATATTAAAAGTTTTCAAGCTAGCCTATGCCCCAGAACCTATAATGGTATACTTGGTACATGTTCAAGGCAGTTTCTTAAGTTGCTAAAAGGTCATTAGTACCCATAAATATAAGTTTCAAAAATTTGTATATGAAACATATATACCTATCGTTTGATGCTCAAACTAAAACCCCGCTATATAAAGGTACAATAGTCTTTTTACTTCAACAGTTTCTAATATTCAACTTAAGTAGAAACACATGTTATATATGATGCGCGTAATATGGACTTTCTACATAATTATAGCATTTAAAGAAAAAGAAAAGCTCAAACATGAACAGACCTAAGGTTATATATGTCCCCCCAAAAGCTCCTAGAGACCTTCTTCATAAAATCTATGAATCCGATGATATCGGAGTAATTGCATCGCTGAAGGATACACATCCTTGGGACCCTGATAAACCCTCTTGGCCAACTTTGCATAAGGAACAACACCGGCAGCACCTTGGTGCCTCAGCACTGAGCTTAGAAACTTGACTGATCTCTCATTAAGGCTACTAATGGAAGCAAAGCCACCATTCTCCGACCTATGCCTATCACTCGACTCCGAGCCATCGGACCTTGACGCAGTATCTCCCTCTTTTCTCCCCATCTCGTAGGCGAGCCGCTAAATCCTGCCAGCCGAGTCAATCGAGAAAGATTGGATAGTAGAGGTACTTGAACTCGACATTGTTAACAAAGCTTGGAAGATGCCTATGAACTGAAGACAAAAGAAACGTTCGGAAAACCTATGGATGGAATGCAAAAAGAAAATACTACCAAGAAACCCTCACAAAAAAGTAGTACTTATAGAAGAATGGGGAAAGTGGAAAGGCTCAGCCCCTTCGAGATTTGTGAGTAGGCCTTAGGGCCTTGACATCACGACCAATCACCATGACTATCAAAGCCAGACGCAATTATTGTTAGAACCTTTCAAATCCATAAGTCCCCTCGAAAATTACATACCCCCTCAGACACTATGAAGCATGTTAGGTATAACATCACACTAAGAAATTTAGCGGTTCTCATAATAAGACATTACTAAAGGGGGATGCAGCTCAAATGGAAAGCTCAACCCGCCCTGACCTGAACTCCTTAAGACAACGACCTCACGGGTATACACTCTCTCTACTCTCACATTGAGAGTGGGGGAGGGGGGTAGGACAAATGTTGACGGTAAAATATAAACCCTAGCCATTTATGTATGTATTAGCTAGAAATGACCATGGATTAAAATTAATGTTTATGACTTGATGTGTCACTAGAAATAGGATAAATTCATTAAAGAAAGGTTAAAAGGCCAATGTAGGCCTTAAAAGTTAGAAACTTATCTAAGGTTAAGTGAATGACTAAATAAGCCTACTTATATGATTAATGTAAATTATTTGTCAATGAGATAGGTTATGTGCCTTAAAGAAAACAAACTTGGAAATGTGGATTACTTTCTCCACGTAGGTTACGACTTTGCTAGTGAAGGACTCGAAATTCCTAAAACTCATTCCTCGATATTTAAGGATCACCAAATAACTAAAATATAAGACTAAGTAGACGCAAGGTTAAGAATTTAGGCATTTTATTATTAAATAAAACAAAGGATGAAAAACATAATATGAGACTTATATGGTTCTGTTCATATTAGATTAATGCAATAAAATTAACCAAAGTTCATATCTATGATCACAAGATCAAACAAAATTAGTAGATCGGAGCCAATATGGAGAAAAAGAATCATACCCAATATAAAAGGGCTAATTTTAGCCCATGAATGATAAAGGGACAAATTGAGATTGATTCATAAATTAGTAAACACAAGGGCCATGAAGTAAGAGAAATAAGGATCAACGGGATTAGAATAAAGCCCAAATCAAAAGAGTATATATTTTAGACCCATCAAGTAAGAAAAGCCCATAATGGAAGGTAACCATAAATGGCTATAATAATGATCACATATACAAGGTATTGCTACAAGGACCACCATTTAGAATCAAGCCAAGATAAGAATGTTGAGCATATGATATGGCCTAATTTAAATTGGCAATTAAAGATACACGACAATACCGATAATATTCTACCATAAGTCTTATGGAAAGAGATATTAGCTATAAAGGTTATTATTTGTGCTAAAAACAATACAATGAAATAACGAAAAGTTGAACGCAATCATGACAAGTAGACAAGTTTCCAATTAGGAATATGAAGGCCTTATGGCCCATAAAAGTAGATATAGACCAATTTGCCTCATAAGTGCTAATATAAGAGACTAACCAGACTTACCTAAAAGAGAAGGCCCAAATCCAAAGCCCGTTAAGAGTAATCTAAACTAACCTATATTATACAAGTGGGTTAGACAAAAACCCACATGACAAAACATTAGAAGAATTCAAGTAGAAAAGGCTAAAGATAAACCCATAGATAAGAAATGCCCAAAAGCACTACAAGACCTTAAAGTTAAGATTTAGCTTTTTATTACAACTTACAACTTTTTTAGTATTGACACATGTTATATTTTCTTTTACATATATATGTGATCTTGACTACCTCTTCGACGTCCCTTCCAACTATTATGATTCGTGATTGCTGTTATAGACTGGTGTATAACTCAAACTTATTTGCATTATTTGTAGATGTAGTACAATTGCAACTAAACAAAAGATAATAATTGAACTGTGTGGGGATTTAGGTTATGTGTACTGTGTGATTTGTGTTTAGATAAGACACTCCAAATAAAGTGATAATATATGTGTATGGTTTTACTGGTCACCGATTAGAAGTTAAGGAATGTCCATGAATTGTTTGATCACCTGAACCTAACTAAATTATATTAGATAATAAACTTAAACTGGTCATACATAGCACTACTGCATAAACATTGCATATATATATATATATATATATATTATAGCCATTAATGTCATCTAATACTGTTCATGGCCCATGGTGTGATAAGGGTTTCTAATGAGAAAATGCTAGTTCCGTTGATTCAATCATGGGACCTATGGGTTCCCTGGCAACTACTTGATTTTAGAGGAATGCTGCCTATGGTTCCTATGTGAATTTAGTAATACTTAGGGAGTTTCTTTGTTTACGGGTAGTAAAATGAGTTTTTACTATTTTTAAAATAATGTACTATTTGCATTCTTTGATTCTCTTGGGCATTAATGACTAGTGATGAGTTCCTTAAACCCAGTATGAGGGTGTAAATCTCCACCGTATTTGGATTCTAGTCATCTAAACTTATATGTATATAATCATATGTTTAAGTGTTGCATTACATATGCTTGATTAACAAAACTTGGTGTGATATGTCTTTATGTGTTTAATGTCTAGTTACTTTACTGAGCGTGGATTTTGCTCACACCTTTATAGATTTCACAGGTTTAGATGTAGCCTTGGCTGGTCTCTATGAGAGATTTTATTTTGGTTTGCACTTAACCCCTGGGTTAGAATCAAGCGAGTAAGGCAACTAGGAAACCTAGTCTCCATGATTAGCTACTAATATATATATATATATATATATACCTATATATATGTCTATGTTTAAAATTGTGTTAAAGATGTCCTAAGACTATTTGTTATGATACCTATGTCTAGGTTTGCTATGTGCTAAGATTGAAAAGTTATTATTATTCCATGATGCTATTATATACATGCATGCTTTATTCATATTCTATACAATATTGATCTTGGTTGAATGTGCTGCACCCCTAGGAGTTACCCAGTCATATCATATGCATCTGTCTCTCTGGAGCTCGGAATAGGTGCTACGGATAGATACGAGATAGGATGATACGAGAGTACCCTTTGAGCCGTAACAGAAACTGACATTTTGTTATGACACTTTATTTATTATTATTAAGTGAATACACATCATTAGTGTCAAAAATAATAATAATAAAACTAGATATGGCAGTTATTTTTGTATTTATTTTATTGGATGGTTACTTCCGTCTTTCTCCTCCCATAACAAAACATCCTCAATGCTATTACACTATCTCTCTCTCCCTCTCTAACAAACCGTTACGACTATTTTTTATTTTTATTTGTACACACTCATCATCGACGCATCATCCGCTAGTTATTAAGAATACTAAATTATTAGTTTTTTTTTTTTTTTTGTTTACTATGGTACATAATGATCATACACATATTAATTTCCTAAAAGGTTTCCCAAGATAGCGATGCAAAAATGACTTGATAACTTGTCAAAACAATTTGGCTAAAAAAAAAATTATCAAAACAATGTAGTGATCATCTCACGCACAACCATATACCTCGTGATTGATTCATCCACAAGCATATAAAATGATTTGGCATGTCAGGAAACATTCCAAGATTGATTTCCACTTGCAAATTATTGATTTATTATGGTTTATCTTCCATCATAAGAAAACATTTCATGCTAAATGTCATAGCTCAAAGAAAGATAACTAGGGGGAGGGGTGGGGCTCAAGAGCGGGATTAACGATTCTGCAAAGTCTTTACAATCAAATGATCCTTCCTTCTCTTCATGGTATGGCTCCTTTAACTTTTGTATAGCAATGTACCTCCGAACTGCACCTCTGAACACATTTCTAAGCCATTCTTTCCTATAAGGTTCCATGGACCTAGCATATTTGGTAAAGACCTTGACAAAGTCATCAAATGATAGAAAAAATGCTTCAACTTTTGTCACTGATTGGACAGTTTGTTTTGAAAGGGGATGAGTTGACAATGGAGACTTGAGGGCCTTTTGAAGTAACTCTTGCCCAAATGAGTCATCGTTTCTAAGTTCCTCCACCGGTAATTCATTATTCCTACTATTAAATGCCATAACTTTACCTTTTAGGATATAGATCATTTTATAGATCGGATATCCCTCTTTATAGATTTTTGCTTTTGCTTGAAATACCACTGGACTTGCACGATCGCGCAATTCTTTTCTCATTTCTTCATCTAACTCCTCAAATTCTTTCACCTAGATGTACAACAAAAGGCATCTCAATATATTTAATCTAAAAGTTTAAGTTTGTTAATTAATCTAATTTAGTATCATATTACTAATTGATAAAAACTACCTTATGGAATAGTCTTTTGCAAAAATACGGTTTTATCTTCCTCCTCAATTGCCAAGGAATATTATTGAGCAAGCTCTCGAGATTAACATCACCGACTCCTTGCCACTTAGGATGTTGACACATAGATACTTCTTTCCTTAATTGCTTGGGAAGACGACCAAACAGAGGCCAGCTTTGTAGTCTCTCTCTTTTCTCTTTTAGTTTCGCCAACGTAGAAGGTGTTTTGGATTGCAAGTACAACTGAATATTGTGAGGGAAAAAAAGCATATATTAGTGTAGGAGATGTATTTGCCCATATAACCAAATCATTGACTTGTATTTAAAAAAAGAAAAAGAAGAAGCAAACCTGTGCATTTCCAATAAGCAGAGCAGATAGAATCAAACCAAAAAAGCAAATGAAGACGGCAAAGAATGTATCCCATATGTAGTCGCCAACCATGATGTTTAGTCCTGATGAACTAAGAATATTTTGATACAATTTCACAATTTTAGAACTCCGGGGGTTACATAAAACATTTGCAGATAGTATTATGGGAAAGTTCTCATTAATATATCATGTATATTAATAGCTTATTATAAGCATTTAAATCCAAATATCAAACAATTTAACTTTTATTAGAACAATTATATCTGGAAATCTAATATTAATATGTCGTATATGCTACCTTGTAAGTACATATTTTAAAGTTTAGAATTGCCACTTACTTATGACCCTTTAACATCATTATGGAACTTGTATTTTATAAAATCTGCATGTCTTGGGTAGCTTATGAAGCCTATGACCTTTTTTATTTTTTTTTCTCATTTAAAATATTATAATCATTAAAATCGTGATATTAAAATTGAAAGTTAGTAGAGATTTTAAATATAAATAAAAAATACATACATATATAATTAATATAATTTTTTCAAATCAAAGTTTACACCTAAATTTCGAAGTGGCTAAATATTTATACTCAACCAAACTTACACTTGTTGTATTTACTAATTTTCATCTTCTTTGCCATGACGTGTTGTATGTTCATTGATGAAAAAGTACAAATGTCGATGATAAAACATGAGGTAGGAAGTTTGATAAGTAAAAGTTTGACTGAGTATGAAATTTAGTAACTTCAAATATTTTTTATAAAACTGAAAAATAATGCATGATATAGGTAGTAATTTTACATTATACATTTAATCAACTACTAAGGGCTAGTCTTAAATAATGGATAATAGGTTACACTAAATTAGTAGGATTTCTTTTTTATATCTTTTAAATTTAATTATATCTAAAAAAGGTATTTTATGAGTGTGCGCATACCAGCTTACCTATATTAAAAGTTTTCAAGCAAACCTATGCTCCATATCCTATAATGGTATACTTGGTACATGTTCAAGGCAGTGTCTTAAGTTGCTAGAAGGTCATTAGTACCCATAAGTGTAAGTTCCAAAAATTTGTATATGAAACATATATACCCTACCGTATTTGACGCTCAACCTAAAACCCCTATATATAAAGGTACAATGGGCTTTTTACTTCAACAGCTTCTGATATTCAACTTAAGTAGAAACACATTTTATATATAATGCGTATAATATGGACTTTCTACCTAATTATAGTATTTAAAGAAAAAAGAAAAGATCAAACATGAACAAACCTAAGGCTGTTTATGCCCCACAAAAGCTCCTAGAGACCTTCATCACAAAGTCCGTAGATCCAATGATATCGTAGGTAATTGCATCATGGAACATTCCATAGTTAAAGTCATCGTCCGATGTTGAAGCACAATAACCATGGAGCCTGTGACTATATAGATAATTATTGTTACTCTCACAATATAGGTCAGGTTCACTACATCCATCGAATCCCCTCTCACAAGCTCCTTTTAAGCAATCCGTTCTTCGATCCACAGAACGTATATACCAAAAACCTCCAAGGACCTATTTTTTACCATCAAATTTAATCATATAAGTAAATTGATTTAATCACCATTATAGGCATAAGATAAAGGAGATTAATTCATGTCTCAATATAGGTAACCAGATGATTGCAAGTTAAATGTTAAGTTATATAGTATTAAAATGATAAAATAAAATCACTCAGATTGGCATATTTATCATGATATTAGTTGCCCTTGTTTCTAAGGGGAAAAAAATTTATTCATCAATATAGATATTTGAGTATACTACAAGACCTTGAGTTGACAATGTAAATGCGCCGTTCATGTCAATAAAATATATTGAGTTGAATTCATCCACGGTGTACTATTGATAAATTTGGAAAGCATTCAACGTTTTTATTTTTAGCATTTCCCCCTCATAAAATGCATTTAGTGAGTTAGAGAATATATATATAATATATATATATATATGATGTCTAAATTTTATACATTTTTGCAATTAATTATTTTAACTTTATTTATTTTTACAATCAACTCTCTAAACGGAGTTAGCTCAAGCATAAATGATATCGAAAATTTTATTAGTAAATTTGTAATTTAAAATTTTAGGTAGTTAATTATAAACATTCATAAAATTTTGGTATCAAATGTAATATTTATCTCTTTTTTTTTTAAGATTTAAAATAAGGTCTAAACATTTATTTCAATAATATGAATCTCATATATAGAGTTCAAACATTATAAATGTAATTGCACAAATTTACTAGTCATTAGATCCATGGATGTCTAGCTTAGGCAAGAATTTTCCATTATGATCATGAATGATCATATCCATGAATCGTCTACCAAAATTCACTTACATGACTTGCCAGCAAAAAGAGGAGGAGATTAAAGGCAGCTCCTATCCATTGGTGCATCTGAAATAAACTTGTAGCCACAGCTATGTATGTTGGACAACATCGTAAAATTCGTGGAACAAGTTGGAATACCACACCAAACTTAAGCCATAATTTTAAATGCGATCGCAAGCCTACTGCCCATACCACCACCTGATGCAACAATAACATTACGAAACTATTCTAGACTACCAAAAAGTCCAGTTTAGCATAATCCAATACTTACTATCATACTTGTGGTTGAACCAATACGGGAGATTGATTAGTATATCAAATGAAATATAAATAAATAAAGTTATAATCTATATTATAAGATGATACTAAGATTGATTTAACTACGTGCATACAAATAAATAAAGTTATAGATTATGGGTTTGGGATGTAAATGAGATGGTTTGGCCTGAGCTTGCTTAACAATTTAACAAACTCTAGTTGAACTAGACTTTTACTGAGGCTGAAAAATATAGACTCGAATTCAAGTTCATTACAAGCTAGTTAGGAATTTGCAAGCTTGAGCTTCAACTCTAATTCATTTACATAAATAATTATATTCATAATATTGTATTAATATAGCTAATTATATATAAGATTATATTAATACAAATAATTATATTTAATAAAAAATAATATAAAAAATTTCTTCATGAGCTTTTAATGAGCCTGATACATTAGCTCTTAACGAGTTTGTTCGTGAGTCAACTAGCAACCTTAGAGAAAAGTTCAGACTTAGCTTGTTTAACTAAACAAACTTTATTTTGAGCTCAAGCTCTAACCCAGACCTAATTGGGCCTAAGACAAGTTAAGCTCAAGTAGCTCAACTCGTTTGCAGTCCTATTTATGCATTATTACGACCCGCTTACTTTGAGGTAATAACATAATCATTCCTACAAATCAATTTATTATCTTGTTTACTTGCACAAATAATCTTACTATTCCTTATGTAGAGAGAGTAAAAAAAAAAAAAAAAAAACCACCTACCAATTGTTTTTTTTTATTATTATTATTATCTCTCTATTCCCTCTCCATTGAGAACCAAAATTCAAAGGATGTTACTATTTTACTCCTAATAAATTTAGTCATTGACAAATCTACCATAATATTACACAAAGCCCTCGTTTTTAGATACAATTATGTCATTCTTTATTTATTTTATTGTTAAGATTTAGCAAATTTTGTGCAAGTCTACAATGCAGATTATATATAACATATACATATAAAATACATAATTTATGTTCTATAACGACCCATATAAATTATAACTTGTATATAACACTTGTCAGTAATATATGTGGATTATCTATGTTGTATATATAAATTATAGAATTATATACGAAAAAATAATGTGCATTGATAAAATATAAGTTGTATATATAAGTTATAATTCATAACTTATATATATAATTTGTAAGTAAAATATATATATTTCATATAGATAAGTTATAAGTAATATTATATATATATGATTTATATAAATATATAAGTTATAAGTTATATATATATATAACTTATTCTAAAAAAATATAAATACATAGCCTAGAGAGATTATGAATATATGAGCTATATATGTATTATATATATTATACATGTGACAAATGAATAGTATATTGATGAAATACATGGGTTACATAGCTAAGTTATACATGTAACTTAAATTATATGTGTATACACACACACACACACACATGCAAGTTATAACTTGTATATATAAGTTACAAGTCATAAATGTTTCATATTTTATAAGTTACAAGTTTTATATATACATATAAGCTATATTTCATATGTATAAGTTATAAGTAATAGTTTATATATACAAATTATAAGAAATAAGTTATATAGTATATCAATTGTATAGATATAAGTTATAAAAAAAATAAAAATATAATTTAGACATTTTGAAAATAAATGTTATGTATTATATATGTTATTTATGTAACAAGTAATAGTATATTGATAAAATATGTAAGTTTCATATATAATTTATAATTTATAAATATAAATTATATTTTGTTTATATGAGTTATATATCTTTTATGTTTTATAAGGTATAAGTTATACAGATATATATAAGCTATAATTAATCTATATAAGTTATAAATTATACATAAGGTTATATATGTATAAGTTATATATATAATTTATAAATTATATAATACATCATATTTATTTGTAATCTATGATTTATATACATATAAATAAATATCTAAAAAATATAATTACATAATCTAGTGATTATGAATATTGTATAAATGGAAAATAACAAAGTATTGATAAAATATATAAGTTGTATATATAAGTTATAAGCTATACACATAGGTTATATTTTATAAGTTGAATAATAGATATAAGTTATAAGTTATAATTCATAACTTGTATATATTTAACATATAAAAGTTATATGCATTAAGCTATATTTCATGTTGATAAGTACTATTATGTATATAATTTTCATTAATATATAAGTTATGAGTTACAAGTTACATATATGTTATATAATATATTAATTATACACAAGTGGTTAGATTTCTATATATATATAATATATATATATTACTCTGGTTTAAAAAAATAAATAAATAATCTATATATTATGAATATATTAGCTATGAATTATATATTTTATATATACAACAAATGAATAGTATATTAATAAAACACATAGGTTGTATATAAGTTATAAGTTATACATGCAAGTTGTATTTTATAAGTTAGGTTATATTTATAAATATTATAACTTATAACATGTATAATAAGATTATAAGTATATATAACATGTATTAATATGTATAAGTTATAAGTTATATATGCATTATGTTTTATAAATTATAAGTTATATATATATATAAGCTATAATTCATATATAATAAAGTATATAATATATGTAATCCCCCAAATTTTTACGTAATTTAATTTTGATAAATACTAAAAATGTAATATAGAATTATATAAAATATTTAGAACAAGTAGTAAAAAATCACTCCAAATTTTTCTCGATTTACAAAATGTCAAAGAATAAATTTGATTATAGTTAGAAAGATTAAAAATCATTACCAATAAAAATATTTCAAAATACAAACCTAAACTTCTATAACCTCAGATAATTTAAAACGAAGATAAACCAATCGTTAATATAAAATTACTGAATTCTTTAAGCTCAATGCTTCGGGAATAAATCATATGCTTGTTAACTAATGAAATAATAGTATCAAAATCTAAAAACAATATTAAGTAGCACTAGAAAGAATATGTTGTTATAGATAACTCATGTACAATAAAACGTAATATTGGTAAAATAATCACTAGTTCAACAAGAAATCATAGTTACCTTGAATTTAAGTTACAATAACAAACGAGTAATTTCAAACCGATAAATACAATCTATCAACAGTACTTTTGGTATAGTACGATAATCTAAAAATGAATTACTAGGATTATCAATATATATAGATACTAATACTGAATAATAATTATTCATCTAGATCCAAAATGAAAAGTTCAAACCCGGTGTTTTAATTGTTAGGAAATTCTAACTTTATTAGGACTAGGTTCCTAATTTAATTCATCAAACTTGAAAATTTAATCACGTAACTTAAAAATATTAAAAATAATTAATCGTATGAAGTTTTAACTAAAAATTTAAAAATACAAATAATTTAAAGTGTTGTAGTAACTTAAATAATTCTAACTCGATAAAACGTAAACATAACGAGTATAGATATACGCGAATAATTTATATTTTTTTTTTAAAAAATAATTTTTGTAACTATTAAATATTTATATAATATATATAAAAAAGTAAAATCGGACAAGTGCACCGCTGGGAAAATTAAGGTCTGGAACGTGATCAGCAGCTGTCCTCCATGCGTGCGTTGCTGATATTCTCTCAAGCAAAACGAGGATCACTTCACGCGCCAGCAGCAAAGGAGTCAATAGCAGAAGACCGAGCAACAGCTGGCTTCACGCACAGCATACGAGCGGTGCTGCTGATCATGCCCGCTTAAACAGAGAAAGTCTACGCAACAGAAGGCCGCAAATTTCAACTAGAACAGAGGAGCTGTCAGCTGCAATTACTTTTCCACGAACAGGAAGCTTCCATGTTGAACTGAAGCCGCGGGAAATTGTAACCACCGCTGGAATTGAAACACAGCTGGAACCAATTAGAAATCACGGCAATTGGAAGTGCAGCATCACGCACAGCACCACACGCACAGCAGATGAAGGTCACCGAGCAAACCTCCTCCACGAACAGCACACGTACAGCAAAGGACACAAGACAGCTACAAATTCCTCTCTTCACGCGCGGATGGAGACTTGAAGAAACCGAGCCTCTGTAGTCTATATTACCCTAAAGAATTCACGTGGAACAGAGGAATTTCCACGGTGCAGCATATGACGTCTTTAACTGCTGCAGAGGAGAGTGCACAGCTGTGTTGAATTTAAATTGAGCTTCAAAAATCAAAACGGAAATTGACGCATCAACCAACGACGAAATCCCAGCTTAGATACACATTAAATACCAAAGAATTCCAATTCAAACAAGCAACAAATAACCTCTCAAATGTTCTTGATATCCACCGAAAAGTGTAGCTGCAGCGGGGGAGGGGGGGGGAATCCAAACAAAAACTGCAGCATTCACGTCCAGATTCTGCACCCAACATTGAGCTCCCAAATTCAAATGAAAACGACATATAACCCAATACAAAAATTCCACATATGATAAACATTTAATGCTAAGAATTTCAACTCAAAAATGCAGCTAAAACAGATCCAATTGGTCTAGAAAAAGTCATCAAACAACAGCTGCAGCAAGAGGAAATTCAAACAAAATCTGCAGCAGCAAACTTGAAATTTGGCCTCTGTTTCACACGATTTTGACCCGATTTTTCTTGCAAATTGAGCCCCAATTTTACACACATAAACAACCTTAATTAACTACCAAACAAACACATTTAATTCCCCTTGAAATCAGCCACAAATTTCATGCAAATTTATCACAAATTCACCCTCAAATTCGCATGAAATCTACCCGAAAATTTACATCAGAAAATTTGTATTTCTCAAGAACAAAACCCCTCTTTAGCCTCCTAAACTTAGCCTAACATTAGTACATATATATAGCCTTAAGTTACACATTAACTTAGCTCAAAATCTCCCCAAACACAATTCAAAAATCCTCTCAAAACAACTACACGAATTTACAAAAATCTCCCACTCACATTGTCTAAACTTACTTCAACACTTCAAAAACAAAGAGTATCCCTTGTTTAGATCCTATAACACTACCCAAGCGTCAATACTCATCAACACAATTAAAACCCCACTTTAGCTATTCCAAACAACATCCAAAACCGAGATAAATAGCCTTTGGTATATCATCAATTCAAGTTGAATCTAAGCTCAATAAGGTAAAAATGTGTACATATATAAGTTAGTTTAGCTAGATTAATTTTTCCTTAGTTGCTCATTTCCTTACTATCCTCTTTAGATCATCACTTTCATCAAGGAGGAACTAAACCCCATGTATCATCTAAACAAGGTAAGAATTATATTAATTCAAGTGTTCATTTTGTTTTATCTTTAGAAATTATTTTATAAACTTACCAAAATAGATCTAACCATATATTTATGTTATTTAGACTATTTAGTATATAAATACATCAACTTGAAGATTTTTAAGTGTAGAAATTCAAGTCTTAGAAAGGAAAAACTAAAACTATACTTCAATTACAACAAACTAAATTAAACTTGAAATAACTCATGTAGACCGTTGGAAAGAATGAATAAACTGTATTGATATGTTTGTTTAAAGCCAAAAACGACCTCACCAATGGAAAGAACACGAAAAATCCTATGAAATCGACTATTTATTTGTTAAAAACGGATAAGAAATGAATTAGATATTACAAAAACAAAAAAGAAATTTCTGCTGCCAGATCTACACGAACAGAGCAGACTGTTCTTGTACTTTTCGTCCCCTTAATGACTTTGTTTGATAAAACTAAGACCATTAATGGATTGTACTCAGAAAATACTACGAAAACGACTATTTATTCGTCAAAAACGGATTAGAAATGAGTTGGATATGATCAAAACAAGTTTCGACTACAACTATTAGGATTCACTTGGAACCTATGTATGTTCTTCATAAATTTAAAAATTGTACAAGTCTCTTTTCTTGAAAATAATTTCACTACTATAAATTACTCTTCGAGTACTATCAAATCGACTATTTATACAACGAAATCGGATATAAAACGAATAAGAAATCACAAATAGAAATTCACTCAGTCTCACTTTTAAACTTATATCAATGTTACTGTTATTTCTATTAATATAGTTATGATTATGACTATTATTATACTACTGTTTAGAGTATTCCGTATTATTAATATTTTCATTAGAGTTATCAATATTGTTATTTTACATTAAAGTCACTATAATTATACTATCATCAATTCTACTTTTGTCACTCATGGTATTAATTACTAGTTATCTAAAAATTGTTGTTATTATTATACTTGTATTTAATACTAATACCGATATTGATTTTTCAATACTAATATTACTAATAATATTATAGTATTACACTTAGCTTGTTTTACAACAAAAATAAAACTGAAATATAATAGAAATTTGATATATCTACATACGATTTTTATAACTTTTGAAAGATATAGATATTAAAACATACCCTTAAATAAATAGAAATACCAATTTAGAGACAGATAAGGTTGACGGGCAAAGAATTAATAAATAAAAATCTTCTATTAAAAGCAGTAGAACTTAAGAAAAGACAAACCTCTTAAATAAAAATATAGATAGCAATTAATAAAAACTATACCAAATACCGATACGGAATAGTTAGGCACCTATAAGAATTCAACTAAATTATTTAACAATACAGTAATTAATATGACAGACTTAATTTAATATCCGACGATAGAGATCAACACCTTTAAATTATAGGAAGACTTCTCTTACAGAAATAATCCAATAATAAATCTCTGTTATTTCCTTTCATAGGAAAATAGATCAATTCCGGATGCCAGTAGCTTAGCGAGGACCACAGGTGGGGAATTTGATGATCTACTATTTGCTTGTGATTGTACTGTTTGTTGTTATGCTGATTGTATTGCTTGTATGGAATGATGATTGATGTGAGTGTTATCATCCGCATGATCACCTGCATAAATGGATAAAGATAATTATTCGACTAAACTAATCGGATATACTCGTCGCATGTGCTTGATTCCCCTGTAGGAATGTTCCAATTTGACATCAAAAGTATTTCGAAATGTATTTTAAAGAAATCCGACTTGGAATATTCCAGGTTAATTTTTATATCCTTTGAAGAGGAAGAATTTATACTAAAAAGAGTTTATGAGATAAACATGGGAATTTCCGAGTATTGTTGTGACAGTGGATGTGGCCTGAATTTGGGTCCATGGTCACTTGGCGATAGATGTTACCTGAATTTGGGTCTATCAGCCGGATTCACCTTTATAGGTGATGGTTCTTTTTGGCAGTAGATGTTACCCGAGTCGGGGTCTACTTGTGCGATTCACCATAGATTGGTGATGGATTGTAAGGAATGACCATTAAATTGGCATTATATATATTTAAATATGAACTAGCGTAAATCACGTGAACACGTTGGGGAATATTTGTTGTTACCAATGGGGTTAGCATTGGTGAGTCTGGATGGACGAAACCACCAGGCAGCCTCGTACGGTTAAGGCGAGGTGTCTCATGCGAGTAAGTATGGGAGACAACTGAAGTGTAGACAGGTAAATCTACATCGTCTATGGTTCCGGACCCCCATAGATGTGTTGCTTGCATTCATCACGTATGCATTCATATTGGTATAGATAGATTTGCATGAGTGTATAATTAATGTTTGATAACTTGCGTGACGGTAGTAGTGAGGAATGAACTCACTGAGCCCGTGGTTTGCTCACCCCCCTACAGTTTTTGTGCAGGATTATTACTAGCTGGGATTGGGCTAGGAATGTGTGAAGAGAGCTTCTCCAACAACCTTATTGAAGATAGAGATATAGGATATGGAAACTTAGAATGTAAAATAGATGAATTTTGAATTTTGTATGTTGTAGTTTGGAAACCCAATTTCACTATTTGGTGGGGGATACCGATTCTCTGCGATCTTGGTGGAAATTGGAAAAAAAAAATCAGATTCCATAGTTGAGATATTGTTATACATTATATCATTTGTATGATAAACATTTATAAATAAATAGAGTCTTGTACACTCTGACATGCAAGACGGTTATCATGTTACGGGTGCACACGTGATATGATGGCTTTAGATAAATCCTGTTAGGCCCCCATATTAGAGTCGTGACAATATATCATCTTTATTTATAAGTTGTTATTTATATATATATCTATATGTCAAAAAATATATAAGTTAATAATCTATAGATTATAAATATTGCATAAATGGAAAATAAATAGGGCATTGATGAAATAGATAAGTTGTATGTATGAATTATATACATATATATATATATATTATATTTTATAAGTTATATGTTATATATATATATATATATCATATATAAATTATATGTTTATTTATTTATATATAATGTATTTGTTATGAATTACAATAGCATATGTGTGTGAATATAGGTATGTATATATGGGCATATTTATGTAGCTTCTTACTTTTTTATCTAAATAAGGGTATAATAATAATTTTAATTTTATTTCTAGTTTAACATATCATCAATAAATTATAAAGTAAACACTAAAAATATGTATATGTTCAACATATTTATTGATTATCATATCACTATTAAAACCGATAATAATACTTATCGGTACTGAAAATCAGTGGCTAAAAATAGGAAAAGTTAAATAATACAATACCTGAGGAAGAGGTAGAGATGCTATTACAGCGATCCCACGGGCTCCCTCACTTGATCTTCCGTCGGAAGATAAAATCCGAGAATTCTTAAACCACGTTAACAAATTTTTGCCATGAGATGTATTTGGAATTTTACTCTTTTTCATCGTTCTGCTCGGAGATCGCCTTCCACCACTACAACTCTTGGACCACCATGACAAATCATGAAGTATATCCACAGTTGTGGGCAGTACAACTGCCACTATCATCAGCTTCTTGTCCAATGCAAGACAAGTGGATCGCCACCTATCCATCATCAACAAAAGGTATTATCCATCAATTTAAAAAGGTCATCTTAATATATTTAGTAAAATATGCGTCAATCTAAAATAATTATCAAAACAATCTACTAAAATCTCATGTTGAATATGTGTTTTATGCTTATTTCAATCAATAAAAATCGCATGTGAAAAATGTAATTCTTGTATAGATTTTCTAATCAAATCGTATATTATAGATGCAATTTATTTATAAGTCTAGATCCCATTTTCAAAATATGATTTTAATAAATTATTTTTGTACTTAATTTAATTTCAATCCTATTTTGATAATTATTTTTATAGAAAGATTAAACCTACTTTCCACCCATCACCGGAACATAGAAGAATAATGGATCGACAGCAATTGCTGTTAGACCCAGTAGTAACATGATCCCTTCAGAATATTCGAATTGAAACATTGAATTTTTTGGTTTGTCATCTTTTGCTACTATTCCGTCGTCATCTCTTGCTTCTGGTCCTCTACAGACTAGATGAATGCTGTAAAAAAAAAAAAAAAAGATTGGTTCGTTTCTATTACTCAATAAATGTGCAATTTCGAATCAGAAGTAGTTTCACATATAGGAAGGAAGGAAAGAAAGAGACTGCATATATTATATATAGTGCATTAAGGATATATATATATATATATATATAATTTTAGATATATCCATGTAATATTTTTAAATCATTTTAAATAACTTTTTGGCTCTTTGGCAATGACCCAGTATATATAGACACCATGGGATAAGACAGCTAAAATATATGGAATCACCTATATACACTTATGTTATGGTTAGTATGCAGCCCTTTACAATCTTAATGTTGTAGCAACTTCTTATTATATATAAATTAGCATAGATGGAAAAGTAAGCTCGAAAAAATGTATTTCGTTTGTAATGAAGAGTGATTAAAGGTATTGATGGTCTTCCTAATAGTAGATAATAATCGGTGATGGCGCCCGATGTCCAAATTTGATAATGAGATAATTGAAAGTCAATGAAAAAAGTTAAATAAAATATTTTATCTTGACCTCGTTACGGTCGTAATGATTTTCATCATTTTCCATTATCGAATAGTCATGCAGTAAACTGTAAAGATAATATATTATATTACATGGAAAAAAAGTTGTTTTGAAATCATTTTTACATAGTAAATGCATGCTTGAATTAGTTTTCTTCTTTTTTTTTTTTATATTCCATTTCTTATGTTATTTTAAAATTTTCTAATAGGGGGAAAATCTATGGTCTTAGACCAACATATTAGTGACTCGAATATTGTCTCCTTAAAGACTTCTCAATATTATATGTAAGGTCCTTAAATGAATTTTTATCAATGACCATTGTTGTATACAAAGATTGAAGAACATGTCATCATCTCCTTTTTTATTTGTATCTTATTTATATTTAATTTATATTTTTTTCCTTGACTGTATCTATTTGAAATTTGGTGTTTGGAAAATCATCTTATCTGTAACTTATCCATTTGTTATAATGATGATAATAGAAGTGGTGGTTAGAGTATGAGAATTGGGATATAAAATTCACACATGTTTAAGCGAAAAAGGTTAAAAGTATATATTTTTTATGCATTAAAAAGAAAATTTTTATCGATATTTTTATGAAAATGAATAAAGTGAAGGATAAATAAATTCATTTCATAAGGATTTTCGGGATAATCGATTTTAGAAAAGAGGTATGTATGTATTTTGCCTTCATAATTTTAGCACTTGATTCATGACAAGTACGCCACTTGAGTTGATGTTAAAACAATACTAAATGAAGGAAAATAAGACAATCAAACAGAACCATAATTTGTTCATTGTTAGACAAGTTTCACATAATAAATGCCAAAGCTAAGTATGTGTTTTTAACTAAAGACCGGTTTTTATTTAAGGACCCACTTTATTTACTAAGAACTTAAGTCCTTAAATTAAAATTCCAAGGCTAAATGCCTAAAAGGTATTTTCCTTATACGCCAACCAGTCTAAGGGCGTGTAACATGTAAAGATCCTTTTTTTCCGATTTAGATTCATTAGAAATTATACTTCACTCATTTTGAACAAGTCACATGGAATGTATATACCAATAATTTTTAACATAAAAAAAGAATACTAATTATGGTGGTAATTGTTTAGAAACTATCTTCCTGTTATTGTATACGTCAAAATTTTATTAGCATCAATGCGTGAAGAATGCCAACAAAACGAAAAGGAAACCTATAAGGAGTGAGGGATGATGAAAATTAACCACATCATGGGCTGTTCCTGGATAGTCGAACCCATAGGGTCCTCCTCGGCCATTTTCTTTGTGAAATCGTTGTGACTTGACCCGTTGGTGAGCTACAAAATGTGTCCTAACAGAAACTTCGTTATTAGTGTGCTGTGGGGAAAAAGTAAAAAAAAAAAAAAAAGTAAAGAAAAAGAAAATAAAACAACATGATTGACTATCACAAACTGTCACAAGATGCAGCACTCTTACCCTTGTAAGACAAGAATTTTCTTACTTGATCAAAGTAGATGAAATTTGTCAAATATAATTCCATACGTATTTTTGAAAAACTTGTTTTCATAGTAAGCTTCAGATAAAGATATAAGGTATTCCAAAACATGCTTTTATCTTTCTCTTGATAATAAAATCTAAATGTCGATAAGTACATAATATCCATCAAAATATTATCTTCTCGCTGTCGTCTTGTCAAATTAGCTCAATGTTTTTGTGCTTTCATTATGTAGATGCATGAAGAATTAGGGCACAGGTCAACAAAGAGCAATAAGGCCTTAAATCAAACTACTTATTAATTAGGCTGTTTAGTCATTAGTGAAGACAAGTAAACTTAGGTTTGAAAAAGTGTAAAGATACTAAACAATAAATTAAGAAATAAGGGTGGTAACACCTCCTTGAAGTCTTTGGAAAAGCTTTGCTCCATCCATGCATGAAGCCACAAAGGAAGTAAGCATGCATGGATTTGAAATCCAGTCCAACATATTGCCTCATAACCCGCTGGGGGGGGGGGGGGGGGGGGGGGGGGGTGGGGTGGTGATGGATGTGTGGGGTGGTGTGGGCGGCCCAAAAAGCATTACTTTGTTGACAGACTTCGCAAGTGTGACGCATTACTTTGTTGATGGAATTCGCAAGTGTGACAAGGTTAAATAAATTAATGAATGAATGTGAGATTCGGTAGTTGAATTTTATTTATTTTTACAATTAATTATTTAAAGTTTTAGAAGGTAAAATTTATCATCAATAAACTTTTTGACACTTATAATATCTTGATTAACTTCCGTTTAAATGTTTAAGTAATTAATTTTAAAAGTAAATAAAATTTAGATAATAAATTGATACTTTTAAATTTAAAATAAAAAATTATAAAATTGATAAAATTTATATATCAGATATAATATTTAACCTAAATTCACTTTGACCCTTCTGGAGTCTTCTTTAAAAGGATTTAGCAAGGAAAAACCTAAAGAAATCTGGTTAACTAAGTCATTAAAGATGATTAGGCACTTATTATTGGTTGATAAGTCATTAAATGTTCGAATAGTTTACTAGTCCTCCCCATTCTGAATAACATGCGTAATTAATAAACACCAATGTTTTCAAATTCGAACTTCCAATTCAATCCGATTCGACTGGAACCAGTCTTAAAAGTCAACCGGTTCTTATAATTAGTTTGTTTTTTGATTGAACCGACTAGACTCGGATGACTCAGCCACTCGATTGACCGGACGAGTCATCCAGGTAGGAATACAAATTAAAAAAAAAAACAAAGAGAGAGAGAGAGTGACTCAATCCACCAATGACCATCACTTCACAACTACCTATCGAATAAACCTCCATTAATGCCAAACATAATTACCCTCTGCATACTGAACTAAACTGCGTCAACACAGTAGATGCACAAGCCAACGCCAGCGATACCAAACCAACAACCCTCTCCCTATACCATAACCTAAGCTAAGAACTCATCACTTCTCAATAAACAAACTGATGCGAGAACCTTCGCAATCACGCGTGAGAACCCTTTTGGATATTATGAACCCCCAGCACAGTAATATGAAAACCCATGAATTCTATCGGTAATCAATCCCTAAGATGGATTAGAAATAGGTTTGTCTTAGTGTTTGATCTAAATAGATAGAACAAGGTCAGCCCTATCTCCGAAACACTCCACAAAGAAGGCGATCAAAACTCCTTTGAATGTTCCTATAGCATGTATTCTAAATCAAGAACACAAAGATTTCAAGCAAAAGCTTTGGTTTTTCATTCAACAATAATCTATCTTGTACAAGGACCCAAATAGGGTTTATATAACTCAAACAATGAAAACAAAACGTCAAAACAATGAATTCAATACGTCCTAAATGTTGGCTGGCGGCCAATCAAAGATGGCAGGCGGCCATGAGCATTCTGGAGCAAAATTGTAAAGTTCGAAAAATTGGCCAGGGAGTCATGGCCGGCGGCCATGGGAGAATGGCTGGCGGCCATTCTTGCTTCTCTGCACAAATCAGCTTTCCTTGGCTCTATTTGATGATTACTTGAAAAATATTGAAGTATACTTGCTCCATCCTTGTTCCAAAGCCTTGATAACCTTGTGATTCATCCTTGGCATGCTCTAATAAGCCTTGGAAGTGATTATTGTAGGCTTGTTGAAGCTTCTTAGCTCTAGCTCTTGTGATTGGTCCTTGAGGAAAACTTATTGACTTGAATTCTTTGAGTTTCCATGGTTGCCTTGATCTTCATGTTGTTTGATCTAAACTTTGGACCGTTGGCTCTTCGTAACATTCCCCCTCTCCTCAAAAGGATTCGTCCTCGAATCAAAAGCATCACCTACATCAAAAGGACTAAGATCAGCAACATTAAAGGTTGCACTAACATTATACTCACCAGGTAAGTCCACTTTATAGGCATTGTCATTGATCCTTTCAAGTATTGAAATGGACCATCTCCTCTTGGATTCAATTTAGACTTTCGTTGTATTGGAAACCGCTCTTTGCGAAAATGAACCCAAACCCAATCTCCGGGTTGAAAAATCATAGGTCTCCTTCCTTTGTTCACCCTTGAAGCTACCTTGGCATTTTGTTGCTCAATTCGGTCCTTCACCTGTTTATGTAGCTTCCTCACAAAATCTGCCTTAGATTCAGCATCAAAACTAACAAACTTGTTAGGCGGTAATGGCAATAAATCAATAGGAGATAGGATTAAAACCATAAACAATCTCAAATGGAGAACAATGAGTAGTGCTATGAATAGCCCTATTATATGCAAACTCCACAAAAGGTAGGCAATCCTCCCAAGTCCTAATGTTTTTCTCTATTATTGCCCTCAACAATTGAATCAAAGTGCGATTTACCACCTCCGTTTGTCCATCCGTTTGTGGGTGACAGGTAGTTGAAAACATGAGCTTAGTCCCCAACTTTCCCCACAAAACTCTCCAGAAATGACTCAAAAATTTTACATCCCTATCACTAACAATGCTTTTAGGTATGCCATGCAAACGCACTACCTCTCTAAAGAACAAATCAGCAATGAATGTAGCATCATCAGTTTTATGACATGGAATAAAATGAGCCATTTTACTAAACCTATCAACCACCACAAAAATACTATCATGTCCTTTCCTAGTCCTAGGCAATCCTAGTACAAAATCCTCAATCAGTACATCCTAGACACAGCAGTCCAAGGTTCATCAGGAACAGGTAATGGTGTATATAATCCATGTGGTTGTAGTTTAGACTTAGCCTTTACATGTAATGCAATGTTGACAAACTTTATGCACATCATGTCTCATGCCAGGCCAGAAAAAGTGTTCATGCAGCATATCATAGGTCTTATCTACCCCGAAATGCCCCATTAAGCCCCCTCCATGTGCTTCCTTAACCAACAATTCCCTAATAGATCCTTTAGGAATGCACAATTTATTCTTTTAAACAAGAATCCATTGGACACAAATAATCATTTATTCCAGTCCCATCAACACAAGCATTAAAAATTCAGAAAAATCAACATCTGTTGGATACAAATCTTTTACTAACTCAAAACCTAGCAAAGAAGTACTAAGAGAGTTAAGTAAAGCATACCTCCTGGAAAGTGCATCAGCAACAATATTTTCCTTACCTTGCTTGTATTTGATCACATATGGGAATGTTTCAATGAATTCCACCCACTTGGCATGCCTCCGGTTCAGCTTATCTTGACCTTTCAGATGTTTCAAGCTTTCATGATCAGTATGTATGACAAACTCCTTAGGCCAAAGGTAGTGTTGCCATGTTTGTAAGGCTCGAACTAAGGCATACAACTCCTTGTCATATGTTGGATACTTCAATGCCGCTCCACTCAACTTTTCACTGAAGTACATTAGTGGCCTGTGGTCCTGCATTAAAACAGCTCCAATTCCTATGCCACTAGCATCACATTCAATCTCAAAAGTTTTGTCAAAATCAGGTAAAGCAAGCAATGGTGCATTACACAATTTTTCTTTAAGTTCATTAAAGGCATGTTCTTGTGTATCGCCCCAAGTAAATCCAACATTCTTTTTAACAAGCTCATTCAATGGTGCAGCAATAGTACTAAAATCCTTGATGAATCTTCTATAAAATCCAGCAAGTCCATGAAAACTCCGCACCTCACTAGCTGTCTTAGGTCTAGGCCACTCCTTAATGGCTCTAACCTTCTCTTCATCAACCTCCACTCCATGACTAGACACAACAAAACCAAGAAAATTAACCTTATCCATGCAAAAACTACACTTCTTAAGGTTTGCAAATAATTTCTCCTCCCTTAGTTTTGCCAAAACCAGTTTCACATGCACAACATGATCATTCAAAGACTTAGAGTAAATCAAAATATCATCAAAATAAACCACAACAAATTTACCTAAGTATTCACGCAGCACATGATTCATCAAACGCATAAAAGTACTAGGTGCATTTGTAAGACCAAACGGCATAACAAGCCATTCATACAAACCATATTTAGTCTTAAATGCAGTTTTCCATTCATCTCCTACTTGCATGCGTATTTGATAGTAACCGGATTTTAAATCAATTTTTGTAAACAAACACGAACCATACAATTCATCTAACATATCATCTAACCTAGGAATAGGATGACGATACTTTACAGTGATTTTATTGATGGCCCTGCAGTCTACACACATTCTCCAAGTCCCGTCCTTCTTAGGTACTAAGATTACAGGAACCGAACAAGGACTTAAGCTCTCCCTCACATACCCCTTCTCCAGCAACTCCTCAACCTGCTTTTGAATCTCCTTTGCCTCACTAGGATTAGTCCTATAGGCAGGTCGGTTGGGTATGGCAGCTCCAGGAATGAAGTCAATCTTATGCTCTATGCCCCTCACTGGTGGAAGTCCACTAGGCATCTCTTCTGGAAACACATCTTCAAATTCCTGCAACAAATCAGAAAACACACTAGGCAAAGATGGGTTAATATCATTAGTGGCCAAACAAGCCCCTTTGTACAAAAGTACAAATATAGGCCTACTGGCTTTCAACGCATGCCTAACCTCACTTGTCCTAGCAATCAAACTCACACTCTTATTCTTTTGCTCTCTAGGCCGTTCTTTATTTTGCTTTTCACTCCTCTCTTTTCTTTCTCTCACTCACCTTCAACGCTCTTTTTGTTTGCACTCTTATTTTTCTCTCCCTCAAGAATGCTTTTTCTCTCTTCACGCTCTTTTCTTTCGGCCTCCTCTCTTATCCTCTCCAATTTACATTGATCTTCATACACTTCTTTA
This sequence comes from Combretum micranthum, assembly GCA_024138025.1. Taxonomy (NCBI): domain Eukaryota; kingdom Viridiplantae; phylum Streptophyta; class Magnoliopsida; order Myrtales; family Combretaceae; genus Combretum; species Combretum micranthum. The sequence continues at coordinate 331,321 of JAMXBD010000863.1, read as the reverse complement.
GAGGATAGTGGTGACAAAGTGGTTTTTCTTCCATCTTTGGTAAAAGTATATCTATTTAAGTAACCATCATGCATTGTTTTCCTATCAAATTGCCAAGGTCTACCTAATAAGATATCTCCAGCATGCATAGGAACAACATCACATAACACTTCATCATGATATTTACCAATGGAAAAAGAAATTAAAGCTTGCCTATTTACCTTCACCTCGCCACAGTCGCTGAGCCACTGAAGCTTGTATGGTCTAGGATGTGAAACTGTAGGCAATCCCAATCGAGTAATTAGAAGTGTACTCACCACATTTGTACAACTACCTCCATCAACAATCACACTGCATGCCCTCCCTTGCACATGGCATCGAGTATGGAATAAATTCTCTCGCTGCTCCTCATGACATTCCTCCTTCAGCTGTGTGTTAAGTGCACGCCTGGTAACAAAAATATCACCCGTCACTGGCTCCTCAACACTTCCCTCATCACTACAATCTTCCAATTCGGGCATGTTGTCATCTCCATTGTCACCATCATCTCCCTCATCATCAGTGACAACTTCACCATTTCTAACCACCATAGTCCTCCTATTAGGACATTCCCTACTAATGTGTCCAACACCCTGACACTTCCAACATTTGATATCTCTATTCCTTCCCTTCTGATCAATGATTTTGGGCTTCTCAGATGAATCCCCACTAGGCTTACCTTTTGCTACATCCACTGTAGGCTTAGTTCCACTTTTATATTCAGATTTTCCATATCCTTTCCAAGAATTATTATAACTGGAAGAAGATTTGGAAACATACCTGGTTGAACCTTTGCCTTGGAGTTGCTTCTCAATTTTAATAGCAAGATGTACTATTTCCTCCAATTCTTCATAATGTAGCAAATCCACTTTGTCGGCAATCTCTTTGTTCAAACCACCCAAGAAACGTGCCATGGTGGTCTCCTCATCTTCTACTAAATCAGCCCTAGTCAAAATCATCTCCATCTCCTTGTAGTAGTCCTCCACACTCCTACTACCTTGCTTCAACAATTGTAACCTTTGAATCAATTCCCTTTGAAAATATTTGGGAACAAATCTCTTTCTCATGACGGCCTTCAAATCGGTCCAATTGTCAATAGGATACTCCAGATTCCTCCTGCTAGTCACCAATTGATCCCACCAAGAAATAGCATAATCCTGAAACTGAGTTACAACCAACTTCACCTCTCTTCACTATACAATCAAAGATCAGATCAACTCTTTTCTCCCATTGCAAATAAGCTTCTGGATCGGACTTGCCCTGAAATATAGGAAGTTTCAATTTAATATTACCCAAATCTCTATCTACATAGTCTTCATTCCACCTATTTCGACCAGTAATATAACCTTCCTGCATTCGGCCTCTTCCTACACCTCTACCACCTCTACCACCTCTTCCTCTTCTATTGGCTATCATGGTGGCACTATCCTCAAATTCTTCCTCCACATAATCATTAGTATCCCCAACTTCATCTACCTGGGGCGAGGAAATTCTAACTCCTTTTACTCCACTAGAACTCGGCTCCTTTTTCTCTACAACCTGTAGCCTCAAATTAATATTTTCTATAGACTCCTTCATATCCAGTAACATTTCAGTCAAGCGTCTATATTCCGAAGCCCTAGCATCTTGCATCAAACCCCCTTCTCTTCCTCCATCATCCTTACCAACATCAATACCCTTTCCTGACATAATTTCCTGCAAAAATCAACACACGTTAAAAAAAAATTCCTCACAAACGCTCCCTTTCGTGTTTGCACTCTATTAGATGGAGTTGTCCACTCGTGTTTTCTCAGGAATAAGATATATCACTCGGGTATTCCTCACACCTCTCAAGCTTGTTTTCTTTCGCGTTCTTAATTGAATCACACTTTTAGAACGATTCCAAGAAATTCAGATCTGAGATAATATGAGTGTCACAAAAAAAATCTTTTTTTTTTATATCAATTTCGAATTTTTTTTTTCAACTCAAATCACAAGACTTGAAGATTTCAAAACCCTAACTTGTGTTTCCCTATAGATCTGAATAGATCACACCCAAAAAGGATCAAAGAACAAATTTTTATGATGGAATATGAATAAAGGTGCAAACTTTTTGTTCTCACAAGAATCAAGATGTGAGCTTTATGATCTAAAAGAAATAAAGATGTAATCTTTTTGATTGTTTTTTTTTTGAATTTGAATTCAAAGAAAACAAAAGATAGATAAAAAGAAGGATATAACCTGATCTAGAGCCAAAGCTCTGATACCAAATGATGCGAGAACCTTCGCAATCACGCGTGAGAACCCTTTTGGATATTATGAACCCCCAGCACAGTAATACGAAAACCCACGAATTCTATCGGTAATCAATCCCTAAGATGGATTAGAAATAGTTTGTCTTAGTGTTTGATCTAAATAGATAGAACAAGGTCAGCCCTATCTCCGAAACACTCCACAAAGAAGGCGATCAAAACTCCTTTGAATGTTCCTATAGCATGTATTCTAAATCAAGAACACAAAGATTTCAAGCAAAAGCTTTGGTTTTTCATTCAACAATAATCTGTCTTTACAAACCCAAATAGGTTTATTAACCAAAACAAGGAAAACAAAACGTCAAAACAAGGAATTCAATACGTCCTAAATGATGGCTGGCGGCCAATCAAAGATGGCAGGCGGCCATAAGCATTCTGAGCAAAATTGTAAAGTTCGAAAAATTGGCCAGGGGAGTCATGGCCGGCGGCCATGGGAGAATGGCTGGCGGCCATTCTTGCTTCTCTGCACAAATCAGCTTTCATTGGCTCTATTTGATGATTACTTGAAAAATATTGAAGTATACTTGCTCCATCTTGTTCCAAAGCCTTGATAACCTTGTGATTCATCCTTGGCATGCTCTAATAAGCCTTGGAAGTGATTATTGTAGGCTTGTTGAATCTTCTTAGCTCTAGCTCTTGTGATTGGTCCTTGAGGAAAACTTATTGGACTTGAATTTCTTTGAGTTTCCATGGTTGCCACTTGGTCTTCATGTTGATTCGGATCTAAACTTTGGACCGTTGGCTCTTCTATAACACAAACTAGACCTATAACCAAGTGAGTCACCAGTGACCACGACCACCGAGAGAACTCAAACTTTTGCATGCAAAAAATAATAATAATAATAATAAAAAGAAGACAAAACTCGAACTCATTTGGATTATTGAATTGGAAATTAGGGTTCTAGGATGGATGTAATACGAAAGCCCACACCTTTTTAAAACGAAAACCCTAATTTTGGGAATAGACCATGAATGGAGAGATCAAAACCATATTGGTAAGCCTTGACAATGAATAAGGTTTAAAAAAGCTAGAGTAGGTGTGATTGAGTTGAGGGGTTGAAATTCTAGGTCCTGAAGGAAGAGATTTTTCTCAAGGAAGTGTTGGAAAATAAGATCTGGGTTTTTTGGAGATTTCTTTTGCTTTTCTCTTTCTCTCTCTTCCCCCCAAAAGAAGATGGAACTAAAATGAGGGGAAGGTTCCAATGCTTGTGACGGTCTTTGATTTTTAGTTTCTCTGGTTGTTGCTTTTTGCTATCTAAGTTTTGCTGTGGATCTTAATTTATTATTTTTTCTTTGATTTCCTGTTTTTTATTTGTTTGTTTTAAAAAGCTGTTGTGATAAATATATAACTACGTGAAAAAAGAATGTTGCTCTTGGGTTTAGGATTTTCTTTTAATAGTTAACAAAATGGAGATTTTTCCTTCTTTCTTTATTTATTATTATCAATTGAATTATTTTGTCAATTACAACTAACAACTTCGAAGAAATAGAACTGATCTCGTTCGGATTAATAATTATTGAATTTTTAATTATTAAAATAGAAAATAAACATTATATGTGATTGTTAAAATAAAAGATTATATAAGTGGTTTAGATTAAGAAATTAATTAATTATGAATTTAATTGTATAATTTACATTTATTTGTTTTTAATAACTAAAAATATATTTTTATTTTTTTTATTGACTCCAATTCCATCCTGACCCCTATCATGTCCGAGTCAAACCCTGGTATGGTTTTGGCAACATTGATAAAGACTAGAAGAGTTGAAATCCAAATTAACGGCCAATTATCTATTATCGATATTATTTAAACGAGAACAATGGTTTTTGTGTCTTTTTATATTTTCAATAATTACCCTTCAATTAATTTTTTTTTAGTTTGATTAAAGTTAAAAACATATTTTTTACAACCTCCAAGGTTTTTTAGTAATTTCTATTCACACAATTTTCTCTCCCACTCATTGTCTCTCCAGAGTCTTCAGTAACTGCTTTGTTTTAAAATAATAACTGCTATTTCAAAATAACAACATCCTACCATTTCCTCCTGCACTAAACTCCAATTCTTATAGAATTACTCTCTCATTCATTTTTTCTTTTAAAAACTTATATTAGAATTTTAAATAATAAAATGTAATTTATTTAAATCAAAATTATACAAAACATTTTTATTATAAAACATATTGATATTATATGTTAAAGGATTAATGTTTTGGTTGTTTAATTGTGCAATATGAAGGATTCAATACTAATTTTATTGTATAATAATAACTATTTAATTATATTTTTATTTCTTTCGCACAAGCAACAGGGTGCTTTCCTCCTCTAGTTATTATTAAGCCAATCTTCTTGATTAGTATCAAAAAATCTATTCCTATAGTATGATAGTTATTTTATTATACTGAATGGTTATTAATATCTCTTTTTTCCTCTCTCCCTTTTTGCATAAAAAATCATCCTCATTTTTTTTTCTTTCGCACGCAGCACTTGTACCAAATTATTTGAATATCAAGGGTTTTTTACTATTATTATTTTTCCCTTTCTTTTTTTTGGTGTTTAAATAGCTTTAATGTTAGGCCACATAATCAAACCAAAATAAAATTTTCCTACTAGAATAAATTACTAAACCAGCCTTAAACCACATCCAAATTCTAGTTTTCTATTTAGTTCCAATATAGTTGGTTCATAGCTGAACGATACTCGAGTTTGTTTGAATGGCTTGTTTTTCATCTGTATCTGTATCGAAATGATATATGTAAATATATCCGAATTTATATTTATATTTTATCTATATTTGATCTATTTAATCTTTTCATGAGAACCGTCAACTTTCTTTTTATTTATATCTATTTTTAATAAATAATTTGTTAGAAAAAAAACTTTTGAAAAAGTATTTGTATATGTTCAAAAAAGCTAACAAACAGATCCTATGTTGGCAATCGACTCTTAGTATATTAACGCAATAGATTCATTTAAAAGTAGACTTTTTTTTTTTTTAATCCCTCAAAACTTGTTAAGGTACTGCGTATCTCCATGACGTGTGTGCGTGTGTGTGTGTGCAAAGGTACATAAAGACCATAATAGTTACATACCTCCTAAAAAGGGAACTTTCAAAGCTCAAATGAGGATGTTAATTGGTAACTCCTCGCTGAAATGTGTAGAAGCTTGCTCCGTTTATGCATGAAGCCATGAATGAATTACATATCTATATATGTGGATGGTAAGCCAGTTCAACATATGCACGTCTTCATGTGTGTCCAAAGAAGCAGTCGCTAATTGACTTTGACTTGCAGGTGTGGAAAACCCAAATAATAAGTCTGATAACCATAAAAAAAATTTTAGACATCATCATGTGAAGATGCCCCACCTATTTATTCCAGATGAATAAGAATCGGGCCCAAAACAATTAAAGTTCAATCCACATATACAATCCAGGTCCACAACAGAGGCTATACTATTTCCGACCAGTACAACATTAATGCATTCAAACTGAAGAAAGTAAATTAAATCTCAGAATGTGTCTCTCAAAGGTACGGCCACAAGGTTAGGGTTCGAGATTTCTTTCGTGACATTGCAAATCAGACTTAACAAAATTTAGATTCGAACACTAATTCTATTATTTTGTCTATTGATATGTATTTCTAATTCTAGAGTTTGTTTGATGTATGTGAGATAATATCGAAATCAAAGATGGATGAAAGCACTCACTGTTTTCGAGCATAATTGCTCCAAGAAAGTTTGGTAAAGAGAAAGAGGAAGACTGAGATTTGGGTATACAATTCTGGCTATTTTACTGTTTCTCACTTAACTGTATTTATATAAAATTCCTTTTACTTGTAATTGTGTTAACTGATAAACTGATTGTCAGATGTTGTAATCTTTAATCCAATATGCTTGAGTCTACAATATGTACGCATAAATCTATCTTTTCATCCATATGGCTCATACTCCTCCTAATATTGTTTTTTGGTTTCATGTCTTATTCATAGCATTATTTTTCTTTTTCTTTTTTTTTTTCTTTCCGTTAAACATATTACAACTAAAGGAAAAAAATAAATAGATAAAATAAAATCTAATCCATTGGATTGAAAAACTCATGTACAACGGTTTTAGGTACAATTATTATTGGTTGAAAAAAAAAAAGAAAAAGGTAAATACTGGAGGGGAACTACATAATGTATTATTACAAAATGTTGAAATAGTTTGCAATTCCTCTGTAGTTCGAGTAACACATGTAATCAATATAGAATATTTAAGGTCAAATGCCAGCCAAATAGTTAATAAAGTCGAAATAAATTGAATATTAAGGTTTTTTGTTTTTGTTCCCTTTCTTTCTTTCTTTCTTTCTTTTTTTTTTTTTTTTTTTTGGTTGGTTAGGTTCAATTTTTTTAGGTTTATGATTTGGTTTGCATAATCGATAAGAACAAAACTTTTACTAAAAGTGGATAAAAAAAACCAAGCAGAACCTTAAATTAAACTGAAACTTTGATTTTTATTTTAAATTTTGATTTATTCACAATTGACTTTAAGAAAAGGCTCACAATACAATTTGCAAAGTGAAATAGAATTGAACCACATTTATCCTTAACAAAGAATGTTGCTAATTCGGTTTGATAATACACTTTAAAATCGCTCCTAACTCCAATTTTTTCATATAAGAGGTGCTATCACCAACTGCTAGTAGATAATGGCACTGATGGATAATGGACTAGACCAAGAATGAGACTGGCCTGTAAAATAAGAATTAGTTAGGGCTGAGGTTTTAAATTTTGATTTATTCACAATTGACTTTAAGGAAGGCTCACAATGCAATTTGCAAAGTTAAATAGAATTGAACCATATTTATCCTTAACAAAGAATGTTGCTAATTCGGTTTGATAATACACTTTAAAATCACTCCTAACTCCAATTTTTTTATGTAGGAGGTGCTATCACCAACTGCTAGTAGATGATGGCGCTGATGGATAATGGACTAGACCAAGAATGAGACTGGCCTGTAAAATAAGAATTAGTTAGTAAGGCTGAGGTTTTAAATTTTGATTTATTCACAATTGACTTTATGGGAAGGCTCACAATGCAATTTGCAAAGTTAAATAGAATTGAACCACATTTATCCTTAACAAAGAATGTTGCTAATTCGGTTTGATAATACACTTTAAAATCACTCCTAACTCCAATTTTTTTATATAGGAGGTGCTATCACCAACTGCTAGTAGATTATGGCAATGATGGATAATAGTGATGATGCCTATTAATAGTGTGGAGATGACAACCATATTGAAAAATGGATCACTATTAGTGTGGTTATATCTTGATATATCTGAAAATTATATCTTGATATAATAGGAAGGTAATGTCTCTATTAATGGTGATTCCCGAGATCTTCACATGATGAGTTGGAAAAAGTTGACATTTTGTTGGTGGTCCAAGGACGTCGGATTCATCTAGCCACGCCGAATTCTTCTCAAGCCATCTTTAGGGTTTATGAGTCAGCGGGCATGCAGTAGCTAAAGTACTGTCTCCGATAAGAGAACTTGGTTTAATTCCTCTAAAGGTAACTTAGGCCTCCAAATCAAGTCCGGCCAAACCTAAAGAACTCGGTTATAGCCCAAACAGGTCAGTGTATGAGCCTAGGTAGACTCATCACGGGGCGGTTCCGAACCGCAAACGCCCCGAACCGTCACCGGCGGTTCCTGACCCAGGAACAGCTCCGTCGGTGATGGTTTCGAACCGTCCAAGGACCCGCCGGAACCGATGGGTCCAAACGGTTAGCATGGCGGAACCGGCGGTTCCAACTGGGTCCAAACCGTCAAATATATGAATTAAAAAAAAAAAAAAAAACCTGCGCATGATGCAGGTCTTGAAAGGAGAGATCCAGCGTACGGGTCTAAGAAGAAACCTGAATTTCCTCGCAAATTACTACTCTATAAAAAAGACAGGAATAAACAAATCAACTTGGTCTTATTTAACGTAAAATTCAAACCCCATCCAAAGTAGTAGTTCCAGCAAGAACTGCACAACAAAGAAATCATGAAATTGCCTCAAATCTCGTTCCCTAACGAAAACTGATAAAATTGGACAGCTAATTCATCTCACGTGACCGTGATCGATCTCATTACCCACAAACATCTCAACCCTGTTTGCCAAGAAAAAAATTGCGGAAATAATCATTATTATTGTTAATTATGTACAACCTTCTGTTCAAATTAACCTGACGTAGCGGCGTCATATTTTTGAATTCCAATTGGATGAGATAATATTATATATATATACGCTAATTATTGCTGCATTTAATTAATTAACAGGGAAATGAGTATTTGGTATACAATTACGAAACTGATAATAACAATTAAGCTTAAGATTCTTGGTTTTGAAAATCTATGGACCAATAATAATGTTAGCGTTTAAGGTTTTAACAGTAACGTCATCTCTATATGGGGGGTAGGGTTTTTGTTTTCTTTATTTTTCTTAAAAAAAAAAAAAAAAAACCCGGTCACGTAAACCGGAACCGGAACCGCCAGAACCGGCGGTTCCTTAGAACCGTGAACCGCCCCGGCTTTGGCGGTTTCAATTCCGGTTCCACGAAATGTGAAACCGTGAACCGGCGGTTTTCTTGTTCGGGTCCGAAACCGACCCGAACCGTGCCGATGTCTAAGCCTAGGGGGTTATGTCTAATATAGCAACAAAAAGAGAAATCTTGCATGTTTCACTCTAGGAAGAATAAACATTGTACGTTCCATTTTTCAGTTTCGCTCATACCTAAACAATTGGACTGGCATGTCGAACTAATTACGAGGAGGAAATTTGGAGCTCTCGATCTAGTTTGGATGACTGGCTTAGTTAACCAAAGTTCAGCCACGGGAAGATCGGCTCAATCAATTTAAATAATTGTAAAAATATAAATTGGAAAAATAATTCTATCAATTAACTATGGTCTTTTGGTACGTTAAATTTATTTAGATGTTGGAAAATCAAACTTTACGTTTAGACGAGTATTATTTTTCATATAAATATTATGGTTCTTCATATATGACCTGAATGGTCTTATTCTCATTCATTTTGAAAAGGGGGGCACATTTTCTAAACAAAATGAACTTCGATCAAATAAACTGCTGTGACACCAAACAATATGACTATTGAAGACAAAGCCCAAAGAGTCCTTTTAAATTCCGGATGATGTCCTCAAAATCTGAAAATCATGAGGTCTCGAAATAATGCAGAGTTGCGACTGGCAACTTTGGTTGTATATTTTGGTGCAAAAGAAAAAAATGTTATTTAGCCATTCTAAAATCGCTTGATCATTATTCATCAATTAAGTCATAACCTTTGGGGTCGCATGGATTCAAATTCTATACATATAATTCCTTATGCAATTTTGTCGCTTTATTCTTTCTTCTTGAAAAATGAATATATACCATATTTTTCCCCTAATTTTATAATTATGGTAGGAAACTAGCCCACTAAATTGACGTACCTGACCATGTTGTCTAGAAATTAAAGTGTGACACAATCTCTTAGCAAACTATGAAGAGATGGGAGTGGGTGGGGGAGGGAAAAGCCAAAAAGAGGGCGGAAATAAACCTACGTACAAAAGAACATGCTAATCAATAGAACCCTGTTTTAGTGATCTCATCATACTTCTCCTAAGGGAATTCGTCAAACTACCTAGGTTTGCTTAATTGATCAACGAGCGTGATTAAGCTTGAGTCGAACATGAATTGTGATTGAGCTTCTCCAGTTTGTATATTAACAAATTAAATTTCTTTTTTAATAAATTGAGCTTAATGAAAAACTCAAATTTGCATAATACCACTTCAAATATGGCTTAAATTTGGATTGTTTAATTTTTATTTTGTATGTTATCACATTTGGTTTATTTGATATGTTTTTTAGTTAAAGTTTATTTTTATCTGTATCTTTTTTTGACAAACGGTTTATAAAAGAAAATAACAAAAATAAAATGACAAAATGACATGAAAACAACAAACAAAATAGACCCTTTGTTTTTTTGGGTAACCTCTTTTTTCTTTTGTTGTTTCTTCAATATATATGAACTGCACAGTAAGTTAGTTTTTCTCTCTATCTTTTATTTACTATTGCATGGATTTATAATTTGACTTATAATTTAAAACACGCACAATTCAAATATTACTTTAAAAAAAAAAGGAAATTTAAGAATTCTTCTTGATACTTGAAAAATTTTTCTTGTGTCAAATACAAAAACATGGATACAAACAGCTGGTGCTAACCTAATATTGTATAAATGAAAGTACACTTTTAATCCTTTTTATATGAGTCTTCAACTTTTTTTCTTTCCATCTATTTGAGCTTTTAATGTTTTGAAAATCTTATAAAAATAGAATTTCCATTAGGCACGTTGAATTTTTTATCTGCTTGGGGCATATATTAGCTTATGTTTGATTTGGGGTATTAAGCCAAGATCATTTGTGTGCTTTATTAATTTTTTTTTTATATTGTTATATTATATTAATCTTATTTTTCATCATACATTATGTAAACATATATGCTCAGTACTATTATTTATTAAACTAATTATTGTGAAGTAATTTGAAATTGATACGTCTAATGTATATACCCGAAAATATGATAAATATGACAGAAGTTTTGTTTTTACAAAAATTAAAAATGTAATGACCTTAAATATAAGAAAAGAAAGGGTTAAAGAAATAAGAACTCAAATAAAAAATCAATTATATCATAAGAATTAAAAGCATACTTTTTCCTATTATTATATTTTATATAATAATAAGTTTTCATCAATCAAGTATAGGCTAGCTAATTCCAACAAATACAGATATTTTTTTCAAACTTTTTTCTAATGAATTATTTATCAAGAAATAAATACAAATTTAAAAAAATAACAGTTTTCATAAAACAATCAAATAAATTTAATATAAATAAAATATAAATGACATTCGAACATATTTATATATATCATTTTAATACATGTAAAAATACAAATAAATAATAAACCCTTCAAATAGGCAACCGTTGCTTTCTATTTATATAATATAAAATACATAAGAAATTTGTATTCCTCTCCCCTACTAGAGGAATAATTATTGTTTATAAAAAATTCTTTATAAAAAATAATTTTCTTTCTAAGAAAACTTTTAATTATAAAATAAAGGTATTATTGCATTGAACCGATGATATGGCACCTTTCGTCACCAAATAATACTCGAAGGTAATTTCCGTCAAGTAACATACTTGCCTTCTATATAGAAAAATCTGCATTCTCTGACGTTACAAGCCACCTTAAAGTTTCAACACACGAAAGCCCACAGTCCAACCACGTTGCTGGGAGATAACCAGTAAATAGTGCATCTCATTTTCTACATAAAAAGTCAAGCTTTAGGGTCTGATTGGATGGTTTGTTTTTATTTGTATTTTTTTTAAATAATGAATGTAAATATGTTTGATTTGTATCTATATTTTTCCATATTTGATCTATTTGATCTTTTGATGAGAACTGTCAATTTTTTTTATCTATATCTATTTCTTGATAAATAATTTGTTAGAAAAAAAGTTTAAAAAAATTATCTGTATCTGCCGAAAAAGCCAAACAAAAAATTTTCTTCAATTTAGTTGGAAACTTACATTGGGCTTGCCAACTTCTATGAAAAGTCTAAAAAAATAAAAATACAAATAACTTGTGCAAAGGAAAAGGAATAAAAGGAAATATAAAATTTTTCCCTACTTTAGATATGAAGCACTCGAGATGGGTTCGAAGGAAAATCAGCAGCACGTTTTAAGGTTAGTCCATTAAGTTCCTTATATGGGTCTGTTTGTTTAGCTTTTCTTAACAGATGTATAGATACTTTTAAAACTTTTTTTCTAACAAATTATTTATCAAGAAATAGATAAAAAAAATTGGCAATTCTATAAAAAAATCAAATAGATCAAATATAGATAAAAAATAAATATAAATTAGATATATTTACGTATATCGTTTCGATACAAATACAGATACAGATGAAAAACATACCATCCAAACAGAATTAAGCGTGCTTATGAAATGCCCTAGGAAATATATTAAAAAAAGGATAATTTGATAATACCATTTATAATCTATAAATAATAAATTGACTTTAGCTTGTTTGATCATAAATATAGATTAAATTGTTACCTAATAACTATAATATTTGTACATATTTATAAATTTAAGTTTTCATATTAGATTGCTAGAGTGGTAATGCTAATATGGTATTAGAGTGAAATGTTTTAAATTGAATTTTTGTGCACTCATTTTAACTTTTATTCAATTAAAATTGTCCATTTAATGGATCTTTAACTAAGTTTAACAACCATATAGAAGGAATGTGTATAATACATACAATATATATTCCATTATTATAAATTTAACCTTTTTAGATCAAGTTGCCTTAGTATTAACTAAATATAAAAGGGGGATAAGGTATGCTCCTTCACTCAATAGCTAAGGCTAACATTGAACAACCCAACATATATATTATATATATATATTATATGGAAAGTGTTGGGATTTGCAAATCAAATAAACGAAATGAAATATAACTTATGCTAGGATCCATATGACATGTAAAATGAAAAATAATTTATATGAGATTATAAGAAAAATACCTTTTCTTTTTAACATAAACATCGTCATAGCTCTAACTGAGATTTGAAACTCACGTATCCTTTTATCTTTACCACAGGAAAAATCAAATCTTATAACTGCTAGAAACTTTTGATTTAAATATGGATATATATAATTTTGAGATTATTCTTGTTTACCCATCAATTTGAAAAAAAAAAATACACAAATACCATCGTTGTATCACATGTCGGACATGGGATCCTGAAATTTTCTTTGTATTGTATGTTGGACATGTGATGCAATACACATATAATAGTATATGTGTATGACATATCCAACATGTGATACACACGAGCAAGATGAGATACACAATGGAGCATTTTTTGGGTATATTATTTGTAACGCCCAAAAATTAAATTCGATTAATTAAATAACTTAAGACGCTATCGCCACGTATAATACTCTAAAATATTACACGCTAAGGATTTTTTAAAAGATTTTTTATGTTGGACATTGCTACTCATTTTTAGGTTATGAAATCATTCAGTTAGATTCTGGCAACAACTGGATTTAACAACAAAAAACAATTTATCAAAATCATTTATAAAACTCTACTCCCTACAGAGCAGACCAACTTTTTAAGAAACAAAACTTTAGATAAACACTTTATAATCTACTCTTAGGGGTAGATTATCATTTAGCAAACATATAGGCATAACTAGCCCCATTAAAAGAATTACAAATTTATAAATAAATCCACTCTTCCCCAAATAAATCAACATAAAAGAAAATAAGGATCGCCCAAAAACCCGAAACAAGCATCATCATCAACTACAACATCAACATCAACCATAACAACTCAACAACATCAACATCATCCTCAACATCTCATCACCACCATCTTCATCAACAATAACACCTATAAAAAGAACAAGAACGACAAGAATGAGTCGAAGCTCAGTACACAGTAACACAATCACAGATGAGTGGCACACGAGCTTAACTAAATGTAATGCATCAACAACAGATTATCATTTTTCCTTAAAGTAAACAAACACACAAGAGTATTCAAACTTCGGACATCAGGGAATCTGGGGGTCATGAGCTTAACTAAATATGAATATTATCTCTTATTAATTATAAAAAGCATGACATTCTCAATGAACAAAAAAATAAATATACAATCATGGAGTTATAAAAATAATAAATATTAGATATATGAAAATTTTGATGTTATAATTTTTTTTTAATTAATCTAACGGGTCGGATCGACCTATAGATCATAACTACAACTCGAATCCGACCCATGACCCTATAGGGTCATATATTTCACAAAATATTATATCTTTTTTCGTGTTCATGCCTTTTAGTATGGTAACATTTCATAAAAAATAATCTTATAAGTTCCTTTTTGCATTGTAACTTTCATATTAAAAAAAATCTTATAATGTTGAAACATAAAAAAAATTAAGGGTAACCACTTAATCTATATATTATATGATTCTTTATTTGTTTTGAGATTGTATACTCCTACTCTTTTTCCAAAAGCAACTATCATTTTATTGCAATCAAACATTCAAATATTGTTGTTTTTTTTTAGAAGTTTTTGCACTCTTCATCCATCATTTAATCTACTTCGTTACATAGAAAACTAACTTTTATGGATTCGTCATCTTTCTTGCATTTTTCTTTTTCTTTTTCTTATAATACAATTGACAAATGATTTTAGGAGTTTTTTTTTTTTTTTTTTTACCTTTTCATAGTAATACTTTTTTTCTCTAATTCATATTTGTACATTTACAATATTCTTGTCATATTGTATTTGATGAAATATTATATCTTTTCATATCCATACCTTTTGGTACTATCACGTTATAATTCCTAAAGCTTTTTTCTTTAAATATCTTTTCATATTAATACATTTTTTTCTCAAATTCATATTGGTACCTATTTAATACTATTCTCATACTATATTTCATCAAATATTATATCTTTTCATTTTTCAAATTTTTTAATATTGTAACGTGTCATTAAAAAAGCACCATATAATGGTGAAACAAAAACTTTAAATAAACAAACAATTGAAAGCATATTTTCATTTTATAAATTATCACTATAATATTAGGCATAAGCATGATTTTAAAGCAAATTTATTGCATGAGTTCATTTAAAGTAAATTTATTTTATAATTCTACTTATCAGCCCCCCATTACATGGATTCAAAACTAGTTATATATGTGTGTGTGTAATTTGAATCCATGCAACCCGAAAGGTTATGACTTAATTGATGAATAATGATCGTGTGATTTTAATGGGGCTAAGTAACATTTTTTTTTTCACACAAAAATATACAATGAAAGTCCAACCTTGCTGGACATAGGTAAAACCCGGATTCGAGCCAGAAACTGAACCAAAATCATCACCAACGTTCTAAAACGAACTAGTTGACCATTTCTCCAATTCCCAGGCGATTTTTAGGCTTAGAACTGGTGGAACCAGTGGTTCCAACCGGTTCCATAAAAGGAAAAAAACTAGAGAAAAAGATTAAAAAATATATTATTAAATATAAAATTATTAATTTTTAAACTATTTCATATGAATTGTAAAATTTATTACCAAATAATAACATTTGATGTGTTATTTTCAATAACAAATAAACACAACTTAAAATCGTATATAATTAGTTTATATAAACTTATCCTAAATGCCAAATTCATTCTCTTAATAATATGAAACTATAATTTATATTGAATTTTTTTATCCTTTGAAGTACTTTACAATCTTATATTATTAACTATAGTTAATATTAGATGTGTTTGTGTTTAAATAAATGCTCATTTTAAACAAATTTTTAAAAAATTCGGTTCAATAATTCAATGCTTTTAGACTCAATAATTATTTTGACTTTAAAAATTATTTTATTAAAACTAAAACATATTCATTATTTATTTTTACTTAAAAAAGACGGTTCCATAGAATCAGACCAGAACCCTGGGAACGTTGTGGTTCCGATTTTATTTCCTCAATTTCAAAACCTGGAACCACTGTTTTGGTTCGGTTCAGTTCTGGAACCATGCCCATGTCTAAACTTTACATCATCAAAATTTACGAATTTTGAGGACATAGTACGAAATTTAAAAGGACCCTTTAAACTTCTTCAAAAGTCCTATTGTTTAAAAAAAAAATCAAATGGAATCGATATGCATGTGTCTGGCAAGTAGCAAATAAATCGCGATATTTTTTGAAGAACAATAGTGCATGGTTTTATTGTTTTCATAATACCATTTACATGCCATAGTTTTTTCGGTAGTCATACGCTATTAATCAATTCACATAGGGTGTTAGTTAATTGAGATTTTTTATCCTTGTTTACTGCCCTAGCAATTTATCCGATCGAGTCCATTTTGTTTAGAAAATGTGCCGTTTTTCACAATAAATGAGAATAAGATTATTCAGGTCATATACGAAGAAACATATTATACATATATGTATGATAAATTATACTAATTTTTCAACATTTAGATAAAAGTAACCCACAAAAACACCATAGTTATTTGATAGAATTTTTTTGCATTCATTATATATTTTTACACTTATTTATAGTTTTGTGCCATCCAAAACTTATGGTTTGATCGATTGAATCAGTCATGGCGCAGTTGATCTGCCCATGGTTAACCCTTTGGTCAACCAAGCTTCAATTTCTCTGAACCCTATAGCCATCTAAACTCAATTGAGAACTCCAAGTTTTCTCTCTCATGTTATTATGTTGACATGTTAGTCCATTTGTTTAGATGTAAGCCAAATTCAAAATGACATGTGCAATATTTTATTCTCCCACTAGAGCAAAACATGCTAGATGTCTTTTTCCCTCCTATTGAAATAGTCATGAATTTCCTAATTTATATTTTAATGTGTTATTGAAATGATATATGATTTTGAAATGAGATATATGTGCATGAACTATATAATTAGTGCATGTGTTGAATGTGTGTCATTTTGTATGTGTGTATAATGAAATTAATATTATTGTATTATATATTAATGTGTGCATGGTGTAATGAATGTGTGTGTCTTTTGTGAATTAATATGTATGTGTTATGTTTAGAATTAATAAAATAACTTGTGAATTGTTTAAGAATTGATGACAGAATTTTTACAAAGTTTAAGCATACTTTTTAAGCCCAAATTAAACTCAAATGCATTCCAAATTTAACCAAATTAACCCTAGGTCAAACATACCCCTAAAGTCAAACTTTGGATTAGTATTGACCTCAATTTGGATTAATTAGGGACTCTTTTGGCAGCCCTATTTTTTTCATACGAATTTTCTTTCTTTTTTTCTTTCTTTCTCTCTTTCTATCTCAAAACCACAAGCCCTAAACCAAAATCAACAACAAGATTTTGGAATAAAAAATCACTCCAAGTCAAAGCCTATTCATTTAAGTTAATGTAAGCCTAATCCTTTTGTTTTATTTCTTTCTTGTAATTGGATGTAAAACTTATGGTGGGATTAGTAGATGCCAATTGAGTTGATTGATTTATGTATTGATATATGTTAGATTTTGCTTTGCTATTGTTTGAGCTTAGTTAAGTGTTAGGAAGTTGTAAGGAGTGTTGATGAGTAGTGGAACCAAGTTGAGTAGTTAAGTGTGGAATGAAGTGTAATTGGTATTTGAATGTTGTAGTTGGGTGTTTGATGATTAGAAGTAGAGTTTGTTTGTTTGGATGGTGTTTAGAACATATAACAAGTTTTGGGAAGCTTAGAATAAGTTTGGAGGAATTTTGAAATGAATAGGTTTTGTGAAGAAAACGGGGGAAAAAAACATTTTCATATAGGTTTAATTTTGAGTGTACGCGGCATCTGGTACCTCAACGCCGCCGGTGTAAGGTAGGTTGAAGGTGATCAAACCAATTTTCTTAAAGCACTTGAAACGCTGTCGGCTTTCGCTAGAAAAGTTTGCCAGTGTTTATTTTTCAAAACGTACGCCGGCTATTAGTGTTTAACGCCGCTGGCTTAGAGGCGGTGTGGAATGATAACAGAATCATAATTTTTAATGGGCTTAAGCCGCTGCGTAGATCCAAAGCTGTCGCGTATTGGATATGCTGTGGTGTTGGGGTATTCACGGGCGGGACCAACCCCGTGTAACTCTCGAAATTTTTTGGAAATTTAGAGTTGTAGTCTACACTGCTCAAGGCCGGCGTAGAATGAGAGGCTCGGCGTATCCTTGAACGCTGTCATGTTGGCAAGTGTTGAGCTTTAGTACATTGCATCGTTTAACGCCGCCGCTTTAAGGCCGGCGTATCCCTGCACTTTTCATTTTCAAAAACTTTCTTCAAAATTTTCTAAAGCTTGATATATGATCAATTAAATATTTTGTTAAGTATTGTATGATGTAATAGGATGTTTAAATGCTTTGTTATGACTTGTAATAATTTATTTGAAATTTCTTTGATTAATTATATTTGAAACTAGTTAATTAGTGCTTAAACTAAGTGGGAAATTCAATATTATCTTAACATTGATAGATCGCTCAGCCAACCCCATTAGTTCCCGAGCTATCTCAGGTACGCGTAACTTGCTCGTTTCTTTGCCAGGATAAGAATGAAATCAAGTTACTCTAAATTAAGAAAATTTTAATAATTGATGAGTGTTGATTGTTTTTTTTTTTTTTTTTATGTCGTTGAATCAGGTTCGGAGCGGCACCTTACTCAGATTGGGGGCATGGTACTTTTTTATTATTGATAGATTTATCTAGAAGATATAAGTATCCGAGCTACTATATCAACCTCCCGAGCGTCGTGATGCATTACTCAGGATTCCCTAGTATTACGGCTATGCCGGAAGGTGGGGCTACTGTAACACCCTGAATTATACGTCTATTTAATTTTTGATAATTGTTAAATAGATATAAATGTTGGTGGAAATTTTAGAAAATGTCCAAAAAACCATCCCCGCTTTTCTTGAATTTAAATATTGGTAATTACCAATATGGATAATAAAAGATTTAATTAAAATAAAAATATAAGCATAAACTATACCTATATCAAAGAAAAATTTTCCGTAAGATATAATAATAATAATATGATTAATATATAAACTAAAAACCAATAAAGATAGTAAAATAATAAATTAGATCTCAAAAATAATTCAAAAGATACAAACAAAAGATAAACACTATAAATTTATAATAGTAAGAATATAAATAAAGTCAAATTAAAGACAATTTAATTATTAACAGGTCATAAAATATCAAAACATTAATAATTTAAATCCTTACAGGATAAATTAAATTTACGATAATAAATACAAAAGTTGAAAACAAAAGTCTTAAATTAAAAATTTTAAGTATACCATACGTAATTTAATATAGCAGGTACGTAAATTTTCATTTAAAAATAATAACGAACCCCCCCCCCCCCCCCCCCCCCCCCCCCGCAAACAAATTCCAACTTGCTGCTCACGCAACTTTCCTATATAAATTCTAAATCTCTCTCTCTCTCTTCTCATTCGTTCTATTCTCTCTCTCTCTCTCCATATTCTCTCTCTCTCTCATTTCTCTCTCTCTCTTGGCAAGTCTTCAAAAAAGACTTTAAAAAAAAAAAAAAAAGAAAAAGAAATAAAAAAAAAAAATAATAAAAGAAGTAAAAAAAAAAAAAAAAAAAAGAAAAAGAAATAAAAAATATTAGAAAAGGAATCTAGAAGCTCCTCCGATCTTCAAAAGCTCGTATCTTTCACATACGATAATCGATTCCAATTCCGAAGTGGTGTTGTGATCGTGGCGATACGCTCTTCAATTCAAGACCACACAAGGTTAGGTTTCGATCACTCTAAAATTTTACTATTATGATCGGTATGTAGAAGTTTTCGTAATATTAAGAGTTTTAATATTAGTTTTTATTATAAATATACATATTTACATGCATATATAATGATAATAATAAAAATTATGTCATGCTAGTATGTGTATTTAGACTAGTTGATATTACATTTCGCTTATCAAATAAATAAATTGATAAATAAAAACGCTAGATGATAGAAAATTGATTATAATTTAGATAATTAATATTTAGAGTCTATTTATTAGTAAATAGAAATTTAGAGATAAATTGCTAGAGTTGAAATATACACGATAGGATCAATAACTGATCAAAATCTTCTAATCTAAAGCCCAAATTAAAATTCTGATTTCACAAACATGAAAGTTATAATATTTCAATCATATAGACTAAAACCCAGTTTACCTATTAGATCTGGAAATCTAATCGCGTAGGTGAAAAACCTAAATCTATCCGATTCCGTAGATTTTAGAATTTAGTTTTCAACTTGAAAACAATGTAAGAAAAATATAAACCTTGACTATAGAGATATATGTAGTATAATACTGAAAAATTCTCAAAACACTAAAAGTTAAGCGTGCTCATGACCTAGGATGGGTGACCTCCTGGGAAATGAATAGTAATTTTCCAAAACGAGTAATATCTCGATAAATATAATTCAAAGACAATAACTAGTGGTTTAGAATTGAATTATTAGATCCTTAAAGTATATCAGTTAGCAAATGATGATTTAAAGATAAATCGTAGGATTGAGATGTAACCGTTAAAACTAGATATTAGGTATAATTTACATAAATAAGACTCAAACTAAGATTTTAATATCGAAAACACTAAAACAAAAATATTCTTAACTTATATAAACACTCGTTATGTTTTATGAAGTAAAACTTAACTAAAGAAACAATTAGAATTAAGTAAAGTAAACCTATAGCAGTTTCTGACATTTAAAAAGAATAGAGATGTTCTATGACAAGTTTAAATAATTTAAATACACACAACATATACTCATGAGTAGAAATGGAATTAAGGAGGAAAATAAAAACTTAGAAAACCCTAGAACCTTATAAAATTTCATCCCTATAAGAAAACTTAAGAAAAATTTTACTTGAATTTGATAAATGAAACATATTTGATTATCCGATCAATAAGAAGATTGGATATGTAATTAAACTTCAATATGTGACCTTATATACAAATATAAGATTCAGATCATACGCAGAAATAGATATTAATAGATAAACTTGATATGATTTAAGTATTATATAGATAAAAGATATTTAGCTTTAAATCTATTAGATATACTCAATAACAAACCTATATAGACATATGAAGATTTCAACACATATAAAAGAATAAGATTCCTAGAATAAAATTTAAGTAATTCAATTACAAATTAGAAAATCAAGATAATATAAATTGTAATTGAAAGATTAAACTTAACCAAGAATTCCGTAACTCTAAGTATAAAATTCAAATGCTTATAAGACTATAAGGATATAAAGTATAGATTAATGGAAATCATAAATATTAGCTAATATAATCAAATTAACTAAAGTTACATACTTAAAATAAGATCAAGACAAGGAAAATGAAAATAAATATAAATGTATACGCTTTAACTAAAAAGAGTAATGAACTTAAATTAAGTTTAATCACTAATACTTGATGAAATAAACATAAAACAAGGAATCGAACTTGAAATAATACTTAAGAATACAAAACAAGAAAGATAGATACAATTGATACCTTTCGACCCTTAAAGTAACATAAGGAAAAATATACAAAATGATTAGTTTAACCTAACAATTAAAAACTACATTCGATAAGTTTTCCAATGACTACTCATATGCTAAAATCTAAGTTAAAACGAATATAATATGCCCAATTTAAGATTTCGTGATTAACTCGATATTTGAAAACAAAAATACTTTTCTTAAGAAAACTAAGATTATACGAACTTTATAGTTTAACTTACGAAGCGTAGCCTTTACAAACTTCAAAATGACTAATTATGTGTTAAGGTTAGATTAAGAAATGCTAAAACTCGAGTTTAAGATACAAAGACACAATAGGTTTCTTATATGAATAATAGTATAGTAATAAGTATCGTTATCTAAATTCTCAGGGAGACAGATCCGTCTTCAAGTTTTCTTGTAGACTTCTATGACCATTAAGCAAGGATAAACAGGTGAGTATATTCCGATGACCTTCATATCTGCTTGTGCTTGTAGGTTTAGAGTATGATATTTTGTTAATATAAATTAAATGATTCAAGTATGGGGTTGGGAAATTTAAACTTATGGTTGCTCGTGTTTGTTATTTGTGTTGAAAATACTATACATTATTCTGAACGTTAAGTATTGAGTGTTGTTTTAATCTTTGCAAGTGTCTGATAATTGTTTGATCGCCAAATAAATGGACTTAATGACTATTGGCGTGATAATTATAATATTGATCATGCATTGCACGATTGCATGTAGAAGGCCATCACCACTACACTTTGACTCGAATGGGCCACACTGTCCCGTGAGGACGGTGAACATGGAGGACCGAAGTGGTATATGCCTAATGTGTACCATGGGCCTTGTTCTAGGGGAATGGGAACTAAGTCGTCCTGGGGAGACGGCCCACCTCCTAGGATCGTGCCGGGTCATTGTTAAGGATATCTTGCTTCAATGGGATGTTGTTATATGTATATTATTTTCTATATATGAAAAACTCCTCAAATAAATTTAATTCCCGAAGTATTAGCAGTCCGGGTGCTGATGTGTGGATGTACCCCAACCTCGGATTCGAAGGGCGTAAATCCGATTATATATATGGTTACCGGTTGGCCATATATATTTGTTCATTTACTTATCTACATTCCATATGCTTGTTTAATAACTTGTTTGGCTTTTGCTTGAACGGTATGGAGCGAGGGTATACTTCACTCAGCTAGTTGCAGCTAACTCCCCAACAGTTTGCTTTTGCAGGTAAGTTGAATACATGAATGGGATAAGATCTGAGTGTAGAGCATGACAAAGATCAAGTTGTACAAGACTGATAGAAGATTGAGAATTTGATAGGTTAAACCTAGTTGAGAGAGTAAACATGAAAATGTAGTCTTTTTTCTGAACTTCAACCTAGTTGATATTTTGTGTTAAACCTAGGTTTACCTTATCTTGTCATTTGGTAGGATATCTGATTCTCTGCGGTCTTGTGATCTGTGGAAGTTTCGATATCCAATAAATTATTTTCATAATAACTTATATATGTATAATACATGAGAGGATAATTAATTAAAGTTTTGTAAACTCTGACTTGCAAGACGATCCTCATGTTGCGGGTGCACACGTGATATGGCGATTTAGGGCAATCCTACTAGGCCCCACATAGGGTCGCGACAGCTACCTAGTTTGTATGAATAGTAGGGACCCTCAGGGAGGCAAACGTGATACTAGATCCTTGTTGTCCGGAGTTTGAATACTCCCATGATATATGATTAACTAAAGATTGAATAATAAATTATTGGTTGTTGCATTTTGCATATAGCTTAAGTATGTGTGAATCACTTTGCATTTGTATTCGTTACTTGCGTACTAGGCCTTTGACTCATATTTTAACCATTTCAGGTGATGAATCCGATGAGTTTTACACGAGTATGGGGTATGGAACTGATTTCGAAAATTTTCTTGATAATTTGGAGGATTAGAGATGACCTTAGACTTGGTGGAATCCAATTTTTAATAAAATAGTTATATTAGTCTTGTGGTTATATTTAAGGTTTTAATTGGATTTTATATGTGTAATTTTGTTAAGGCTTGTAAGAAACCTTTGGATGTAATATATGTATATATATATATATGTACTTAGCTTTGTATAACTTAAGTTTACTTCTTTTGTGAAATATGATAATAGTGTAGTGTGTTTTGTTAAAAGTTTTGAAAAACTATGTTTTCTATTATATTAACTATGTGGAATTAAACAAATAATTCTTTTAGACAACCTTACATATAATCGTACAGGTTATATGTGGTTGGAGAAATGTTATCGTCTATTTTAATTATAGGGATGATAGCGGGTCCTTACACCTATATAATAAATGGAATTGGGAATAATTTTAAATCAACAATACATGTAAGAGTAAATGTGGTTGGATTCTATTTAACTTTGCAATCTGAATTGTGAATATTACCTTGAACTCAATCATGAATCAAATCAAATTTAACACAAAAATCGAAATTTTGGTTTAGTTTAAGGTTCCACTTGGTTTTTTTTTTTTTTTATCCACTTGTGGTAAAAATTTTGTTCTTATCAATTATGCAAACCGAACTATAAAACCTAAAATTGAATCTAACCGGAAAAAAAAAGTAAACACTTAATATTCAATTAATTTTGATTTAATTAACTATTTTGTGTGAACTTTACTTTTAATATTCAACATCGATTACATGTGTTACTCAAGTAGGAGAGGAATTGCAAACTATTTGAGCATTTTGTATAACACATGACTAAATAATTATGCAGTTCTGCTCATGAATTTACAAGTTTCTCAACTTAATTATATGTGCCAAAACCATTTTAAGTCAGAAGTGGAGCATGGATTTTCTAAATAACAAAGTTCAGTTTTCCTCTTTTCTAATTGTTATGCAGTTCCGTTCATGCATTTACTATTTTTTCAACTATCGTAACATGTGAAAAAAAAAATACAATATAAGTTAGTTGTATTGTGTACAAGGTATGGTTTGCCCTATGAACCTAATTATAATAATAAGTTTTAGTTAGCGATTCGAATAGTTTCTGCAAATGAATTAAAAAAAATATAACAAATAACCTTTTAACTTTTATTGAATAAGTTCTTATAGTTTTCTAAAATGTGACTTTAGTAGCAGCTGTCCCAAAATAAATAAATATGTCTTTTATTTTTTTTAATCTTTTTTATGTGTATTGTATAAAAGCATATAAAATAAAATGACATAAAAAATCTTACACGAAGGACTTAAAAAAAAAAAAAAAAAGGTAAAATTGTGAGGCCCCTAAAAGAAATTCTTAAAATAACGAGATAACATGCTTGACAACGATGCTCCTCTTAACAACGATGGTCATTGTGTTAAAAGGTTTTTGTGAATAAAGGTAGAAATGGGTGAGAAAATTACGGTGGGCGCCATGGATTTTTGCAAGTTAGCACATATAGGCATATTTTTTTTTGCCAACACATATTGGCATATTTGCTTTAATGTGAAAGGAACGATGCTATGTTTTCTGGGCGGAGCGCAGTGACCAGTGGCAGGTCTTGGTCACGTCAGGACCTCAAGAACAGGAACTGGGGGTGGCTAGAAAGAGCATCCATCTAAGACCAGCATTAACGCTGGTTTCTGAAGGAGAAAACGAGGCCAACAACATTAAATGTGGTTGTTGGTAAAATTAGGATCATCTGGCAAGACTAGTATTTTATTTTTTTAATATATTTTGTGTTTGATTTTTATTACGTGGATCTCTTGAAATAACATAAATAAATGTTAAAAACTATTTTTGAAGATCTTTAGAGATAAAATTGAAAGTTCTTTACGAGTAAAAATTGTTTAAGATGTTAATGTGACATCTAAAAACTCTAAATAGGATTCTTAAGATTAAAGATGATTCTAGGGCCTCCACTAAAATGTCTAAATGTCATATGATTATAGGAGGGAACTTTTATTTTTAAAAAATTATTTTTTTAAATATCTTAATAAATAGTTCTTAATATTTATTTATATTATGTAAAAGAATCATATAATAAATTATATATGTAACATATCTTAAAAGTAAAAAAAAAAATAAAAAAAAATTACTATACCAGCTTTTATGGTTTCTGAGCAAAGAACATCAATTTTTTTATCATTACTAAGAACATCCACATTAGAGGTTTTTGGCACGATATTTAGCGAAGGACCTAACAGATGTGAGAGTTTCTTCAACTTTTTGAAGTCCTTTGCAAATAACCTCAAAAAGTGAGCTCCTTTGAAATAATTTATTAATATTTTATAAAAGTAATATATTATGTAAAAGTAAATGTGACCCATAAAATATAAAAAGAAGTGAATGAACTTATGTGAAGGATTTTTATGGATAAAGTTGTGAGGTTCTTTGAATGAAAAATTTATTTAAATGCTGGTGTGGCATTTTAAGAATCATGTGAAAAATCCCACAAATATGGATGCTCTAAAGGTGCAAAGAAGAGGTCCTTTGTTCTTGGAAATACTACCAAGCAGCACACATCGGTTACGCTCTAAGCCTATTACTGTTAGTAAATCAGTAGATAGGGTGTTGTCCGATTGGGTCAAGACATACTTCCCAAGCCCGCTCTTTGTTCTTTTAAGGGATCAATATGGTTCAGTTAGGTGGAAGGTTGCAAACTGAACTGTGAACCAAAATCAAATATATATTGTCAAGCCGTATTATCAATTGAAGTTTTGGTTTGGCTTAGATTATGGTTCGATAAGTTATTTTCCACAGTACTAGTTAGTGGAGCTTGGATTTTCTAATAGAATAGATAGGTATTCTTTTTTTTTCCCCTTTCAGAAAGGATATATATATATATATATATATATTTTGCCATTAAGAAAGGATAAATTCAATTAGATATTTCCATGGCTCTGGTCCAAATTGGACCTAGCCCGACTCAAACAGCCAGGTTGAAGACCCGAACTTATCCCGTGCTCCCAGAGGAGTCGATGGGTCAGTAGCTGTTCATAGAGTATAACCCATCCGGATCCAAGCGGGTCCCTAAAAAAAATGTCGGGGCCCCACCTGTGTTAATGGCCTGTTGGACATCGTGAGGCAGGAAATTGAGGGAAAAAAAATGAAAGTTACACTAGGCTGATGTTGTACATCATGTCCTCTGAGCAAACTGACCTCACATTTTCACAATAATGCCTTTGGCACCTTAAGTTAGAAAATTTAACTTTTGACTATTAAATAAAAAAATGAAAGTAAAAATCAATTCTTTGGTTTTTTGGCCATGATTCTTTGGGAATTGATACAATCAAATTTCTGACGTTGAGTGACTGCCTATGGTACTATGCTGCGTGAAAATTTCAGACGTGTGGAATATTACCAAAACTTTTGAAAGTTAAGAGATTTCAGTCTTCAATAACTGTAAATGTAAAACAAGCAGTTAACAATAAATGTAAACTGCATTTTTGCAAGAATAAATTTCAAACGCGTGATTTGGGAACGTTACCTTACCCTTTGTCTGTGAGAAATGTAGAACGGCCGGTGAACGTTCCGACAAAAATTAAAAGGACTAATTATAAAAATATGATCTATATTTTAGTTAGTTTATAAACATATAATCTATATTAATTTTTTTAATAAATAGGTAACTTGAGTTACATACAAAAAGCGTCATTATAATCGATTATTATTAGAGGAATATACGTCAAAGTCTTATTGGTCTAAAAAAATTAATTTAATAAAAAATATTGTTAAATGAAATTAAATAAATAAAATATTAATGATTATTTTTTAAAAATGAGAAAATTGAAAATATATAATTAATTTTTATCACTAATAAAATATTGACATTTGTCATTATAAGATTATTAAATAATATTGATACTTTTGTATAAAACTTAGGTCACCTATTTGTCATAAAAAATAACACAGGTCATCTGTTTGTAAATTGATCAAAACACATGTTATATTTTTCTAATTAACCCAAATTAAAGTTGTTTTCTTTTTCAAATTTGAACATTTGGGCATGGAAATTTGCTCAACTGGGGATACTTTTCTATCATGGTAAATAAATAGTTATCACATATTTATAAAGTGATAATAATTTTCCTTTTACTATAAGGATGCTTTTATCTTTTAAATTTATTTAAAATATGATAAAGATTTATTCGTGGGACAGTAAATATTTATCCAAAGGTTTTGTACTTTTTTGAAACAAGCAAAAAAAATAATAATAAGGCAAATGCTAGCAAATATAAAAGTTGGTTATTTTTTTTAACACAAAACATTTGAATTTCTTAAAGTCTCTCTTCTATGTTGCCTGTAGGTGGGTTTGATTGGATTATCTGTTTTTTCATCTGTACATATATCAAAACGATATGTATAAATATGTCTGATTTGCATTTATATTTATATATATATTTAATCTATTTGATTATTTCATGAAAACTGCTAACTTTTTTCATCTGCGTCTGTTTTTTATTAACAATTTGTTAGAAAAAAAAGTTTGAAAAAAAGCATATATATCCGCCGAAAAAAGCTAGGCAAACAAATCCTAAATACAATGGAGGTAAGGTTTTAAGTCCCTTGATGTATATTGTATTTTATCATTTTCCATAATGGAGGCTTGCTTTATTTTTCTCTTTTCTTTAAATACAACGGAGGTAAGATAGTTTGTATAAAATGACATATTAACAGTGGAGGACAAGAACACGTGCATTGCATGCAATATAAGACAAGAAAAATCATATGGAGTTAGCGAGAATGCCCTATTTGACTCACTTCCTCAAATATTTATTCATTTTTTTAACCACCACAAATATT
Source organism: Combretum micranthum (assembly GCA_024138025.1). Classification (NCBI taxonomy): domain Eukaryota; kingdom Viridiplantae; phylum Streptophyta; class Magnoliopsida; order Myrtales; family Combretaceae; genus Combretum; species Combretum micranthum. The sequence continues at coordinate 303,075 of JAMXBD010000863.1, read as the reverse complement.
GATACCTTAAATGAACTTAATCTCAAATATTAATGCTGTCATGTGTAAATTTTCCATTTGCCAAGTGATAATTTTTATAGGAAATTTTTGAAATTTTCATTTTCCGTGAGTATTTAGAATTTTTAATCAATTATAAAAGCGTATTTTATGTTTATTGTATGTGTATTAAAGTGCCAAGTATCTTTAAAATTAATGGACTTAAACCTTAAACCTTAAACCTTAAAACTAACCCATACCATGGTAAATGATACTGATAATGTGATGATGATAACCACTTCAGAAAATGCATGTGTCATGTTAACATCGAGCAAGGAAATTAAGGAATCAAGAGACTTTGGTTCGGTCTCTATCTCTCATGAATTCCCTATCAAGAAACTTGTTTAACAAAGCCACTTAGGAGGAATATGATATGATTACTGAAACATTAATTCTATAGGTAAACATTTCTTTTTGTTTTTGTTCTTCTTCTTCTTTCTCTACGACAAAAAGCAGGTTTGACCTATGATCTGACTCAACTCGATATTGCGTGGGTGTCATGGACCTTTAAAGATGGGCTGAGTACATGAGGTTCATCAAAGCCCACCACTACCCAAGGTCCATATCAAATGCCAGAATAAGAACTAAGAAGATTCCAGAAGGAGCTAGAAGACTCTGGCGGTCTCTAGAGAAATCTTCCTTTATCTAGATTCGATGTATATTAGTAGGTAGAAGTAGTAGATAAGGCGGTAGGTAAAATTGTATCTTAGTTGTTAAATTGCAATAATCTTGGCCATCCATTCATGGATGACTCATATATATATATATATATATATAGGGGAATCTCCCTCATTTGTAAAGTGAGGATTCATTAGTGATTATTTCGTTCTTGGCCATCCATTCATCAGGCTAAGAAATTAAGGAATTAAGAGACTTTGGTTTCGTCTCTATCTCTCATGAATTCCCTGCCAAGAAACTTGTTTGACAAAGCCCCTTAGGAGGAATATGATATGATTACAAAAACATTGATTCTATAGGTAAACATTTCTTTTTCTTCTACCTCTTCTCTCTTTGGGACAAAATGCAGGTTTGACTCGTGATCTAACCCAACTCAATATTGTGTGGGTGTCATGGACCTTTGAAGACGGGCCGAGTACATAGGGTTCATCAAAGTCCAATACTACCCAAGGTCCATATCAAATATTGGAATAAGAACTAAGAAGATTCCAAAATGAGCTAGAAGACTCTGGCGGTCTCCAGAGAAATCTTCCTTATCTAGATTTGATATATATTAGTAGGTAGAATCAGTAGGTAGGGCGGTAGGTAAAATTGTATCTTATTTGTTAAATTGTAAAAATCTTGGGCATCCATTCATGGAGGCCATATATATATATATATATATATATATATAAGGGGATCTCCCTCATTTGTAAAGTGAGGATTCATTAGTGATTACTTCATTCTCCTTAGAGCTTTCCTCTCTACTTTCTCTCTCTAAAGCTCTTATGTGTGGGTTTTAGGTTGAACTTAGCCTTGGTGTGTGAGGAATAGAAGGCTAAGTGCCACACGATAAATTAATCCCTTGACGAGTGGTATTAGAGTAGGAATTTGGAAGCAAGAGTAGAGATGTCGTCAGATGAGGAGATCCATGCTCAAGTTGTGGGAAATGAGACCATTCGTGATGCTTGCCCACTTATTAGACAAATTGATGGTATTTAGCGCTAGGGTAGTAAAGGTGGAACTTTGCACTGCCAAGCTAAAAGAAGTATTGGAAGGGTCCCAAACCCACATGGAGGAGTTAGGGGAAAATCTCCTATTGACTGGCAGAGGGACCTTAGCTAAACAAGAGAAGACTTAGAGACACGAGACAATTTCCTTGAAGCCTAGATGGAAGGATTTAGGGCTATAATGGGTAAGGTGGAAGTTGAAACTATTGGGGTGGAAAAGAGAATGGATGCAACGTTTCTAGCTTTGAGAAAGGAAATAGAAGATCTCAAGGCCCAGTTAGCAGGCTATAGGGCTGTACTTGTTAATAGAGTGACTTTCCAATCAACAATCAGGGTAGATGTGCCAAAGCCAGAGTATATCAAAGAGGTTTGATCAGTAAGAGAGGTAGATAATTTCCTTTGGAGTTTGGAACAATACTTTGCAACCATTAGGCTTATGGATGATGGAAGTAAGGTATGTACTGTAGCATTATACTTAAGGGATTCAACCATGATTTGGTAGAGAAGAAGAGCTAACGAGATTATTTCCTGGGAAACTGAGTTTAAAGACATGTTTTCCCCACAAAATGCTAGAAGTGAGGCCAAAGTTAGACTTTACCATCTTACTTAGAAAGGCACTATGAAATAGTATATACAAGAATTTCACAGCTCATGTCGGAAATACTAGACCTCAAATATGATGATGCTCTTGTGCTATTTTTAGATGGTTTGAAGCCGTAGGCAAAACTAGAATTAGAGTGGTATGGTGTAGAGAATATCTTGAAAGCCATAGCCCTCACAGAAGAGTTAGGAGAATTTCAAGGTAAGGAACTTAAGCATTCTTTTGGGAGTGAAGTAGAAAAAGAGGACGGTGAAAATAACATATCACCTAATCGACCAAGGAGGGGAAATAGAACAAAAGAGGAAACAAGATACATGAGGAGGAGCCGAGAGTTATAATGTTATTTTTGTGATGAACCACATTATGCCAGGGAGTATCATAAGAGGGGACGCTTGACAGCTTTATTCACGAAAGACAAGTCAGATGATGAGGGAAAGAGACACATTTGTACCATGAGGTGGCTTAATGCCATGAAGATTAGAAGTGATGAAAGCAAAGGTTCAATGTATGTTGAGGTAAGGATGACTGGAAAGAAACATGAATGCAATGGTGGGTACAGGATCCTCACACTTGTTCATATCAAAGGATGCTGGGAGTAAGGCATAACTAAAGATAATAAACTCAAAGAAAGATCTGTCATGTTATGACATGTGTCAATTGTGACATTATTTGACCCATTTGCCTGAATATTGTGACGTCAAATGAATCATAAAAAACGTTATGATTCTACAATGATTCTACCAATTCTACTACATAAAAATAGTGATTCTAAACAATTTTGTATGCGAGTTGAATTGAAATATTGTCATCAACTCATAAATTAAGATAAACATCTAGAACCAACCCAAGAAACTCTAAGTTTAAACATATTAAATTAATTGCATTTTTAAAAGTTGAAATAGCAAAAAAAAAAAAAAAAAAGCAAAATTACAACACTACAATTCTACAATGATTCTACTACCAATTCTACCACTGATTTTGTCAATTCTACTAAGTAAAATAATGAGTCTAAACGATTTTACTCAAAAAATGATTTGTATGCAAGTTAAATTGAAATACCGTCATCAACTTGTAAACTTGTAGAAACATATGAGTTAACTTATGAGTTTGACAACCATGATAACTACTTCACAAAGAACAAGTTAAAAACGATTGAATCCATCTAATTTGATCTTCTGCAACACTCACGTACTCAAGAAATTAGGATCATCTGCTTCTCCTCCCATGCTTCTCTCTACGACATTTGTACATGTTTCATCAATTCAAGACTTAGCTCAAGTCAACTAGTACGCCTATTGCACATAATTGACCGGGTGCAACAACCCCACTAAACAATTATTATTAATAAAAAAACAAGTATTTATTATGTATATATACTTTTTTGCTTGTATATATATTATACAATAAAGTCCCATAAATAATTAGAAAATGATTAGGGCAATAATGAGTTATATTATCAGTGAGAATTCCATGACATCACATTATCTAAAATTGTCTTTGGTCGGATAAATATCTAAATGGAACATAGATATTTAGATTAACATGTTGTATAGCTTAGGTCATTTTTTCTAAACTAATGGAAAGATATTCAAAGTTATACAAATTGGTACCCAAAGTTAGGTGGGTGCACTAGACATGACTTGCCAATAGAGGATATGTTTAATGCCACTGGTCCCTCTTTTATATGAACAAGTGTAAACAATCTCTAGACTTAAGACCTTCATATAACCTGTATATAAAATATCGTACTTGGATATCGTTAAACACAATTTTGATATAGATTGTAAATAATACCTTGATGATATAACAAAAAGTTCCTAGTGCAACACAAAATACAAAGAAGGCACTGGTGATTCAAGATAGAATCCATTACTCTCTTTGATTATAGAGATGATATCTACAGGCCCCTTGGTATTTTATTGAGTCTAATTTATTTCATAAACCAAGTAAAATGATTAAAAATTGATGACATTACATTACAGTGGTTTAATTGCAATGTCTTAATGAAGAGATTTAATTACATAGTAATTAGTTCGTGGTGGTTTATTGTTCGAAACCTTTCTATCATATTGAGTAGTCAATAATTGTTGCTAGATAAATATCTTGATTTGTATCTGGATAGTCAATGTCTTTGTGTATAGAAACTTAAAGGATTGCACACAGCATCATAGTTAGAGGAATAAGGTGATTAAACAAATTTAATAAATACTAAAATCATGTCAAACTTTTGGAATTAAAATTAATTATTTATTATGAGATAACAAATTAATTATTTTAATATTGGAAGCAATATAAATTAATTATAAGTTGATGTTAATGAGACATTATTTTACCTATATCACACACACGCAACGGAAAAGAAAATAAAAGAGAGAGGAAGAGCTTTAATATTGCAATCTCATATCTAGTACATATTTTCATATTACAGGATTCTGCCTTTTATAAGCATTACAATACAAAGTTTAGAAAAAACTTATTTGTGAAGATACGTAAAACAAGGATTGCAATTTGTCTGTCAATTTCATATGTGTGGCAAAGAATTAACCTAGCCAAAAACAGAAGTTTGGTTTCTATCTTTTGCAAATACAGCTCTATACAACTTGATTTAAATTTTTTTAACTAACATTGCTTCCCTTAAATCAAGCTTATATCATTCCAAGTATTTTCTTCAACTTATAAAATAAGCTATTTTTCAAAGGCTTTGTAAAAATATCTGCAATTTGATCTTCAGTGTGGCAATAATTAATCTCCACTTCCTTCTCAGCAACCAACTCTCGGATCTTATGAAACCAAATACCAATGTGCTTGGACCGTCCATGAAAAACTAGATTTTTGCATAGAGCAATAGTAGACTTATTATCACAAAATTTTTTTGTGGGAGTTTCCTGCTTCTGATGCATCACTTCTAGTATTCTTCTGAGCCATACTGCTTGAGTTGCACAACTAGCTGCAGCTATATATCCTGCTTCGACTGTAGAGAGTGTGACAACTGGTTGCTTCTTTGATGACCATGATACTGTACCACTCCCTAAATGAAATGCGTATCCTGTCGTGCTTTTTCTTGTTTCTATATCTCATGCCCAATCATTATTTGTATAGCCAACAAGTTTCACATCATTATCATTGGTATAAAAAATTCCCTCTGTCGAAGTACCTTTGATATATCTAAGAATTCTTTTAGCTCCTTATAAATGATAAATATGTGGCTCTTCCATAAATCTGCTAAGCAATTCAACTCCAAAAACAATATCTGGCCTTGTTGCAGTCAAATATCTCAAGCTTCCAATTAAACTTTTGTAGTGAGTTGAATCTATCTTCTTCCCACCATTTTCCCTTGTTAGCTTTAACCTTTCTTCAACTGGAGTGGTGACTAGCTTTGAATTCTCCATCTTAAATTTCTTCAAAATATCACTAGCATATTTCTTTTAAGCAATGAAAATGCCATCATTCTGTTGAACAACCTCAATGACAAGAAAATAAGACATTAGGCCCATATCTGTCATTTCAAAGTAGCTTATCATAGTCTCCTTGAATTCTTCAATCATCCTTGAATTGTTGACAGTAAAAATTAGATCATCAACATAAAGACACACAATAAGAATATCTCTAGGCTCAACAAATTTAATATATAAATTATGCTCAAACGAACATCTTTGAAAACCATGCTGCAGAAAATATGAGTCAATCTTCTTGTACCATGCTCTTGGTACCTGCTTCAACCCATATAGAGCTTTCTTCAGTCTGTAAACTTTATCTTCTTTTTCTTCAATCACATAACCTGTAGGCTGCTTAACATACAATTCTTCTTCCAGTGTTCTATTTAGAAATGCAGATTTAACATCCATTTGATATATTCTCCAATTATTTTGAGATGAAATAGACATAATCATATGAATTGTATCTAACCTTGCGACTGGAGCAAATACCTTAAAATAATTAATACCAGGCTTTTGTTTGTAGCCTTTAGCCACCAACCTTGCTTTAAATCGATCTATCTCTCCATCAGGCTTGTATTTTGTTTTATAAACCCACTTCACTCCAATTGGCCTTTTATCTATAGGCAGATTTGTTAGCTCCCATGTTTTGTTCTTCTCAATAGCATAAATCTCTTCATCCATGGCCTTCCTCCAATTTGGGTCTCTTAAAGCTTCTTCAAATGTCACTGGCTCATAATCTGCAAACAAAGCAAAATTTATAATTTCTTCATCGAAATGATCATCATCACCACCAATAACATAGTCCTCCAATCTGGCTGGTAATCGACATCGTCTTTGTGGTCTGTTAGATGATTCTAGCTTATCTTGAGTTGGACTTGATTTCCCTTCATCTTCTTTATTATCATCAGGAATTACGACTGCCTTCTTCTGGGATTTTGAAGACCAATCCCATATTCCTTCTTCATTGAATGTCACGTCTCTACTGATGATCACCTTTTTTTGTCTCTGGATTGTATAACTTGTATGCCTTTGAGTTTGAGCTATAGCCAATGAAAATGCATTTTTCTCCTTTATCATCCAATTTCTTCTTGAGCTGATTGGGCACATGGGCATATGCAATATGCCTAAAAACTTTGAGATGCCGAATCGAGGGCTTCCTTCCACTCTAAGATTCTTCAGGTGTCTTGTCATGAACACTCTTGGTTGGGCACCTATTCAAAATATAAACAATAGTGGCAACTGCTTCTGCCTAGAATTCTCTAGGCAATTGTTTAGTATTCAGCATGCATCTTACCATGTCCATGATTGTTCCGTTCTTCCTTTCGACAACTCCATTCTATTGAGGTGTATACCTAGTTGTTAGTTGGTGTTGAATTCCATGTTGCTCAAAGAAGTATGCACAAATAAGATATTCTTGACCTCTATCCGTTCTTAGTGCTTTGATTTTGTAGCTACTTTATTTCTCCACTAATGCCTTGAATGACTTAAATGCATCACAAGCTTCTAACTTCTACTTTAAAAAATACACCTACGTCTTTCTGTTGAAATCATCAATGAAAGTAATAAAATACTTGCTACCACCATGTTTCAGCACCTCAACCATACATAAGTCTGAATGGATAATCTCTAGCAACTTTCTAGCCTTCTAAGACTTTGTAGTTGGGAATGAGTCTTTATGCTTCTTGCCTAATTGACAAGTCTTACATACACCATTAGGAATATTCACAATAGGCAACCCAGAAACATATTCTTTCCGTGATAGATAATTTAGTCTAGAAAAGTGATAATGTCCAAAATACATATGCCACAACCAATCATCATTGGGAATAATAGGACTTAAACAAGAAAATTTTCTATGTTCAATTTTCAATACAAACCATCCATACTTGTCAATCAATGTGTAGTAACCTTGGTAAATTTGCATGTTGTATCCTTTATCCGACAGTTGTCCTATACTTAATAGATTGTGATGAAGACCAGGAGCATAGAAAACATCAGAGATAAAGTTCTGAGATCCATCCTTCAATCTAATAGCAACTTGGCATTTTCCCAATATCGGGATATTTGTATTATTTCCGAATTTCATGGTAGCTTTTATCGTTTCATCCAGAGAAGAAAATTACTCATTTTTGCCACACATATGATTACTACATCCAGTATCTAAATACCAGAAAAATAATTAGTTGCCAAAAAAAAAAACTTTATGGTTTATCAAAATTCCCACCAATATTTTGGTATTCATTTTCTACCATGTTTGCCTTTTGTCTAAATTTACAGTCTGCAGCTTTGTATCCAAACTTCCCACAGTGAAAGCAATTAACATTTGATCTTTCTTCATAGTTGTTGCCTCTTCCTCTTCCTCGATTGGCAGTTCAGAAATTATTTCCACTTCTTCCTTAACTAGATAGTCTAAAATTATCGTCTCTTCCTTGGTTGAAACTACCACGTCCTCTTCCTCTAAAATTTCCTTGACATCTACCTCTGTAATTTCCTCTTCCTCCACTATTAAAACCATGACCTCTACCTTTAGTATTTTGACTAGTTTCAAGTATATTGTTGAGGTTCACATGACTCTTCAAGGCTCCTTCATTCACTTTCTCTATCTTCTCCAAAATTCTACTCACATGACTTTTAATGCTTCCTTGCAATTTTGTAGCTGTTGATGCACTCAAACCGATCATATTAAACTTTAAAATTTATAAACCTAGAATTAATCCTACGATCGAGCAAAGGCAAGTATACCTTTTCGAAATAATATATGATTAAAATCAGGTATCGTCCTCAGGAATCTAAGAAACAATTACTAGTGTTATCCTTTCTCCACTATTTAGTCTAATTCTTAAATTTATATGTATTATCATTAACTACTAATTAACTGATCTAATTAACCCTAAGATCCTTATGAAAAATTTCAAGAATTATAATTAATCACAAGATATGCAACATACCTCTCATTTTGTTCCACCCTAAACCCTAACTTTTCACATAAAGATATATTGATTAATTGCTCATTCATACCTTGCACTGCATGAACTTCCGTTTTAAACTAATTACTCTCTCGAGTTAATCAATTCCTAATCTTGCATGAATTAATAGAAATCTCTTTCTAACTAATATCAATGCAAGATTGCATTAAAGATCCTGGTTCATAAACAAAGATCAAATCTTTATTGCAGCAAATCAAAGTTTCTCTATCTCCAGATGAAATATGTGATTTTCCTATTCATGAAGATCTAACTTACTCTTTCATCTAATAAGAATCATATATGTAGTTAACCTTCCGCATAAATCATTCACAAAACAATCATAATACATGAATAGATGCAAAGGTATAAACTTTTTCATTAATCAAGGCAATTCAATTCATATTGGGTTTAGGGTTTCACAAGATTTAGGGTTAGGAATCTACTCCTCCATGGAGTTAACCTTTGAATGATCTTGTGATAATCTATGATGATCAAGCAATCTTTCTTTTCCAAGTACGTCTTTTCTCTCCCAGGGTTCCCAATGTATGGCTCAAGATCCCCAAATAAATCAATAAGGCGGCTATTTATAGCATAGGAAAAAGTCATTTGTGCATAGGGGTCTGCACGGCCGTGCTGGGGCCCAGCACAATGAGAAAATTGGATTTTTGACATCTTTAAGTTCTGCATGGCCTTCTGCACGGCCGTGCACGGGGTTGTGCAGAGCTTCAAATCTTCTTTTTCTTCTCGGATGGAGTTAATTGCTCTTGCATTGCCTTGTGCACTCCTTGTGCAGCTGCTAGGGCATGAATGAAGATGCTTGCTGGTCACCTTTTCTTCCTCTGCACAAGCTTCTGAATGGCCATGCATGAACGTTGTGCACACTTGAAAATCACCACTTTGTAGCCTTTGTTAAATCCTTCCTTGTTTTTGCTCAAATCATCCATAAATCTTCCAAATGAGTACTTGAACTCTAAAAACACAAATATTCGACATTTAAGTATCTTTCTCTTAAGAATTTCTCATAGAATTAATGCAAAATTATATCAATTGAGTATAGAAAATATGGGTCTTTTAGCACTTATCAAACATCCCCACACTTAATCATTTGCTTGTCCTTAAGCAAACAACTAAGAACAATGAGGATTTGTCATCAAATATACTCAAAACGTTTAATAATTTCTTCAGATTATAGCGACTCACTTTGTATCTATAGCTCAGACCCATTATATAAATGTAATTAGCATAATAAAATCAAAATTCTAAGATTAATCCAAATAAGTCAGACTTTACCCCTACCAATTAGTAATAGTTCCCAAAGTCATAAAATAAACACGAAGTCAAACAATAGTGAAAGAGACCTAGTTACACTTCACCACTCATTGAATGAATATAAAAACTTTTCAACAATTTCTCTAAGCACAACAATCTGGAGTGAAAGTAGTTGCATCAGTTCTTCCCCTGGATTTCCTCCTTTTACTTTAAATCTCTTTATAATGTATTAGAGCCTTCAGAGGGATGAGTCTTAGCCCATATCTTTTCTTTTCTTTTCCTCTGGATGGGTTTTTGCCCGCATCTTTTCAGCTCAAATTTTTTCAAGTTCAGAAATCGAACTTATTCCATTCCTTCCTTCTCGTCATGGTGAGTTCATTGAGTCGGCACATCCGGGCTCATCACCAAGTGACCAGGTTTTGAAGGGACCCCAAAGAACTCTCTCTCACCCTAACATTCAAGGTTGGATACTCATAACTCAAATACTCGAGTCATTGGAGTAAAATATAAGAAGCTTGTGTAGTTAATAGCGGGGTCAGACTTCGCTCTTCTGAGGGACCAAAGCCCGCCCATATCAACTAAGCTTTTAATAATCAATTTAGTATAAAGATCAATAGAGATTAATGCTAAGAAGGATCACCAAGTGATGAATTCCATATGCTCTTTCACTAAAGATTAGAAATGTTCTCAAAATTTTTGAAAAGAAAGTATACAAATCAACAAGTTCAGAACCATAACTATTGAACTTTCAACTACGGACTTTGATTCACTTTTAGACTCTAAATTCCATTACTAATTAGCAAGTAAGATTACCCCCACCTAGATTTTATCTTACAATTTCAATTAACTATATTAATAAAAAAATAGGTGAGTACGATACTATATAAGTCACTTTCATCTTAATATATATATATATATATATTTTTTTTTTTCGAATATATTTTCAAGATCCATCAGTTCATAATTGGTTTTGAAGCACAATTGCAACCTGAACATGTAGGGATTTTTAATCAAGATTAAAATGAATTTCAATTTGCAACGCAATTAATATGATCCAGTGCATAAAAAATGTATACTCAAGACTCAAATTTTCTTTTTTAATTACCCGTATCCCCACACTAATGTGAGACATTGTCCTCAATGTCTTGTCAATAAGGCATAAATGAAGAAAGAGAAAGAACACAAGAACTTCCCCGGTTCATGTAGAGGTTTGATCATGATATTGTCGCAACCGGAAGGAGAAAAGAGAAAATCCATATGAAAATTTAGCATCAGCATTAATTTGGTGAACCCAAAATAGATCATGCCTGAAGATAAAACCAAAAACAAAAACAAAAAGTAAAGCTAAAGTGAAGTTAGCCTATCCTGAAGTCTAAGCAGGAATTCCGAGAAGGAGTTTGTCAAAATTATGAGTTGTCCCCAAAAGTCGGGCACTCAATAATACAAGTAACAGATAAAAGCAAAAGAAAGACAGAGAATAGGATCATTGATCTCCATCAGTGTCCTCATCATTTGAGCCACTAGGGGACTCCTCAGTAGCACCATCAGCGACATCATCTCCATCATCACTATCAGTCTCCTCCACGTCGCCCTCATCCTCCGATGAATCAGATTCAGATTTGGAGTTGACTTCAACAGGTGCTTTTCCCTTTCGCCTGACTGGCTCAGGCTCAGGTGAAGCTGGTTCAGGGGAAGTCTCATAAGTGGGGAGATCAGGAGAGAGGGAGGGGGGGGGTGGGGGGGGTTGCAAGTAAAACAACCGGCAATTTTCTCCAAAAATGCCCAAACTAAAGCTCGAAACCGTTTGTTCTTCTGTTTTTTTTCTATTCAGCTTCCGTTCTTCATAAAAGTCTCGTTGCAACCACTGAATATCAGTGGTAGAATGTGGGGCCTGGGAGCTGGAAGCAGATAAAGGAGTGAAACTCCTTGAGAAGTGGTGGGGGCTCCTTTAGAAGGAGTGGGGAGATCGGTGAGCTTAACTAAGCCCCAACCGGGAAATGGGCTGTCGGAGATTTTCTTGGCAGGCACTCCAAGGTTAGTGGATGATGGTGCTTCAAAGATCTGAAAACCCTTGAGGAACTTGGTAATATAACCACCACAGTAAAGTCCCTTGGTCCTCGGGTCTATTGCTTGCTGAAATAGAAACTTAGCCACTTCGAGATCCACATTAATCTTGGTCTTAGTGGCAATGCTGTACAACTGAAACAGTTCGAAGTTGTTTACCACACCATGACTACTCTTGTGACTTCCAATGGTATAGGCCAACAAGTGATGAACCACTCTCAACTTGAGATTAGTCATGGATGTCGCTTTGGAACGAGATGGTTGATAACGAATAGTTGTTCCACACAGCTCCTCCTAATACTGTTGGGCGGTGAGATCAGATGGCCACGTTTCAGGAAAATGTGTGAAGCTCGTCTCATTGCACTCTTCAAAGTCATAAAGACCCAAATAGACGCCAAACTTAGGGGTATAGACATGTTGTTGTTTACCATAGACTTGAAAGTACATGTCATTGTTGTCTAGCTGGAGAGTGGATAGGAATTCCAGCGTAACTTCCCTATAAGCTGGTTCGTTGATCTCAAAGAATGAAGCCCAGGGTCCTCCACTTAACAATTCCCGGATTTCTTGTTTGAGGCCGTATTCACGAAGTAACTTCCGATCCAAGTATTCATTGTTCATGAAGGCTTTCGCTTCAAGCTTTTCTCTCCGTTTCTTGCTCCACTCTTGCTCAGAGTATTTGACGAAGCGAGTTGGTTCCACGTCTTCTTCTTCTTGTTGAGTAGGCCTCTTCTTCTTGGCTTGCGAATTCGAAGCCTGTCGCTTAGATCGTGGCCTTGTGGACTTGTGCACTACACGTTTGGTTCGCACCATTTCTACATAAAAGACAAGCTTATCTCAGGAACATTGTACAAATTAATAACGAGCAAATGTTAAACATAACTCGATATAAGGAGAGCATAGTTCTCAGATATGCTCGGCTTTTAGAGTAGTGATGTAATCTTAATATGAAAACCTAAGCAAGAATGAGTGCCAATCAAGCATTAAAAAAAAAACAGAGTAGTATCAAGCAGGTGCAAGGCCGTGTAGAGGGTAGGGCATACTAGAGCGATAAGGAAAATGTACTAAGGGAGCCACATTCAACACGAATTCACCAAGAATCTATCCATGTAATATTAGAATCGTAAAAAAAACAATAACATGTGGATGAAACCTTAGAATGTTGAATCATGGAAGAATTGAGTAATATAAACATGAATGAGGCAAACTATCTGGGAATAATGATAGTAAAATGGCTTAATTGCAAGGAAAAAACAAAAGCCTTAAAAGTTTTGCACATCCCATAAAATCGCATGAACCCTAACAACAAGACCGAGCGGGCTAGATTTGCGCAAATGCTCATGAAAACCATAACAAGTACAAGCAAAGGATTCATTTATAGTGTAGTGTCTACAGCACAAGACTACAACAACATTCGAAAAACCACAACATTCAACCATAGTCCACTTACACCCATTCACCGTGACAGAAACAAAATGGGATTCCTAAATTGCAATCGTGCGAAAGAAAGCGAGGGAAATCAATGATGAGATTCTATTCAATGTTGTGAAGGAAAAGTTAACGATGTTAAATGGGAGTTATGACCAAGAAAGCAACAACTGAATATGATGCTGATGAAGATTGCACGGAAAATGTGTCTGGGCAACTAGCTTCTTAGGAGGATTCTACAAAACATCCAGGACAAGAATATTTAGTTGTTCAGAGATGCATGCCGATTAAATGATATTCCTTTAACTTCTTCTCCAGACTAACAATGGCATTTACTCCTGCAATTCTTTTATACACTGTTTGTTCAACCTCAACATAGCTCTTACAACAATTTGATGTCAAGAAAACATTATTTACCTAACTTACACACACACACACAATAGAAAAAAAAAATAAAAGAGAAAGGAAGAGCTTTAATATCACAATCTCATATTTGGCACATATTTCATATTACAGAATTTTGTCTTTTATAGGCATTACAATACAAATGTTAGAAAAACTCATTTGTGATGATACGTAAAACAAGGATTGCAAATTATTTGTTAATTTCATATGTGTGGTAAAGAGTTAACATAACAAAAAATAGAAGTTTAGTTTCTATCTTTGACAAATATGATACGTCCCAGAATCAAAACACAACAATGATCAAAAGAAAACCCAGGTGGCTCAAGGAATTTACACTTTAGATATTAACTAAATCCTGTTGTAATCAGTACATGTAACGGAATATACACGTGAAAAACAGAATAAGGTCAGTACATGTAATAGAGTAGAAGTAGATACAAACAGTGATAACAGAATAACATCCAGATCAGTACAGTAGGAATACTGAACAAAATGTATAAATAGAAAGAATGAATGAAAGGGATCTCATCTCGTTATTTCCCTAAAAATAGACAAAGTGTCTAAGGAGTGTTTGGCGACTCGAACTGCCAAAACCATTATCCTTTATGCTACCTGTAATCATAGAATCATATTAGGGTTACAAAAACGAGTGATTGTGAGAGATAAACATGAGAGAAGAGAGAAATATCAAGTTATGGTTAGAAGCTTATCTGGAGATCTAAGTTTGTGAGGCGAATAACACGAGAGAGAAGTAATGCTAGGGAAAGTAGGCTGAACCTTGTACACAGGTCCTATCATTTTGGTGCTCTCATCTTGGATTCAACCTCCATTGACATGGCTCCAGAAACTCGCAGCAATCAACAGCAAGAATCAGAATTTGTTAAAAATTCTTTAATTGCAATACAAGAAAGCTTAGGATTACTTACTTTACGCATCGTAAAACTTGAAGTAGGTCACAATCCTGATTTGAATTCTTCAGGGAATCAGAATCTCAATGATTCATCATCTTCCGAACTCGAATATGCTTTATCTGATTCTTTACTCAAGGGTATTAAGTTGGAAATTCCTAAGTTCGCTAGCACAGATGTCCTGGGGTGGCTATTTCAAGTTGAACTATTTTTCGAGTTTCATGATGTGCAAGAGGAACAACGCATTACCATTTGTTCTTTTGCATTTGAAGGTGATGCTCGTGAGTGGTACAAGTGGATGTTCCGAAACAAACAATTGAGTTCTTGGCAAAAATTCATAGAGGCCCTGTCTTACAGATTTGGTCCTTCTCCATATGAAGATGTCCATGGGTTATTATCTAAATTGGTACAAACTTCCACCGTAGCAATGTATCAATCTCAGTTTAAGGCTCTAGTCAATAGATCAGAGGGACTGTCAGATGCCTTTCTTCTTAGTTGTTTCATCTCTAGATTGAAACCTGCCATCAAACGAGAACTGCAGTTAGCTCACTCTAAGGATTTGGTTGAGGCTATATGGTTGGCAAGGATGCATGAGAATAAATTGAATGACCAAGCAAAGCAATACAAGCCATATTATTTTCAAGCTCCACTCTCTTCTACTAATCCTGGTACTCTCCAATTCTCTAAACCCTCTAATTTTGCTGCTTCAACGCCTAAACCATCACATTCACTTCCTATTAAACATCTAACACCTGAAGAAATGCAAACTCGTAGAGAAAAAGGCTTGTGCTTTAATTGTGATGAGAAATTTCATCGAAATCATAAATGTAAGTCCAAATTTCTCTTATTAATGACTTCGTTTGACGATATGCACGAGGACAATGATCTTGTTACTACATCCAATGGAGAATATGTAGTAAATGAGGATGATTCATGTGCAATTAGCTATCAGACTCTACATGGTTTTCATGTTCCCAGAACTTTACAGTTTTCGGGTCAAATTAATCAAAAGATTTTAATGTTGTTGGTAGATTCGAGTAGTACCCACAATTGCATTTAGACCAAGGTGGCTAGTCAAGTAGGGTTGTCAATACAACCAACTGCACAATTTCCAGTTGTCATAGGCAATGGACAAAAGTTGTATTGTGACAGTGTGTAAAGATGTTATGTTGTATATCCAAGGTTTGGAATTTCTGGTCAATTTGTATGTATTGCTTATACAGAAGTGGCATTGGGGGTAGATTGGCTAGAGACTCTAGGTCCTGTAACTATTGAGTATAGTACCTTAACAATGCAATTTTTGCATCAGGGACACTCAGTGGTGTTGCATAGGTCTAATTCTCGACTTAGGGTTTAGATTTCTTTCAATCAACTCAGACGTTTAATCAAACATGATTCAGTGGCTTCATGTTTTTCTTTAGAGGCTCAGGTGGAACATACTTCATAGCAATTCACTAACAACACACTTGTCAAGCAAGTGTTGGGCAAATATAGTCATATTTTTTAGCCACCTTCATCATTGCCCCCTATAAGAACAGTGCAACATCGAATACACTTGAAGGAAGGAGTTTTTGCTATCAATGTGAAACCCTATAGATATCCTCATTTCAAAAAGAGGAAATCGAAAAACAAGTTCAGGAGATGCTGGAGCACAGCATTATATAGAATAGTACCTCACCTTTTTCTTCCCTAATACTTTTGGTGAAGAAAAAAGATGGTAGCTGGAGGTTCTGTGTTAATTACAGAGCTTTAAACGAAGCCACTATTAAAGATGAATATCCGATCCCTACCGTTGATGAGCTACTAGATGAATTAAAAGGAGTCACAATATTTTCAAAGCTTGACTTGCGAGCAGGATATCATCAGATAAAGATGTTCCCATCTGATGTTGAGAAGACCGCATTTCGGACACATGAGGGACACTATGAATTTCTTGTCATGCCCTTTGGCCTTAGTAATGCTCCAGCAACTTTCCAATCTATCGTGAATGATATATTTAAACCTCACTTGAGAAGATTTGTCATTGTTTTGTTTAATGACATTCTCATATATAGTGAGACAATGGAATTACATGTCGCACACCTGGATAAGGTATTGTCCATTCTTGCAGAAAATACCATGTTCTTAAAAAAAATCCAAGTGTGTCTTTGGACAGAGTTCCATAGAGTATCTAGGACATGTGGTTCATGCGGAGGGAGTTTCACCTGATCCTAGTAAACTGGTGGTTATAGAGAATTGGCCAGAACCAACTTCATTAAAGCAATTACGTGCTTTTCTAGGACTGGCAGGTTACTATTGAAGATTCATTAAGTCTTTTGCTTCCATCGCAAGTCCATTGAATAATTTGTTAAAAAAAGACAGTTTTCACTGGGATGCTACTGCTTTACAAACTTTCATTGAGCTCAAAAAAGCATTAAGACAGGCTCCTATATTGGTTTTACCAGATTTCAAGAAACATTTTGTCATTGAGTCAGACGCTTTAGATACAGGCATTGGAGCAGTATTGCTACAAGAGGGTAGACCTATTGCTTTCTTTAGTAAAAAGTTGCCTACTCATTTAGTTAAGGCATCAGCTTATGTACGAGAACTATATGCAGTAGTAGAAGCAGTAAGAAAGTGGCGCCAGTATTTGTTGGGCTCACATTCACAGAAGTTTGAAGGAGCTCTTAACCCAAGCAATTCAAACCCCTGAGCAACATAAATATCTGACAAAATTACTTGGGTATGATTACTCTATTGAGTACAAGGCTGGGAAGGAGAATGTGGTGGCAGATGCTCTCTTAAGACAACATGAGTTCAGTTATCTTGCTTTCTCTATGCCACGTTTTATTTTTGTTGACAAGTTGAAACAGGAATACAGAGAATTGCCAACTTTTGTGAAACTTATTGCTGATCTGGATGCTGGCCATCCTCTTAAATGGAATCTCAGATGGTTCAATGATTTACTCTTTAAGGATCATCAACTATTTCTGGTTCCTACTTCTTCATTGATTCCATTACTTTTAGAGGAATTTCATAGTATTCCTACTGCAGGGCATTTTGGGGTCCGAAAGACATATCAGAGAATAGTTGCTTAATTTTTTTTACCCGGAGTAAAACATAATGTCGAGTTGTTTGTTAGAGGCCGCCTTACTTGTCAACAAACTAAGTACACTACTCAAAGCCCTGCTGGTTTATTACAACCTTTGCCCTTGCCATAATTGATTTGGGAGGACTTATTAATGGACTTTGTAGTTGATCTTCCAAAATCCCAAGGATATACTGTGATGCTGGTTATAGTGGATAGACTTTCCAAATATTGTCATATTGGACCACTCGACTCCCATTTTACTACAACAAAGGTGGCTCAGTTGTTTTTACAACTAGTGGTCAAATTACATGGATTTCCTAGGAGTATTGTGAGTGATAGAGATAGTATCTTCATGAATAATTTCTGGAAATAATTGTTCCGTTTGAGTGGCACTAAACTCTTTTATGAGTAGTGCTTAAAATCCTCAAACGGATGGATAAACAGAAGCTTTAAATAGGGTACTGCAGTAGTATCTCAGAAGCTATGCTATAGATAGACCACAAGATTGGGTTTCTTATTTAGCATAGGCAAAATTTGCCTATAATGTGTTTTATCATGAAGGAGCAGGTACTAAACCATTTGAAGCAGTATATGGAAGAAGTCCTCCTACAATTCCAATTTATTTGAGGGGTAGTTCCAAGCTGGAAGCCATAGATTATGAGTTGAAAAATCAAGATGCAATTTTATCTATTCTCAAAACTCATTTATTATCAGCTCAACAGAGAATGAAGAATCAGGTTGATAAAAATTGCACTGATGTTACTTTTGCTAAAGGGGACACGGTTTTTGTTAAGCTTCAGCCTTATAGACAGAGATCATTAGCAGGGGACTATCACAAATTATCAAAGAAGTATTATGGGCCTTATCGAATCACTAAGCGGATTGGTCAAGTTGCATACGCTTTGCAACTACCCGAGGGCTCTAGGATCCATAATACTTTTCATGTCTCCCGTTTGAAACCAGCTTATGGATCAGTATTACCTAGTCTGGAATTACCGCCTAGGGTTTTTCACAATAACTTTATTTTAGATCCTCTATGTATATTGGATTCCAGGACTATTCTGAGACATGGTCAACACATTCCATAGATTCTAGTTCAGTAGTTGGGGCTACCACCAGAAGACACTAGTTAGGAGGATCTCAATTTGTTCAAGCAACTTTACCCACAGTTTCACCTTGAGGACATGTGTTATTTCAATAGGGGGAGACATTTGATACATCCCAAAATCAAAACACAACAAGGATCAAGAGAAAACCCAGGCGGTTTAAGGAATTTACACTTTAGATATTAACTAAATCCTTTGTAATCAATTCATGTAACAAAATATACACGTGTAAAACAGAATAAGCTCAGTGCATGTAACGAATAGAAGTAGATACAAACAGTGATAACAGAATAACATCTAGATCAGTACAGCTGGAATATTGAACAAAATGTATAAATAGAAAGAATGAATGAAAGGGATCTCATCTCGTTATTTCCCTAAAAATAGATAAAGTGTCTAAGGAGTGTTTGGCGACTCGAACTGCCAAAAGCATTATCCTTTATGCTACATGCAATCATAGAATCATATTAGCGTTACAAACACGAGTGATTGTGAGAGATAAACATGAGAGAAGAGAGAAATATCAAGTTAGGGTTAGAAGCTTATCTGGAGATCTGAGTTTGTGAGGCGGATAACACGAGAGAGAAGTAACGCCAACGAGAGTAGGCCAGACCTTATACATAGGTCCTATCAAAATACAACTCTGTACAACTTAATTTAAATTCTTTAATCAACGTAAGTTTACATTATTGTTAGAATGCATTAAATAATAAGATAATGGAAAGTAAATTTTAATTTTCCAACTACGTAGTGGATTATGTAGAGTAATTGCCTATTGAATGCTTAGTCCAAAAAGTCCCATTGTCATCTAGTATTAATATTTTATATATAAAAGGAAAGTTCCTCTTTGATGGATGATGAATTGCTTTTCTATTTTGTTAACTAAGACAATAAAGGGAAGGAGTAAGTTTTACATGTTCGTTTAAATTTATATTGCTTCCAGTTTAAAAAAAAGAGAAGAATTATATATATCCATATTTAAATCAAAAGTTATCTAGCAATATATTATATTAGATTTTTCTAGTCATTGTATTTGTGAATACCGCTAAGGGACTTTACTTAGAATCTGAGTTCCAAATCACAGTTAAAGCCATGACAATATTTAGGTTAAAAGGAAAAGGTATTTTTCTTATAATCTCATATAAATTATTTCTAATTTTACATGTCACATGGATCTTGGAATAGGTTTTATAGCAAAATTTTATATATTGCACTTTGTTTAATTTAATCTACAAAACCCAACACTTTCCTTTTATACACAGACACACATATATACTGGGTTGGTCAATGATCCACCTAAGCTATCGAGAGGAGGAGCATACCTTATACCCCTTTTATATTTGGTTAATACTAGAAGGACTTGATAAAAAATGTAAATTCATGATAATAGAATATATTATTATATTATTATATAATACTCTTTATTTGTGACCTAAACTTTTTAACTAAGATCCATTAAGTGGATAACATTAACTAAATAATGATTCAAATGAGTGCACAGAAATTTAAATCCAAAACATCTCATTTTGATGGCATATTAGGATTATCATTACTGCTATCTAATCTAAAAAACTTAAATTTATAAATATAGTACGAATATTATAGTTATTATAGTACAATTTGATCTATATTTGAGATCAAATAAGCCAAAGTCAATTTATTATTTGTAGATTATAAATGGTATAATTACCAAATTATCGTTTTTTAATATATTTCCTAGGGCATTTCATAAACACGCTTAATAACAACGAACCCTAGAGACTAACATTGAATCATGCTGCTGATTTTCCTTTGAATCCATCTCAAATGCTTCGTATCCAATTCCAAAGGAGGAAAAATTATATTTCCTTTTAATCCTTTTCCTTCGCGAAACTTTTTTTTGTTTTGTTTTGTTTTTTTTTTTTTCATTTTTCATAAAAGTTGCCAAACCCATTTTAGGTTTCCCACAAAAAATCAGACAATGAGGTGTAACATCAATTGCCATGTGAATATGTCTGATGCTTTTGTATGTTGAAAGTGAC
The DNA here is from genome assembly GCA_024138025.1 of Combretum micranthum. NCBI lineage: Eukaryota > Viridiplantae > Streptophyta > Magnoliopsida > Myrtales > Combretaceae > Combretum > Combretum micranthum. The sequence continues at coordinate 282,100 of JAMXBD010000863.1, read as the reverse complement.
TTTGCGTATGTATCTATGGTGACGTCAGATAATGTAGATTTTTCTATATAGAAAGAACGTACAAGTACTTGGCGGAAATTGCCATCTAGTATTAATTGGGAGGAAATATAACTTATTATGGGTATATTGAAATAATTCTTTTATTTTATAATTGAAATTATTATTTTAAAAATAAATTCTTTTTTATAATAAAATAATTATTTCTATAACAAAGTGAAAAAAAAAAAAGAATCTCTTATCTATTATATATTATATGAAATAAACATTTTTTATATTAGAATTTTTTATAAATCAAACAAATGAATAGATAGATAGCAATAATAAAAATAGAATATCAGTTCTATTTATGTAAACCAAATGAAACATTAGTAACAGAACTAAATAACTAAATATAAGAGAGGAGGCGCATTTTTTTCCTTATTTAATTTATGAAGCGGCAAAATACTTATTACTCAAGTAATTGAACTTCGAAATTAATCAATTTAGTATTTGAAAAAACTTTTTATGTAGCCAATATGAGTTCATATTTTATCAATATTCAGGTATAAATCATGAAATTTTCCCTTTAATGTTATAGTTTTTCATTGGATACTTTATACATATCAACTCCCAATTCATTGGGATTGCTAGCGTAGTTAACCGAGTTAAAGGTAGCAGGTAGTAGTAATGAAAATATTAATTGAATATTAAACTAATTATGTTAAAATTTTGACAGTTAATTGTGCATTTGGGATAAATTCAAGTACCAAATGCAACATTAACTCTTATATATATATAATAGATGTTGATTTATTAAATTAGTAAAAACCATATATTTATATAAGACATGATACAATCTTACTTCTCCTTCTCTACTCTCCTAACTAAGTTCTTTTCACTTCTTTCTCCATTCACCTTTTCACTTTTTTTCCTACTCTCACCTTCCTCCTACAGTTAGACATAGGCATGGTTTCGTTTCAAACCAGAATTGTCATCAGCAGTTCTAGAACCGGCTAAGGAATCATTGGTTTCAAGCTCCTATGCAATTCTACGGCCTAGAACCTGGTGGAACCAGCGGTTCTAAAACCAATTCTATTAAGAAAAAAATTAAAGAAAAAATTTAAAATATATATAATTATCAATTTTTACATTATTTGACATGAATAGTAAAACTTATTACCTATTTATAAATATTGAGTGTGTTATCATCAACAACATAAATAAATATAAGTTAAAATCATATATAATTTAGTTTATATAAAATTCTCCTAAAAACAAAATTCACTATCTTAAAAACGCGCGACTATTTTTTGTATTATAATTTTCATTTTATTTTCTAAGGTATTTTGCAATCTCATATTATTAACTACAATTGATGATATTAGATGTATTTGTATATAAATAAATATGCATTCTACAATTTTTTTTTTTAATTTGGCTAAATATTTTAACACTTTTAAACTCAATAAATAATTATTTTTAATTTTAAATTTATTTTATTAAAAATAAAAATTCATTAATTTTTTTCATTTAGAAAAAAAAGCCGGTTCCATGGTTTCAAATCAAAATCGAAAACGACCGGCTTCATAGATAATTGGATCGAAACTGTGAGAAATGGTTCTAGTTCCTCATTTTCAAGATCCAGTACTGGCTGTCCTAGTTTGGTTCGATTCTAAGACCATGCCTATGTCGACCTACACTCATGGATGCAAAACATTTTATGATACCTTCAAGACTTCATATCTCGATATAACTTTTTAATTTACCTTTGTAAGTGTTTTATAGAGATAAAAGCTTTTGATAAATGTCAGAGTCATTATCAAAACTTATTGGGTAAAATAACCTTTACCATCTATAATAAATTATTAAATAGATTTATATTCTTCTTTTTCTTTCCATATAACGTTAATTTATCATTTATTAATTTAAAAATTTATTCATGCTCTTGAGTCTTGATAGTTGGCGATGCACACGTTCCCTAATTATTATTTAAATAAACAGCTACCAAAATTGTGTCAATTTTAACATTTAAAATGTCACATAAATGATTTCTATAGAAAACTCAACGTAAGTACTCAAGAACTTCCATTTTGAAAAAACAAAAAGAATCAAAACCGATGAGATTTTTTTTTAAAATTTTTTTAAATTAAAAAAATTCAATGTAAGTACACAAGAACTTCCATTTTGGCTGTTTGGATCGTCATTTTGATGTTATTTAGGTATCATTTTTAAACTGAACAAATATTAAATAGATATCGAATTGATATATATATATAATATAATATATGATACCAATAAAAAACCGATAATTTTATTTATAAAGTAATCAAACCGATCTAACATTAAACCGATATTAATCCTACAAATAAAAATCCGACATTGTAAACATCCATTCGAGGGTACTCGATCCCCTTTAGTTGGTTTTATTTCACGCACAGGAAATTCAGTGTGATTAAGGAATTAAAAATCACCACATGCTAGTCTATGATGGACCTTCCGAATAGAAAGCAACGGTTGCCTATTTGAAGGGTTTATTATTTATTTGTATTTTTATATGTATTAAAATGATATATATATATATAAATATGTTCGAATGTTATTTATATTTAATTTATTTGATTGTTTTATGAAAACTGTTATTTTTTTAAATTTGTAATTATTTCTTGATAAATAATTCATTAGAAAAAAGTTTAAAAAAATAATCTGTATCTGTTGGAAAAAGCTAGCCTATACTTGATTGATGAAAACTTATTATTATATAATATATATAATAGGAAAAAGTATGCTTTTAATTCTTAAGATATACTTGATTTTTTATTTGAGTTCTTATTTCTTTAACCTTTCTTTTCTTATATTTAAGGTCATTACATTTTTTAATTTTTGTAAAAACAAAACTTCTGTCATATTTATCATATTTTCGGGTATATACATTAGACGTATCAATTTCAAATTACTTCACAATAATTAGTTTAATAAATAATAGTATTGAACATATATGTTTACATAATGTATGATGAAAAATAAGATTAATATAATATAACAATATAAAATAAAATTAATAAAGCACACAAATGGTCCTGGCTTAATACCCCAAATCAAACATAAGCTAATATATGCCCCAAGCAGATAAAAAATTCAACGTCCTAATGGAAATTCTATTCTTATAAGATTTTCAAAACATTAAAGCTCAAATAGATGGAAAGAAAAAAAGTTGAAGACTCATATAAAAAGGATTAAAAGTGTACTTTCATTTATACAATATTAGGTTAGCACCACCTGTTTGTATCCATGTTTTTGTATTTGACACAAGAAAAATTTTTCAAGTATCAAGAAGAATTCTTAAATTTCCTTTTTTTTAAAGTAATATTTGAATTGTGCGTGTTTTAAATTATAAGTCAAATTATAAATCCATGCAATAGTAAATAAAAGATAGAGAGAAAAACTAACTTACTGTGCAGTTCATATATATTGAAGAAACAACAAAAAGAAAAAAGAGGTTACCCAAAAAAACAAAGGGTCTATTTTGTTTGTTGTTTTCATGTCATTTTGTCATTTTATTTTTGTTATTTTCTTATAAACCGTTTGTCAAAAAAAGATACAGATAAAAATAAACATTTTAACTAAAAAACATATCAAATAAACCAAATGTAGATAACATACAAATAAAAATTAAACAATCCAAATTTAAGCCATATTTGAAGTGGTATTATGCAAATTTGAGTTTGACTTCATTAAGCTTAATTTATTAAAAAAGAAATTTAATTTGTTAATATACAAACTGGAGAAGCTCAATCACAATTCATGTTCGACTCAAGCTTAATCAGGCTTGTTGATCAATTAAGCAAACCTAGGTAGTTTGACGAATTCCCTTAGGAGAAGTATGATGAGATCACTAAAACAGGGTTCTATTGATTAGCATGTTCTTTTGTACGTAGGTTTATTTCCGCCCTCTTTTTGGCTTTTCCCTCCCCACCCACTCCCATCTCTTCATAGTTTGCTAAGTGTAAAGACCCAACCCACCAATCCTTAAGATTTAGCAAGTCAAGTCCCAACCACATATAATATTTTCATAATTATATGAAAGGTTGTCTTAAATCTAACAATTTATGTGAATTGTTTGTTTAATCCCACTATACTTGATATAAAAACTTTTTACACATGGATTACTCACTTGAGTAATCTATTCATATAGAACTTTTAAAAATAATTTACAATCTTGTGTCAAACATTTGACACAACAAAACTTACATGAGTTTTACAAAACAAGAAAAATAGACTAAGTCTTTATATACAAACAAGGCTTAACTAACAAGCCTCTAATCAAAATACAAAATATAATATTTAAACCAACGACTTGATCAAAAATTTTCCTTCCTTGTCATCTTGCACTCAATCGTACTCGCCCCACTCATCCATAAACTTCTCCCAATCCGACCCATAGCCCATATCATCATAACAGTCGTCATCACCTGAAATATAGCATCAGTGAGCCAAAGGCCCAGTACACAGCAACAACACTCAAAAGCGTAGTGGCAATCATACCTAGACTAAAGCAATGTAACATTAATGTTTTATTTAACTTTCATTAGAAATCAGTGATCAAATCATCATTGGAGTATTCAAACTCCGGAACAAGCCATGGGGTTCTGGGGATCCTGAGTAACGCTCACGATGCTCAGGGGGTTGATATAGATAGCCCGAATATCTATATCTCCTAGATAACGTTATACTGAAAAGAATAATCTCATATAGGTTATATAGCCGTTGCCCAACTTCACTTAACTCAATCCATAATATAAATTAATTCACATGCTCCCATAAACATTGAATTAAATTATACTATTTCTTTTCAAGAATAAGTAAATGTTGCTCAGTTACTACATTTCCTATCGATTATCCGCCGAGCCTAGTCATTGCATCATGACTATTGGCCTAAGCACCTATACTAACATATCATTGCATCATGATAAGTTACCGCTCCTCGGATCGGATTCAACGGTGAAAACACAAACAATTCAAGCAATACTTAAGTCATTTAAAACTTATATCAAATTTAAGTATGCCTATCCTAACAAGCATATAAGCAAGTCACTGCGTACCTGTACTAGCTCGAGAATCATTGGAAATAACCGAAAGGGGATCACTCACTGTAAAAGAAGTAATTACAAACTCACACTTAGTTCAAACACTAATTAACTAATTGAAAATATAAATAAATCAAAGAAATCCAAATAAATTAATACAAAGTCATAATAAAGCATTTAAGCATCCTATTATATCCTAGATCGCTTAACAAATACGTAATTGATCATATATCAAACTTCGGAAAATTTTAAAGAAAGTTTAAAAAATTCAAAAGCGCAGGGGATACGCCGGCAGCCAAAACTGGCGGCTTTGAGCCGGTGTTCAATACTATGAAAATTAACACTGCCAACGCTGGCAGCGCTTAAGAGTACGCCGACTGCCTTCATTTTAGCCGCCGGCGTAGTTCCCAAAACCCAAAATTTTTAAAAGGTCTAGAGAGGTGCAAGCCGTCCGCTTACACAGATACGCTGGCAGCCTCTCCATATACGCTGGCGGCTTTGATTCCCAGTAGTCGGCGTACAATGTAAAAGGATGAACGCCGGCTGACTTTTCCAGCGAAAGCCTGCGGCGTTCGGTCAGCCTTAAGAAATTTGATTCTGTGGGCTTTCAACACCGCCTCTAGGCCGGCGGCGTAGAAACCCCAGATGCCGGCGTACGTTCAAAATCTAACCTATACGAAAATGGTTTTTATTTTCCCTGTTTTATTACAACTTGTTCATTTTTCCAAAAATTCCCAAACTTAATCCAAACTTTCTAAAGCTTGTTATATGATCATTACATTATTCAAACAACATAAACTCCAACTCACAACATCAAACTCTCCACCACAAATCAGCATTCACAAATCACACTTCAACCCCCAACTTACTACACCCAACACTTAGTCATCAACCATATGCATTTTTCAACACTTCCAATCCCTTATATTACATATACCACTAACTCCTATAGCAACATAACACTCCTCATACAGCCAACAAGGAATATAAGTCATCAAACACAATTTAAACTTAAAGTCTATTGCTAAAAAAAACAATAAACTTGCACATTTTGAAGACATGAGACACATACTTACCAATAGAACTTTAGACCTTGATTTTGTGATCCTCTAGCATGCTTTTGATGGTGAAAAATATAGAAAATGAGAGGCTTATCTATATAGATCAATGAGGGAGCTTTAGAGAAGAAGAAAATGGGGTTTTGAAACTTTTGAAGGCTTGTTTTGGAGGTCTGAAATTTGTGCGCGAATTTTGCAATATTAAAGTTGATATTATCATGAGGTTTGACTTTTGAGGCATAAGAGATTAAGGGAAATTAATGGCTTATCAATGGCTAATTAATGAGCTTGTCTTTAGGTTAATTAATGAGGGGTTTAAGCTCCCTTTAAGGTAAAAGAATTAGGTTATGATGGGGCTTATGTGCATGGATCTATTTACTCATTTTAATGCATTCCAAAAATAATTATTACATGTTAATGCAATTTAAATTTTATGAACTAAACATTTAATAAATTCTAGAGTATTTGAATATTTAACACAATAATAAAACACATAATTCATCATAACACAAATCATATTCAATACATATCAAAAGCATGTTTAAATTCTATAACATACATATAAAATATGATAGGGAAATTTCATGGTTATTTCACTAAGAGATTGTGTCACACTTTAATTTCTAGACAACATGGTCAGGTACGTCAATTTAGTGGGCTAGTTTCCTACCATAATTATAAAATTAGGGGAAAAATATGGTATATATTCATTTTTCAAGAAGAAAGAATAAAGCAACAAAATTGCATAAGGAATTATATGTATAGAATTTAAATCCATGCGACCCCAAAGGTTATGACTTAATTGATGAATAATGATCAAGCGATTTTACAATGGCTAAATAACATTTTTTTTTTTTTTTTTGCACCAAAATATACAACCAAAGTTGCCAGTCGCAACTCTGCATCATTTCGAGACCTCATGATTTTCAGATTTTGAGGACATCATCCGGAATTTAAAAGGACTCTTTGGGCTTTGTCTTCAATAGTCATATTGTTTGGTGTCACAGCAGTTTATTCGATCGAAGTCCATTTTGTTTAGAAGATGTGCCCCCCTTTTCAAAATGAATGAGAATAAGACCATTCAGGTCATATATGAAGAACCATAATATTTATATGAAAAATAATACATCGTCTAAACGTAAAGTTTGATTTTTCAACGTCTAAATAAATTTAACGCACCAAAAGACCATAGTTAATTGATAGAATTATTTTTCATCCAATTTATATTTTTACAATTATTTAAATTGATTGAGCCGATCTTCCCGTGGCTGAACTTTGGTTAACTAAGCCAGTCATCCAAAGTGGATCGAGAGCTCCAAATTTCCTCCTCGTAATTGGTTTGACATGCCAGTCCAATTGTTTAGGTATGAGCGAAACTAAAAAATGGAATGTACAATGTTTATTCTTCCACTAGAGTGAAACATGCTAGATTTCTCTTTCTTTCCTGTTGTTGCTATATTAGACATAACCCCCTAGGCTCAGACACTGACCTGTTTGGGCTATAACCGAGTTCTTTAGGTTTGGCCGGACTTGATTTGGAGGCCTAAGTTACCTTTAGAGGAATTAAACCAAGTTCTCTTATCGGAGACAGTACTTTAGCTACTGCATGCCCGCTGACTCGTAAACCCTAAAGATGGCTTGAGAAGAATTCCGGCGTGGCTAGATGAATCCGACGTCCCTTGGACCACCAACAAACATGTCAACTTTTTCCAACTCATCATGCGAAGATCTCGGGAATCACCATTAATAGACATTACCTTCCTATTATATCAAGATATAATTTTCAGATATATCAAGATATAACCACACTAATAGTGATCCATTTTTCAATATGGTTGTCATCCCCACACTATAAATAGGCATCATCACTATTATCCATCATTACCATCATCTACTAGCAGTTGGTGATAGCACCTCCTATATAAAAAAATTGGAGTTAGGAGTGATTTTAAAGTGTATTCTCAAACTGAATTAGCAACATTCTTTGTTAAGGATAAATGTGGTTCAATTCTATTTAACTTTGCAAATTGCATTGTGAGCCTTCCCTTAAAGTCAATTGTGAATAAATCAAAATTTAAAAACCTCAGCCCCACTAACTAGTTCTTATTTTACAGGCCAGTCTCATTCTTGGCCTAGTCCATTATCCATCAGCGCCATCATCTACTAGCAGTTGGTGATAGTACCTCCTATATAAAAAAATTGGAGTTAGGAGTGATTTTAAAGTGTATTATCAACTGAATTAGCAACATTCTTCGTTAAGGATAAATGTGGTTCAATTCTATTTAACTTTGCAAATTGCATTGTGAGCCTTCCCTTAAAGTCAATTGTGAATAAAACAAAATTTAAAATAAAAATCAAAATTTCAGTTTAATTTAAGGTTCTGCTTGGTTTTTTTATACACTTTTAGTAAAAGTTTTGTTCTTATCGATCATGCAAACCAAATCATAAACCTAAAAAAGTTGAACCTAACCAACCAAAAAAAAAAAAAAACAAAGAAAGAAAGAAAGGGGAACAAAAACCAAAAACCTTAATATTCAATTTATTTCGACTTTATTAACTATTTGGCTGGCACTTGACCTTAAATATTCTATATTGATTACATGTGTTACTCGAACTACAGAGGAATTGCAAACTATCTGAACATTTTGTAATAACACATTATGTAGTTCCCCTCCAGTATTTACCTTTTTTTTTTTCAACCAATAATAATTGTACCTAAAACCGTTGTACATGAGTTTTTCAATCCAATGGATTGGATTTTATTTTATTTTATTTTTTTCCTTTAGTTGTAATATGTTTAACGGAAAGAAAAAAAAAAAAGAAAAAGAAAAATAATGTTATGACTAAGACATGAAACCAAAAAACAATATTAGGAGGAGTATGAGCCATATGGATGAAAAGATAGATTTATGCGTACATATTGTAGACTCAAGCATATTGGATTAAAGATTACAACATCTGACAATCAGTTTATCAGTTAACACAATTACAAGTAAAAGGAATTTTATATAAATACAGTTAAGTACAGTTAAGTGAGAAACAGTAAAATAGCCAGAATTGTATACCCAAATCTTAGTCTTCCTCTTTCTCTCTTATCCCAAACTTTCTTGGAGCAATTATGCTCGAAAACAGTGGGTGCTTTCAGCCATTTTTGATTTCGTTATTATCTCACATACATCAAACAAACTCTAGAATTAGAAATACATATCAATAGATAAAATAATAGAATTAGTGTTCGAATCTAAATTTTGTTAAGTCTGATTTGCAATGTCACGAAAGAAATCTCAAACCCTAACCTTGTGGCCGTACCTTTGAGAGACACATTCTGAGGTTTACTTTACTTTCTTCAGTTTGAATGCATTAATTTTGTACTGGTCGGAAATAGTACAGCCTCTGTTGTGGACCTGGATTGTATATGTGGATCGAACTTTAATTGTTTTGGGCCCGATTCTTATTAGCGACTGCTTCTTTGGACACACATGAAGACGTGCATATGTTGAACTGGCTTCCCATCCACATATATAGATATGTAACTCATCATGGCTTCATGCATAAGCGGAGCAAACTTCTACACATTTCAGCGAGGAGTTACCAATTAACATCCTCATTGAGCTTTGAAAGTTCCTTTTCGAGGTATGTAACTATACTGGTCTTTATGTACCTTTGCACACACACACGCACACATGTCATGGAGATACGCAGTACCTTAACAAGTCTTGAGGGCATGGTTTGATTTCGTACCGCTGAGCCATGCATGAACCGACTATATTGTAATTAAACAGAAAAGCAAAATTTCGATTTGGTTTAAGGTGGAGTTTGGTAATTTATTCTAGTACGAAACTTTTATTTTGGTTTGATTATGTGATCTAACATTAAAGCTACTCAAACATAAAAACAGAAAGGAAAAAACAGTAATAGTGAAAAACCCTTGATATTCAAATAATTTGGTATAATTCGCTGTTAATTTGGATTTCAATTCTTCTCGTCTTTATTGATTACACATGTTATTCCGAAGAGGGAGGACTTGCAAACTATAACTTTTCTACCAGTGATATATGCACGACTATCTTTGCATGATTCACTTATCTAAGTTTATTTTAGGGGATCAAAAGTTCAGTGACTTCTTTAGGTAAGGGTCAAAGTTAATTTAGCGTAAATGTTATCTACGATATATAAATATTTGTCAATTTACATAATTTACTATTTCGAATTTAAAAATATCAAATTAGTACCTAAATTTTATTTTATTTTTTTCAAAATTAACTACTTAAACAGAATTAACATCTAGATATCATAAGTGCCTCAAAAAGTTTATTGATAATAAATTTGTCTTCTTAAACTTCAAATAATTAATTACAAAAATAAATAAAATTCAGGTACCAAATCTCGCTCTTATTCATTAATTTATTTAACCTTGTCATGCTTGCGAAGTCTGTCAACAAAGTAATGCTTTTTTCCCTTTTCCCCCCTGGTTATGAGACAATATGTTGAACTGGATTTCAATCCATACATGCTTAGTTCCTTTGTGGTTTCATGCATGAATGGGGCAAAGCTTTTCTAAATACTTCAGGGAGGCGTTACCATCCTTATCCCATAAGTTGTTGTTTAGTATTTTTAAATATTTCAAACCTTAATTTTACTAAATGGCCTGATAAGTAGTTTGATTTAAGGCGTTACTGTTTCGTCTTTATATGTGATTCATGCATCCACGTAATGAAAGTACAAAATATTTGACCTAATTTTACAAGATGACTCCGAGAAGACAGTAATTTTGATGGTTTTTATGTACACATCTAGCATGTAGTTTTTATTATCAAAAGAGAGATAAAAGAATGTTTTAGAATACCTTAGATCTTTATATGAAGCTTCCTATGAAAACAAGTTCTTCAAAAATATATATCAACTATATTTGACAATTTAATCTACTTTAATCAAATAAGAAATTTCTTGTCATATAAGGGTAAGAGCGTTGCATCTCATGATAATTTGTGATAGTCAATCATATTGTTTTATTTTATTTCTATTTTGTTTTTTTTTCCTTTTTCCCCACAGCACACTAATAACGAAGTTTCTCTTGGTACACATTTTGTAGCTCACCAATAGTTCAAGTCTCAACGATTTCACAAAGAAAATGGTTGATGCGGACTCTTCAAGTTTCTCTATCGAAGTACAGCCTGCACTGAGGTTAATTTTCTTCATCCTCACTCCTTATTGCTTTCGTTTTGATTTTGTTGGTATTCTTCATGCATTGATGCTAATGAAATTTTGACATATAAAATAATATAAAGATAGTTTCTAAAACAATTACCACTATAATTAGCAGACCCTTTTATGTTAAAAATTATTGGTATATACATTTCAAGTGATGTGTTCAAAACAAATGAAATGTAATTTCTAATGAATCTAAATCGAAAAAGGTTCTTTGCATGTTCTATGCCACAAGACTGGTTGGCAAATATAGCACCTTTACTCATATTTAAAGACAAAATACTTTTTAGGCATTTAGCCTTGGATTTTTAAAATAAAGACTTAAGTTCTTAGTAAATAAAGTCGGGTCCATAAATAAGCATCAATCCTTGGTTAAAGACACATACTTGGCTTTGGCATTTGTTATGCCATACTTGTCTAATGATTATAAGATTTTGGGTCTGCCTGATTCATCTTATTTTCCTTCATTTGGTATCATTTTGACATCAATTAAAATGGGCATATTTGTCAAGAATCAAGTGCTAAAAAGATGAAGATAAAAGTACATACGGAACTCTCTTTTAAAATTGATTATCCCAAAAATCCTCATAAAAACGAACTTATTTATCCTTCCCTTTATTTGTTTTTATAAAAATATCAATAAATTTTTTTCGAATGCATAAAATGTATATAAATTTAACCTTTTTTTCTCTTAAATATATGTGAAATTTTATAACCCAATTATCACACTCCAATCTCCACTTTTATTATCATCATAATAAAATATAAATGGATAAGTTACAGAAAGATAATTGTTCAAACACCAAATTTCTAATATATATAGATTGAAAGCAAAAAAAAAAAAAAAAAAAAAGAAAAGAAAAATAAAAGAAATAAATCAAATGTAGATAAGATAGAAATTAAAATAAGAGGATAACAACATGTCCTTGCTTTTTGTATATGGTAATAGGCGTTGCCAAGAAATTCAATTTAAGAACCTTACAAGTAATACTGAGAAGTCTTTAAATGAGACAATTCTTCGAGTCATGATATTTCACGCTATGAACCTTATAGAAGGCTTAGTAATAAAAATGACCAAAGCTTTAAAAAAAAAAGAAAAAAAAATTCAAGGATGCATTTTATGTAAAAATGATTTCAAAACAACTTTTTTACATGGAATATAATATATTATCTTTTACAGTTTACTACGTGACTATTTGGTAAAGGAAAATGGTGAAAATCATTACAATCGGGACAATGTCAACATAAAATGTTTTATTTATTTTTTTCCATTGACTTTCAATTATTTTATTACCAATCAAATTTGGGCATCAACGCCGTCGTCTATTATTATCTACTATTAGGAAGACCAAAAGTAACCTTTAAACACTCTTGATTACAAATGAAATGCATTTTTTTTCGACCTTACTTTCTATTTATGTTAATCTATATATAATGAAGTCCTATAACTAGACATCTCTCAAAGCGGGTCGATCCAACTCAAGACCCAATTTGTTGTCCAAGATCAAAAAAAGGGACCTAAAACCATCCCGAGGAGGCGATGGCATGGATTGCCTCCAACCCAGGGTTTCGCTGCATCACGGGGCAGGTTGGACCATCCACCCATCCCTCTTATAATGTATATATTGATTTTTAAAATTATTATTATTTTTAATTTTCAAGAGCGGACTCTTAAGAGCCTGTCGGGTCCACGGGTCTCCATAGAGGACCTGCCTTAGACCTGTGGATTCAGCAAGTCCACTTGATGGGTCTATGCCTTGGCTCATCATGGATGGGCCGGGTTGGTCCCAATTTCTAGCTACAACATTAAGATTATAAATGGTTGTATACTCACCGTATCATATGTACATATTAAGTAATTATATATATTAGCTATCTTATCCATTTTGTCTATACTAGGTTATTGCCAAAGAGCCAAAAAGTTATATAAAATGATTTAACAATATTATATGGATATATCTAAAATTATATATATATCCTTAATGCACTAAAATATGTACACTCTCTTTCTTTCCTTCCTAATGTGTAAACTACTTTTAATTTGAAATTGCATGTTTATTGAGTAATAGAAACGAACCAATCTTTTCTTTTCCTTTTTTTTTTTTCAGCGTTAGCTTGAAAAATGGACCAAAAGCAGGAGATGACGACGGAACAGAAGCAAAAGATGGAAAACCAAAGAATTCAATGTTTCAATTCGATTATACTGAAGGGATCACTTACTATTAGGCCTAATAGCAATTGCTGTGGATCATTTTCTTTATGTTCCGGTGATAAGTGAAGAGTAAGTTTAATCTTATATAAAAAATAATTATTAAAATAGGATTAATTCAAATAATTATCCAAATATTCTATTAAAATCACATTTTGAAATTGTGATTTAGGCTTATAAATAAACTGCATATACGACATGCGATTTGGCTAGAAACTTAGATAGGAATTACATTTTTAATGTGTGATTTCTCCATTGATAGAAATAAACATAAAATGCATGTTTAACATGTGATTTTAGTGGATTGATTTGGTAATTATTTTAGATTGATGTGTATTTCAGTAAATTATTAGATGGATTTTAAATTGATAAAAAAAAAAAAAAAACCCTTCCGGTGATGATGGATAGGTCATCTTATCTTGCATTGACAAGAAGCTGAGGATTGTGGCAGTTGTGTTGCGCACAACTGTGGATATACTTCATGATTTGTCATGGGGTCCAAGAGTTGTCGTGGTACAAGTCTATATCCGGGCAGAGTGAAGAAAAAACAATAAAATTTCATCTCCCAGCAGAAGATCAAGTGCTATATCTCATGTCAGAAATTTGTTAAACGGGGTTTAAAATTTCTCGATTTACCTCCTGGCGGAAGGTCAAGTATGGAAGCTCGTGTAATGGCCATAATGGCATCCCTACCTCTTCCTCAGGTATCGTATTATTTAACCTTTCCTACAGCCACTGATTCTCATACTGATCATTAAGTATTATTATCGCTTTAATAGTGATTTGATAATCAATACACAAATGTTGAACAAAAATTTGTTTATTTATAGAACTTGTTCCATTACAAACCAATCCAAATGTTTAAATTACCATTATAATAACTATAAATATAGCTGCAAATAAGTTAAGCCACTCAACTCAACTTATTTTATTTATAGGTAGCTTAGGTTGGATCTTAAGCTCAAAATAAAGTTTGCTTAGATAAATGAGTCGAGACTAAACTTTTTTTTTTCAAGGTCGTTAGCTGACTCAAGAACATACTTATTAAAAGCTAGCAAGTCAGGCTCGCTAAAAGCGTGTGAACAATTTTTTTTATAATATTATTTTATTATATATATTTATTCAAATAATATTATAAATATAATTATTTATGTAAATAAGCCAGAGTTCAAGTTTACGCTTGTGAATCCTTAACAAGCTCGTAATGAGCTCGAGTTTGAGTCTATACTTCTCAACCTTATTAAAAGTTCGGCTTAACTAGAGCTGTTAATTTGTTAAACGAGTCAAGCCCAAGCCTTGGATCGACTTTTTACAGCCTTTCCCATAATGTACAGCTTTATTTATATGTATATGCATAGTTAAATCAATCTTAGTATCATCTCTAATATAGATTATTTCGTTTGAGATACTAATCAATCTGCCGTATTGGTCCTCCAATAAGTATGATAGTATGTATAAGATTATGCTAAACTCGACTTTTTGCTAATCTAGAATAATTTCGTAATATTGTTGCATCAGGTCGTGGTATGGGCAGTAGACTTGCAATCACATTTAAAATCATGGATTAAGTTTGGGGTGGTATTCCAACTTGTTCCACGAATTTTACGATGTTATCCAACATACATTGCTGCAGTTACAGGTTTATTTCCGAAATACGAATGGATAGGAGCTGCCTTTAATCTCTTCTCTTTGCTCTGGCAAGTCATGTAAGTGAATTTTGGTTGACGATTCATGGTCCCATTGTAAGAGTAACTAGTAGTAGCCTAATCTGAGAATCATCATTCATGATCACAATTCACAATGGAAAATTCTTGCCTGGGCATCCATGGATCTAATGACTAGTAAATTTGTGCAATTACATTTACAGGGTTCTTTGAAAATGTTTGAACTCTATATATGAGATTCATATCATTGAAATAAATGTTTAGACCTTATTTTAAAACTAAAAAAAGGGGATAAATATTACATATGATACCAAAATTTTATGGATGTTTACGATTAATCATCTATAATTTAAAAGTACAAATTTACTACTTATAAAATTTTCAATACCATTTATACTTGAACTAACTCCGTTTAGATAGTTGATTGTAAAAATAAATAAAGTTCAAATAATTAATTGCAAAAATGTATAAAATTCAAACTTCAAATTATTTTATAGATATATCTCTTTTTTTTTTTTCTAACTAACTAAATGCATTTTATGAGGGGAAATATTAAAATAAAAATATTGAGTTGCTTCCCAAATATATCAATAGTACTCTGTGATGAATTCAACGCAATATATTTTATGACATGAATGGCGCATTTACAGTTTCAACTCAAGCGCTTGTAGCATATTCAAATATTGTATTGATGAATAATTTTTTTTTTTTAGAAACAAGGGCAACTAATATCATGATAATATGCCAATCTAGTTATTTTACTTAATTATTTTTGTACTATATAACTTAACATCTTACTTGCAATCATCTGGCTATCTATATTGAGACATTAATTAATCTCCTTTATCTTACGTCTATAATGATGATTACATCAATTCACTTATATGATTGAATTTGATGGTAATAAATAGATCCTTGGAGTTTTTGGTATATACGTTCTGTTGATCGAAATGGTTGCTTAAGGAGCTCATGCAAAGTCGAAGAGCTTGTGCTTCAACATCGGGCGATGATAACTATGGAATGTTCAGCGATGCAATTACCTCCGGTATCATTGGTTCCACAGATTTTATGAAGAAGGTCTCTAGAGCCTTTGGTGGGGCATAAACAACCTTAGGTTTGTTCATGTTTGATCTTTTCTTTTTCTTTAAATACTATAATTGGGTAGAAAGTCCATATTATACGCATTATATAAAAATGTGTTTCTACTTAAGTTGAATATCAGAAACTGTTGAAGTAAAAAGACTATTGTACCTTTATATATTGGGGTTTTAGGTTGAGCGTCAAATACGGTAGGGTACATATGTTTCATATACAAATTTTTGAAACTTATATTTATGGGTACTAATGACCTTTTAGCAACTTAAGAAACTGCCTTGAACATGTACCAAGTATACCATTATAGGTTCTGGGCATAGGCTAGCTTGAAAACTTTTAATATAGGTAGGCTGGTATGCCACACTCATAAAATACCTTTTTGGATATAATTAATTTAAAAGATATAAAAAGGAAATCCTACTAATTTAGTTTAACCTATTATCCATTATTTAGACTAGCCCTTAGTAGTTGATTAAATGCATAATGTAAAATTACTACCTATATTATGCATCATTTTTCAGTTTTATAGAAAATATTTAAAGCTACTAAATTTCATACTCAGTCAAACTTTTACTTATCAAACTTACTACCTCATGTTTTATCATCGACATTTGTACTTTTTCATCAATGAACATACAACACATCATGGTAAAGAAGATGAAGATTAGTAAATACAACAAGTGTAAGTTTGGTTGAGCATAAATATTTAGCCACTTCGAAATTTAGGTTTAAACTTTGATAAGAGAAAATTATATTAATTATATGTGTAGGTATTTTTAATTTATATTTAAAATCTCTACTAACTCACAATTTTAATATCTCGATTTTAATGATTATAATATTTTAAACAAGAAAAAAGAAATGAAAAAAGGTCATAGGCTTCATAAGCTACCAAAACATATAGATTTTATAAAATACAGGTTCCATAATAATGTTAAAGGGTAACAAGTATGTGGCAATACTAAACTTTAAAATATGTACTTACAAGGTAGCATATACGGCATATTAATATTAGATTTCCAGCTATAATTGTTCTAATAAAAGTTAAATTGTTTGATATTTGGATTCAAATGCCTATAATAAGCTATTAATATACATAATATATTAATGAGAAATTTCCAGTAATACTATCTGCAAATGTTTTATGTAACCCCTGGAGTTTTAAAATTATGAAATTGTATCGAAATATTTGTAGTTCATCGGGAGTAAACATCGTTGTTGACGACTACATATGGGATACATGCTTTTCGGTCTTCATTTGCTTTTTTGGTTTGATTCTATCTGCTCTACTTATTGGAAATGCACAGGTTTGATTTTTCCTTTTTCCTTTTTTTTTTAAATACAAGTTAATGATTTAATTATATGGGCTAATACATTTATACTAATATATGCTATTTTTCTTTACAACGTTCAGTTGTACTTGGAATCCACAAGACCTTCTACGTTGGCGAAACTGAAAGAGCAAAGAGAAAGGCTACAATTCTGGCCCTTATTCTATCGTCTTCCCAAGCAATTAAGGCAAGAAATATGTATGTGTCAACATCCTAAGTGGCAAGGAGTTAGTGAAGTTAATCTTGAGAGCATGCTCAACAATATTCCATGGCAATTGAGGAGGAAGATAAAGCCATATTTTTGCGAAAGGTTGTTCCATAAGGTAGCTTTTGTTAAGTAGCAAAGATAGAACAATATCAAATCTAACAAGCTTAAACTTTAAATTTATATTAAATATGCTCAAACACTTTTCCTTATATGTCTAGGTGAAAGAATTTGAGGAGCTAGATAACGAAATTAAAAAAGAATTGCGAGAACGAGCAAGGGCGTCATATTCCAATCAGAAAACAAACATCTATCAAGAGGGATATCCAATCTACAAAATGATCTATATTGTTGAAGGTAAAGTTTTGGCATTTAATAGCAACAGTGTGAGGGATCAAGAGCAATTTACAAAAGATGATTCATTTGGGAAAGAGTTGCTTCAAAAAGTCCTTGAGTCGCCGCTGCCAAAATTTCCCTGGCGAAACAAACTATTCAGTCCGTGACACAAGTTGAAGCGTTTTCTTTATCATTTGATGACTTTGTCAAAGTATTTACCAAATATGGAAGGTCCATTAAACCTTATAGAAAAGAATGGGCTGCAAATGTGCTCAAACGTGCAATTCAGAGGTGCATTGCTATACAAAAGTTGAAGAAACCATACGATGGAGGAAAAGATCACTTTGATTGAAAAGAGTTTACAGTTACAAAGTTGTCACTCATCATCTTCATTTGAGATGCAACATTTAGCATGTGGAGTTATATTTACAATTGGAAGATGAACCTATGGCAAATTTGCAAGTGGAAATCAATCTTGGAATGTCTCCTAACATGCTAAATATCAATATTTGTTGTATGCTTGTGGGTTGTATCAAACTATGTTATGGTTGTGTGTGTGAGGTGATTATTATTATGATGTTTTGATAAGTTAACAAGTCATCCTTGTATCCTTGGGAAAACCTTATGGGAAATGATATGTATTTGATCATTATGTACCGTAGTGAATGAAAAGCTAGTAGTTCTTTATTTCTTACAAATAAAAATGTCATCACAAAATGGCAGTTCCAGTACAAGCACTCGACTTCAAAACTCAGTTTTGTTGATCTTTTTTTTTTTTACCATTTGTTTAATATTTTTTCGATATCAATTCAAATGGTATATTTGGTAATAAAAATATATAGAAAAAGATGAAAATATAAGTACATATGTGTCCTTTTTTTAAAATTAAATATCCAATATATGCCTATATAAAATTGGATTTATTTACTTTTACTTTATTCATTTTTATAAAAATACCAATTAAAATTTACTTTTCAATATATAAAATATAATTTTTAAACCTTTTTCTTTAAAATAGCTTAATTTTTACATCTCAATTTTCACATCCCAATAACCATCTTCATCATAATATAAAATAATCAAAATATATTTTTATATATATTCTTTTTCCTAAATTTTCTATGCAACTTCAAATGATCGAATTTTAGGGTAAAATCTAACCTTTTATACGATGGAATTAAGATGCCTCTCAATCAAAATACTTTGTGCAACACTAGACACCTTGACATGCCCTACTCAGTGCATGAATTAAAACTCAAAAATAGCAAAATTAGAAAGGAAATTAGTCGTTTTCATTTCTTGAATTTTCAAGAACTCAAATAAATGTTAGATTTACATTTGGTCACTTGATTATTTTCTTCAAATTTCATTTGATCAATTCAAGTAAACATTAAATCTAATTTTCACAATGTAGCATGCTATCAAATTTTGTACTTTACTGTATTCGCTAGGAAGAGCTTCACATTCCAAAAGTAATTTTCGTATAACCCTACTCATTGTCAAGATCATTGGGATGTTAATGGCTTTGCCACATATCATTACATGTGATAAGAACATGTAGCGTTGTAGAATTTTGCTTACTAGAATCCATAAATATATAGAGAAGACAAAAAATTTAAAATGTGTGAGTCTATATATGACTTCCCATAAAAATCATGAAAGGCTTACTAAGAGATCTGAAAAATAGCAGTATCACAATTTCTCCATTAAAGAAAATATTTATGAGTCATAAGTCATGAAATTTCTAATAATACAAGTCCAGCTAGAGATTAAATCCACTAATTGAATTATTGTGGTGTTAATTACCACCACAAATCCACAAGTCACATACAAGACTATCACAATAGTACTCTACATAGGAGCAGATCTAAGGGGGGCGATGGGGGCTCGGCCCCCTAGATTCGTGAAAGTTTAATTTTTAAATTTTAAAAGAATATATATTATATATATTATAAAGAGTAAACTTTAACAAAAGACTATTGTGGTTTAGTAGTTAAGTATCTACATCTACATTCATGAGGTCATTGGTTCAAATCCTATTGGCTTTTTTTTTTACTTTTTTAACATGCATTTATTACATGTTTCTTCTCTCTCTCTCTCTCTCTCTCTCTCTCTCTCTTCCCCTCCCCTCCCCTTCCTCCCTACATACATATATATATATATATATATGTTTCTTTTAATCTTTTTCTTTCACAATAACTAATATTATTAAATTCTTTTATCATAAAATTATCTAACAAAATAAATTCTTCTTATTAACTATTTTATATTCAAAAGCAATAATCATATTAAACATTAATTGTATAATTTGATTTAGTAATATTTTTTTTTTCTACATGTAATGCAAAACAAAAAAATGACCACAATTTATTGAATAAATATACTATCTAGATATATTTTATGATTTATTTCAATTAAAAAAAATTTACGTAGATAAAAGCTCTATCTTTTATTAATAAATAATTTTCAAGTGACATATGTACCACCGTTTATGAAATGCACTAAACAACCTTAATTATTATTTAACTGATTTTTTCATGAAGTATTAAAAATATCACATTCAAATTATTATGAAATCCTCATGAATATATAAGATGTAATATAATTGTAGTAACGAGTGAATGTTTATAACAATTTTAAGATTAACTTAATTACAATCTGCACTCCCCCCAATCTTATAATCATGCGCCACTCTTAACTCTACATCAAAGGCTTTAAACCTTATAAATATATGAATTTGATTATATAGGCTTTGAGCTTAATTTTTATTTGGGTTTAACTGTTGGGCTAATGTGACAGAGCTTAAAGAGTTAGGCTCAATACGATTGGGATGATCAAGGGAGGTATGGTAAGGTAGTCTTGAAGTAGGGCCTGTTGGAGTTGACCTGCCTAATTATAACTTTTCTTAAATTGGTTTACACACATTACAAATGAAGGCCTTACTAAGCCTAGGTCTATAAGAGAGCCCACTTCTACATCCATTATGGGAGGGACTTATCTTAGCCGTTGGTTATTCCTCTCATCTGATGGATGACATTGATAGCAATAGGGGTGTTCACAGTTCAATTAACCGATCCATGGCCCTATTTTTTTATCCTAATCATAATAATCGGATTTTCAATATCCTAATCCTAAACTGATCCATTATGAACGGTTAACCGCCTTAACGATTAACCGTTTTTGTCGGTTAATTTTTTCGGTTTTCGGTTTTTAACCGTTTAACATAATGGTTATGCAAATTTTGCAGTTAACTTTATTTTTCAATATGTTCATAAAAAAAATTGGAGTATTTTTTTGTATAATTATATTAAAAACTATAAATTAAGAATGTAAGACATGTAAAATAGTTGTTAATATATATCGGTGCCATCAAGATAATCATCATAATAGTCTTTTACTCATGTGTTCTTATCAACCTTAATCAATTGAGCTCAATATAAAATCTCAATCAAACACCACCATTTCAATTTTCAAACATATATGCATTTGTTTCTTCTTATCTGAATCATTCATTTTAACATAATTTGTATTGATAACACTAAAAAAATAATTATATGGGTATATTATAAATTATATATATTTATAATTACAGATCGAATAACCGAATCCATCGGTTTCTAGAATCTAAAAACGGAAACCGAAATCGAAAAAATTAAAAATGCTAATCCTAAACTGAAACCGATGGATTAGTTAAACTTTTTTTCGGATTGGTTTTCCGATTTCGGTTTGATTATCCTAAACATTCGGGGTTTTTTTTTTCACACTCCTAGATAGCAAGATTTATAAAATACTCTTAATCCCTACCCCATTTGGATAATAGGAAATCTTTGACAAATGTCTTAGTGCTATCAGATTTTCATTTTAGTGAATTAATCACTTGTCCTAATCAATAATGGATATTGATTAATCATATTTAGTGAGGTTGATGCTTTTTAGCTTCCTTACCTATCACACGTGTTTTAAAGCCTATTGAGACTACCTACTCCTCCTTCATACATGATTCTCTCTTGAACACCATTGTATGTGTTGTTTCCCAAGGTCACGTGTAGCATAATAGTCACACAACATGTACATGATCATTGCATCCGGAATCTTACCCACACATTCTTGGCGACTCCACGGGAAAGGGAAATTGACACATTCGTGATGCCACCTCCAAGAAGAAAGCCAATTAACTTCAATAATAGCATGTATCAACATAGTGACAACACCAACCTTGACATGATCAAATAAATCAAGCCAGCACTTGAAGATAACGCTCCTAATATCAATGCCATCCTTCTTGCTAAAATGCAAGATGTTGCCCTTACCAACGCAAAGATAATGCGCATTATGCAATGGAATAATGCACAACTGATGCAATAGTGCTAGAGAACTATCTCTCCATCATAGCTAGTTAACTCTCTAACCACTGAGAAGAAAGTACCTCAGGGAGTAAATGAGCAAACACCACAACCATAGGTTGTAGTTTAGTAACAACCAGCATTTGAAGTTAAGAATGCAAGAATCCTACTTGGTGGGTCATCATCAGCACATGTTACCTCTCCTACCACCTAGATGGGATCACCTAATGCTCAAGCAACATGTAACGTCTCAGCTTCTGTACCTTAAGCCTAAGTAATGCCTTGGCATCATGGTCTTCAAGCTTAGGCAATGCCCCAGCATCACGGGTTTTATGCTTTTAAGCTCAAGCAATGCCTTGATATCATGGCTTCCATTGCTTCAAGCTTAAGTAATGCTTTGGCATCATGGCTCTGATGCCTTAAGCCTAAGTATTACCCCAATATTGTAGATTCTACACCTTAAGCTAAATGTGTACCATGCCGACTATATGATGCTCCCATACGGCACTCACCATGGAACGATATATTGGCATGTCATCATGATGAATACTTCATAATATGCTTTTATGCAATCTTTGTGGTGCAACAGCTTTCAGTGTACCACGATCATGATCATTACTCTCCAAAATATGGTTAATCTACCTTCGAATCCCTAACTTGCATCATGCTTGATGATTATCTTGGAGTCTGTATGAAACCGAAGACTTCATAAAACCAAGTCTACATGGGGTAATACAAGAGTTGCTGCTAACTGGTAAGAGCAATGACTCCCAGGCGCATGATAACTTGTTAGGCTTGTGTATTGACTTCCACATGCATTAGAAGCTATTGCAGTTAAGAAAGATAACCTCCCTAGTAACTCATACTAGGTAGTCAAGTAGTGTAAAATACCCCTTTACTAACAAAACCAGATATTTGGATCCCAGGTGACAAATTCCACTATCACTACTTAAGCGCAATTAAATACTTTCTTAAAAGGGATCATAGCATATTGGCAAGCAAGAGCCTTACTCTAACGCTATAAACACTATAAGAGGTCCCTTAGATCATTGAGTCTAAGCAAGCCTTATATTCATGATAGTCAATCATAATCATAATATCTTATACATCGTTGCTACTTAGTTAAAGCGTAGTCCTAAGTGCACGAAGATATGACTATAACATGCCGACTGGTAGAAGCATTGTCTCCAAAGCGCACAGCAACATCATGTTATCCCTATGCATGGTATAAAGTAATACATTGAAAACATGTTATGGACGGTTAAGTATAGAAAAATGTCCTCTTAACTAATTAAACTTGATTGCTAAGGTGTTAAGCCTACATGGAACATAATACTATCGCTGCTTAAAGCACGATTGATCTATTACACTAAGTGTTGATAATATTATTGCTAGCAAGTGAGAGCACTGCTCCAATGCGAGACATGTTAAGCATAATAATTTGTCATTACTTCATATCTCGCTACTGCTAAGTGAAGGCGTAGCTTCCTAAGCACAAGTGCATACTACAAATAGACTAAGTGGCACTGTGATGTTCATCAATATGAATAAACAAGCAAGCAAAAGCAACAAAAACAAAGAACTCCAAAAAATCAAGAAAAACAACCTATTTATTAAAAAAAAAAAAGTGTGCAAACATATTATTCTGAAATGGAAACAGAATAAATTAGTAAGACTAAATTATGTCTAGTAATCTAAGCTTACTATAAACTCCAAGTCCTTATCTTCTAATGCGGTCCTTATCTTAGGCTTTGCTGCTATAATGTCCTTTGAGATCTTTTGTAGCTTTACCATCAACTTGTCATGATGGGTCTTGGCATCTCAGTAATCCAGCAACCTCTTGGCTTTAGCAGCAATAGGCCAAAACTATGAACTTTAAGTTACAATAGACGAGCTCCCTCACTCCATTCGACAAGTAGCTCTAGCCTTGCTTTTGATAGAGAACTCCAGCATATGTTCATCGTATCATGGCTTCACCAATCATCTTCACTATTGTGTTAGCTACCTCTGTCCTCAATAGGGGAGCCGACCCAAAACTCCCATTCCATGGCATCAAGAATCTAAGGGCATTATTAAATGTAAAGGCATATTTAAGCCTTGAAATGAAATTATCTCCTCCAATGCAGCATGGTCCACTGGAGTTTCTACCATGTCTTCACAAAACATGCTAGCAACTTGGGGAGGATGAAACTCAGTAGGAATATTGACATCAGATGCACTCTTGCTACCTTCACCAGAAGTGTGCTTATCATCTCTATAATCAAGTTCTTCAGTGCCGTTAGCACTATTTTCATTGTCACCACAAGAGTTTCGACACAGCTCATAATTAGTCTTGTCCTGGTCATAACCTTCATCATTTGATACTATCACAGGTCTAGCAACACCATTTTTTGAGTAAAATCGTTTAGACTTGCTATTTTTACATAGTATAATTGGTAGTAGAATCATTGTAGAATTGTAATGTTGTAATTTTACACATTTTTTTCACTATTTGAACTTTTAAAAAATGCAATTAATTTAAATGTCTAAACTTAGAGTTTTTTGGGTTGGCTCTTGATGTTTGTCTTAATTTTTTTTTTTTTTTCTTTTTTTTCATTTTATTTCTTTGTTTTTTTTTTCCTTACCTTTTTAGAGAGTTATTTTCTTTTAGATTGTATACTTTGATATATTTTGAACAATTTCAATAAGAATTAAAGAAATATAGAGTGCTATATTTTTCTCCCTTTTTTAAAAAAATTTTCTATATGTGATTTATTTGTCATAAATGTAATGAGTTTTTGTACAAATATATAGTGAACATGAAAATATTCATTACAGTATAAAACTAGCTGCTCACACGTGATAATTTAAATGATTTGCAATAAATCTTAATAATTGTAGATTGTCAATCATCATTAAACGTAAATAATTATTTTAATTATCATAATTGCACTAGACATATTAATGAGAGTGTGTGAATTATGATTGGTAAAACTTAAATTTTGGTTGTATGTAGCTAAATTAATATTAAATTCTTTATTTTTCATCATTTCCTTAAAGTTTTATTAGTACAATAAGTAAATCTATGGTTTTTGTAAGCAAATTTGCATTAGTTGTAGAATCTTACGATTCTATATTTCGATTCTATGTTCCAATTCTACAGATCGCCTAGTGATTCTAGGGAGAAACTCCAGTTTAACAACCATGATAATTGCTTAGATTTTTTCTAGAGTTATTTCAGTAGAGTTTCTGTGTTACTCTTGATCTTAACAGTACACAGAAAATGACCCCAAAATGAGAAGAGAAGCATCTTATTTATAGATGTTAGAGGGAGTGGTAACCGTTGGATGACTTTGGATGGATGGTTAAGATGAACATTGCTTGCAACCATTGGATCTCTTCTACGAATTGAATGGCCATAATCCATCCCTCCTTTTATATATATGGGCATGGGCTTTGCATATGGACCTGGAATAGGATGGGGGCTTTTCCAATATAAAAGGAGCCCATTTTTATAATTTAAGATAATAAAAGCGGTAATTGAAGTGTGCAAGTTTGATGTGACAATTCATGTATATTTAGGAGAAAAAAAGGTCTAAAAAGCATGCATTAGAAAAGAAAATTTTTATTGATATTTTTATAAAAATGATAAAGTGAAGGGTAAATAAGTTCGATTTTATGAAAATTTATTGGGTAATCAATTTATAAGGGTAAATTACATCGAAAGGTTGCAATATTTTTTAGTAAGATTCACAACGTTTTTAGTGGTTCATTTAATGTGATAACGTTTTTTGTGATTCATTTGACATCACAATATTTTGGAAAACAGGTAAAATAATATCACATTGACACGTGTCATAACATGACGGATCTTTCTTTGAGTTTATTGTCTTTAGTTGGCCCTGCTCCTTTCAACTCTTACTTTAATTTTTTCGCAGCATCTTTGGTATGAACAAGTGTGAGGCTTGTATCCACCATTGCGTTCATGTTTCTTACAGCCATCCTTACCTTAATACATTAAACCTTTACTTTCATCACTTCAATCTTTATGGCATTAAGCCACCTCATGGTACCAATGTGTCTCTTTCCCTCATCATCTGACTTGTCTTTCGTGAATAAAGTTGTCAAGTGTCCCCTCTTATGACACTCCCTAGCATAATGTGGTCCATCACAAAAATAACATTTTAACTCTCGGCTCCTCCTTATGTATGTTGTTTCCTCTTTGTTCTGTTTCCTCTCTTGGTAGACTAGTGATATGTTATTTCCACCCTCCTCTTTTTCTACTTCTCTCCTAGAAGAATACTCAAGTTCCTTACCTTGAAATTCTCCTAACCCTTCTATGAAGGCTATGGCTTTCAAGATATTCTCTACACCATACCACTCCAATTCTAGTTTTGCCCACAGCTTCAAACCATCTAAAAATAGCACAAGATGTAACCCAAAACTCCCCCAAGGTATTATCCTCTTTGGCTACACCGCACGGTTTTATCCTTTTGGTGCCAGTGCTTTCCAGGGGTCACCCATCTGGGATTGCTCTCCATAGAGCACACTTAACTTTAGAGTTCTAGCGAACTCTAAACCATTACACCAAAAGATGCCTCTTGTGATTAGAGTTCCAACACCTATACTTGAGAGGTATTACATCCTCCTCCACTTATAAAACTGACGTCCTCGTCAGTTTTGTTATACAGGTCCAAAACCATACCAAGCAGTAAGGACACATTCCTCCATTTCTAACTAGTGAACTGCTCTGATACCACCTTGTAACACCTTAGAACTCCACCCACTAAGGTATTGTCCTCTTTAGCCACACGTCAAATGGTTTTATCTTTTTAATACTAGTGCTTCCCAAGAGGTCACCCATTTTGGGGATACTCTGCATAGAGTACGCTTAACCTTAAATTTCTGATGAACTCTAAGCTATTACACCAAAAGGAGTCTTTTGTGATTAGAGTTCCACAATCTTTATTTGAGGGGTATCACACAAGAGCATCATCCTGTTTAAGGTCTAGTATTTCCGACATGAGCTCTAAAATTCTTATATATATTGTTTCATAGTGCCTTTCTGAGTAAGATGGTGAAGTCTAACTTTGGCCTCCCTTCAAGCATTTTATGGAGAAAACATCTCTCTAAACTCATTTTCCTAGGAAATAATCTCATTAACTCTTCTCCTTACAAAATCATGGTTGAATCCCTTAAGTGTAATGCTACAATACGTACCTTACTTCCATCATCCATAAGCCCAATGGATATAAAGTATTGTTCCAAACTCCAAAAGGAAATTGTTCACCTCTCTTGCTAATCGAACCCCTTTGAAGTACTTTGACTTTGGCACATCTACCCCGATTGCTAACTGGAAAGTCACTCCATTAACAAGTACAGGCCTAGAGCCTGCCAACTGGGACTCGAGATCCTCTATTTCCTTTCTCAAAACTAGAAACGTTGCATCCATTCTATTTTCCATCCCAGTGGTTTCAACTTCTACCTTACACATTGTAGCCCCAAATCCTTCCATCTGGGCTTCAAGGAAATTGTCTCGTGCCTCGAAGTCGTCTCTTGTTCGGCTAAAGCCCCTTTACTACTCACCTCAAAGATTTTCCCTTAGCTCCTCTATGTGGGTTTGGGACCCTTCTGATCCCTCTTTTACCTCGGCAGTACAAAGTTCCACCTTTACCACCTTGGCACTATGTGCCATTACTTTATCTCTTGATCTACCCTGTTGTCTAGTAAGTAGGCAATCATCACGAACGGTCTCATCTCCCACAACTTGAGCATGGATCTCCTCATTTGACGACATCTCTACTCTTGCTCCTAAATTCCAGCTCTGATACCACTTATCATGAAATTAATCTATCGTGCGGCACTTAGCCTTCTATTCCTCACACACTAAGGCTAAGTTCAACCTAAAACCCACACATAAGAGCTTTAGAGAGAGAAAGTAGAGAGGGAAGCTCTAAGGAGAATGAAGTAATCACTAATGAATCCTCACTTTACAAATGAGGAGATCCCCCTATATATATAAAAGGCCTCCATGAATGGATGGCCAAGATTATTGCGGTTTAACGCCTAAGATACAATTTTGCCTACCGCCCTACCTACTAATATACATCGAATCTGGGCAAGGAAGATTTCTTTGGAGACCGCCAGAGACTTCTAGCTACTTCTAGAATCTTCTCAGTTCTTGTTCCGACATTTGATATGAACCTTGGGTAGTGTTGGGCTTTGATGAACCTCGTGTACTCAACCCGTCTTTAAAGGTCCATGACACCCGCACGATATTGAGTTGAGTCAAATTATGGGTCAAACCCGCTTTTTGTCCCAGAGAGAGAAGAAGAAGAAGGAAAAGAAATGTTTATCTATAAAATCAATCTTTTAGTAATCATATCATATTCTACCTAAGTGGCTTTGTCAAACGATTTTCTTGGTGATGAATTCATGAGAGATAGAGATAAACCAAAGTCTCGTGATTCCTTAATTTCCTAGCCTAATGCTAACATGACACATGCATTTTCTAAAGTGCTTATCATCATCATTATCAGCATCATTTACCATGGTACGAGTTATGTCTTAGTTTTAAGGTTTAAGTCTATTGATTTTAAAGATACTTGGTGCTTTAATACACATACAATAAACATAAAATATGCTTTTATAATTGATTAAAAATTCAAAATACTCACGGAAGGTGAAAGTTTCAAAATTTTTCTATAAAAATTATCACTTGGCAAATGGAAAATTTATACCAGAAGGCACTAGTGTTTGAGGTTAAGTTCATTTAAGGTATCAACATTTGTGGTGGTTAAAAAAAGAAATAAACATTTGAGGAAATGAGTCAAACAAGGCGTTTTCACTAACTCCGTTTGATTTTTCCTATCATATATCCATGTAATGCACGTGTTCTTCTCCCCACTGTCAATACATCATTCTATACAAACTACCTTACCTCCGTTGTATTTAAAGAAAAGAGAAATATAAAACAAGCCTCTATTATGGAAAATGATAAAATACAATATACATCAAGGGACTTAAAACCTTACTTCCATTGTATTTATGGTTTATTTGGCTAGCTTTTTCTGGCAGATACATACACATTTTTCCAACAAATTGTTTATCAAGAAATAGATACAGATAAAAAAAAAAGTTGGCAATTCACATAAAATAATCAAATAGATAAAATATAAATGTAAATTGGACATATTTATACATATCATTTCAATACAGATAGAGATAAAAAAACAAACAATCCAAAACTCAACTGCGAGCAATGTATTCACCATATTATACTAAAGTTATCCTAATATATTAACTTAAGCTAATTATTAACTCTTAACTCATTTTAATTTAATCCTAACCAAATTGATTAGAGTTAATCATTTAATCCAATTACTAAGCTAAGATAATTGAACTTAATCAATCTAATACATTTTAGCTTACTTAAGCCTATTTACTTAAGTTAGGTCAAGATTGATTAACTAAGTTCATTTTATATTTAGAATTCATGTTAACTCAAGTCTGTATTAACTTAATCTTAGCCATGTTGATTAATCTTAATCATTCTAATTCATTTTAGTTTATTCAAGTTTATTAGGTCAAGTTAAACTTAGATTATTAACTAAGTTCATTTTATATCTAATTCTATATTTAATCAAATCATTTATTAAATCTATAAATCCAATTAAATCACGTTTAATTATATCATTCAACAAACATAACACATTGGCTATAATTTTTTTTTTCCATTTCATTTTAGCTAAAAACGATTTATTTTGTACTTAACTACAATACTAAGAAACAAAAAGGAAACACATATAAAGAAAGAAAATTATAATAAACAAATTCAATTTATTTTTTTTTCTTTTTTATACAGTACGCCAGTGGTGAAAAAAATTTTAAGGCCAACGGCGTACAAGTCTAAGTCAGATTGGCAACAAAGATCAAAAAGTGAAATGGGTTGCCATACATACCGTTTCACATGCCGTTTGAGCCTAGGGAAAACTCAAGAAAACTCCAGAGAGTGATACACCTTCCCATACATAATGTATCAAAAGTTACATGATGCTCCAGAGAGTGAAATACTCTCTCATACATAATATTTCAAAGGGTATATGGCCCATACACCTTCATGAACATGTTGTTTCATAAGGCGTTTGAAACATTTCGAATCTTCCTTGTTTCAAACTCGATTTTTACACACTTTTCTCATATCCTGCCTTAACTAAAACACTACGCAAACATCATACACCATACTACATGCTCTTAGTAACTCAAAATATGTATGACTTCATATTCCCAACATCAAACAACTTCTTAATCCATTTTTGAGAACTTCACCATCATCACCAACTCATGTACTACTCATATCAACTTTTAAACATGCAACCACTTGTTTTACCATCACTCATCTATCTCTAAACACTTCAAAACACTCTAAATCGTATAAATGCTACTTCTCAAGCATTCAACAACTTCCACTTGCCACATGAAACATCACACATGCATAGCCCAACATGAATCATCACAAAACATCACTAACTCATACATCTCCAAAACAACTCAACCACTCATTTATACTCAAACAACATACTTCAAGAACTTAGTTAGCTTCATTGATCACTATCAATCATTAAAACCATATCCAAACCCTTAAGAACTTAGTATAACAAAAATCATTCTTATGGAGAAAGCAAGGAAATAAAGAATCATGAAAGCACATAGAGCTTATCTTATGTCACTCTAACTTGAGAATTAACCATGGTGCAAGCTTTAGGTGGATAATTTGAGAGAATTGGAAGATGAAATTTGAGTTGTTGTTGTTGAAAGTAGCGATTTAGGGGGTCTGTTTTTGGCTTGATGAATTTGCCAAATAATGTTTGTAATAAAATAAGTAGGGTTCCTATTCAGTATTTGATCAAGTAGGATAATAAAATAAGTTTGATATAATGGATAATTTATTTAATTGCGTATACAGTTTAAATTCTTAAATAGATGTTTAAGTTTGGTTTCTGAATCTTTCGGATTATCTTCCGAGTTAGTGTTTCAGTCTTTATTTGGATTTCGTATAAAAGGTACATAGAAATTTATGTATTGTATGCTAAGGATATGCAAAATGGATTAAAAACTTAAAAATAGCCTAAGTAATGAGTGTTGTTTTGTGCATGTGCCGTTGGATCCGGTTCAGGGAGAGACAATCTTGTTCAAACGGATACGGTAGTTTAGGCGCTTAAGCCACCCTAATCATGATACAGTGACATTTGTAGGTGGCTCGGCAGATAGCTAATGAGGTATATAGTGTCGACGTAATGTTTACTTAAGCTTTGGATGATATAACATGGTTTAGTCTACGTTTATGGGACCGATTGAATTAGACGATGTTATTAACTAAGACTAAGTAATGAGTGTGTAACGGTTGTGAACCCTAGAGGATGATATTTTCTTTATTGGTTATATTATCTAAGGGGTATAGGTATTCAAGTTGCCTATATCAACCTCCTAAGCATCATGTGGTTACTTAGAATCCTAGATTCCCAGTAGCTTGTTCCGGAGTGTGAGTGCTTCCGTGTTACTTATTTTATTAAGATAAAAGATAATAAATTATTAGTTATTGCATTACATTTAGCTAGGTTTGTGTGTCATTTGTGCGTGTTGGTGTTACTGTGTACTAAGTTTTGGCTCATTATTGTTATTGTTATTCTTACTTTCAGGTATTATATGATGATTGATAATCGGATATTGATGATGGTGTTTGTCTCAAATTTTTTGTGACATATTGGAAGAATTTGATGAAGAGTGAAGTGGGATAGGACCGTGGATTTTATTTGTATTTGTTTTTATTTTGTTTTAAGTACTGGATTTATATTTTAAGTCATCATATTCTTTTAAGAGGCTTGTTGAAGCCTTTGCTTTGTAAAAGAAGTTTCTAAAGCTTTATATACCATCTTAAAAAGGGTATATGAGATACCTCATGGTATATTTTTTTTTTTGTGGATTGATAATTGCCTTCAAACGTAGATTTAAATTTATAAAGGCCCATTCTTAATTCACTATAAAGGCATATAGACAGTGTGCCTATCAATTGCAGAATAGAATTAATACGGGTGTCGTCCTCTAAGATCTGGATATCAAGTACTATTATTACCGTTTTTCTACTATGTAACTGGAAATTTTGATGATTTACTATTTTATCTAATTTACTTTGAACAATATTAACACAGATCCAATAACAAACAAGCAAGATTCAATAAGAACAAATGATCCAGGTTTTATCTTACCTCCAATTTATCATGTGAAACCTTGGCAACTTATACTAGATATTTAAGATTTCGTTCTAAAGCTATAGAGTTCCTTAAACAAAATGTCAATTCTTTAGAATCTAACAATTTGTCTAAACTTAGGTTATTCAATTAGGATGTCTCCTTAATCAATAACAACCCAAATTTGCATTAATAACATGAACTCATTTTCATTTTCATAATAGAAGATTCTTGCTATTCTATGTCTAGAATTACAAACAAATCTCTTCAATTGCATAGATTAAATCATAAAAGTAATATTTCAATTAACTTAAATGAAACCAGTCATAAATCTATATTTCCGGACATATAAACTTAAGAAATGGTTAAAAGCATGCAATTGAACAAAAGAACTTCAATCTTTCATTAAGCTCATAATCTCATCGCATGATAAACATAGAGTTCAACAAAACCTAGATCTGCAATTTCACTCTTCCATAGTGTCTAATGATAATACATGAAATTCAAAACAAAAAATTGAAATCATGATACCACCCGAAAAGAATAAAGCTCAAAAATTTCGGATCTTCAATCCATGATAATCTTGACTTGTTGTTGGAATTCTGAAGAACTCGAGTATGATTTCTATAATTGCTCTTTTTTCTTTCTTTCTTTCTTGTTGTTTGATTCTTCCTCCATCTTCAATTTATAATGAATCTTACATAAATGGAATTGAATGCTCATTATGGAGGAAATGGGAGGTTACGGGAGTTACGGGTCCTTTGGTTTTCCAAAGTCTCACATAAATGGAATTGAATGCTCGTTATGGAGGAAATGAGAAGTTACGGGAGTTATGGGTCTTTTAGCTTTCCAAAGTAACACCCCTTTTAATGCCCAATGAACCTTATTTTAATAAATAGGAGGTTACTATTCATTAAACAAGTCGTTTCTCAAAAAGTAACTCACTATCAAATTGACGTGTTTGGGGACAAGTCGTGTTACTTGAGCATGTCTGGCTAATTTCTTTATCCTGGAAAGTGACATGACTGGGACATGGCTTGTTTTTGTTGTGTTAACCACTTTTTGGTCCAAACTTTGCAATTTTGACCCGTTTTGCTTTCTTTCCATAAAATAACTCTTTCAAAGGCCTGAAAGCATAAATTAATATTTGTAAGTGCCAAATTCATAATATTTATCAATAAAATGATCAACAAAAGTCCATTTTGGCATTCATAAAATAGGAATAATTTTGGTTTATCATGGATATTAGTTTACTCGTGAGAGTAGATAATAATATGTTTATGTAAAGTTTATTTTGTGAATTATAAATCTAGTGGTTTATAGAATTTAATTTAATGATTTCATAATTTAAAAAGCAAGTAGCAAATGTCCATAATAAACATATCATTCTAAGAAGTTTGAGCGTGTAATACATGAAGTATTATACGTGGCAATCATGCTTTAATTAAATTTTTAGGGTGTCACATTCTCAAGTTCATCAAGTTGGCATAAAAGTGCACAATCATAATCCCTAGTAGACCTGTTGCAATGGCACTGCTTCTACTTTCAGGTTTGCCATAAATTTTCAAAAAGCAAAAATGGAGTCTTTCTTTTTATTTTTGTGGTGAAGTTTTATCAAATAATACCGCAAAGAGAGGTAGATATAGACAATCAAATTTTGTCCATTTAAGAAAAATTAAATATTTTAAGCCCATTACAATTTTAGTTAATTTGAGGGTAAGTGAGTAGTAGATGGGCAGTTAGATTAGCATGTTAAATGTCTTTAAATATCTAATCATACATTAATGGAATAATCATACATAAATCCATTTAAAAAGACTCGAATCAAAGAAATTTAGAGACTAGATTTTTAAAGTTAGATCCTCGATTATGAGAATTTCTGAATCAAATCATTTGAATTGGTGGATACAGGGAGACTCCAAGGAAGTTAAACTATCTATTGATAGTTTGTTTGAGTCTTGAAATCCTCGAAATCCGCCATACTAATAGCACCGCTGTTGATCTTCGTCATTGAAGTTTGAACAACCACTTTCGATGGCTTTTATGGAGAAAGCATCACCATCGGACCTTGACAAAATCCTCCACTGTCAATACTGTCGGGCCACCATTATCCAATCTCCACTGATCGTTCCAACTTTCATGACCCGATTATGGAACGAGTCCAGCCAACCCGATCCAAAACCACGAGACTGCTCCGACTTGCATACCTCAATTCGATAAGTGTGCCCTGAGGTCGACCCATGCCATGATCGTCCTGTTCCATGGTTCATAGGTTCCTGTATCATTCAGGTAAGATCACGTCGTTCATCAATCTTCTTTTCTTTTATATTATTTTATTCCATTTTATTTAATCATCTATTAAGAAAATAAGAATCATATAGAAATGTAAATACATAACAAAAATAAATGTATATAATAAAAGAAAAAAAAAGGAGTGGTGAATTGACATATGTAT
The DNA here is from genome assembly GCA_024138025.1 of Combretum micranthum. Lineage (NCBI taxonomy): Eukaryota > Viridiplantae > Streptophyta > Magnoliopsida > Myrtales > Combretaceae > Combretum > Combretum micranthum. The sequence goes on along the minus strand of JAMXBD010000863.1, from coordinate 246,907 downwards.
ATGTGTCGTGAATTGTAAATTTCATTTTTTTATCATTAGCAAAATGTATTTTCTTAAAAGAAAATTTTTAAGCAGTAGTTTTTAAAATACTTATATTCCAATTTTCTTTTACTAAAGCGATAAAATTTAACATACTTGAAGCAAAAGAGTTTCAAATATAAAAAGAACAAAACCATTAAGATTTTTATAAAAAAAAATTACGTGTTGTCTGATCTCGATTAGCGAGTACACAAGCACCTCTAGAACGACATAAAATCTAAAAAAAATTATCTTTTGTTTCATCGCATTTTTATAAATATTGAAATAATTAGTTAGTTATAAATACTAAATGATTTTGTCCCACATTTGTGAATAAAATTGTAAATACCATAGTTTATAAATTTGATAAATTTTTTAGTATTAAAAGGATAAAATTTTAATTTATTAATTTGAAGTGGTAACTATATAATTTTAACATGGTAGCTCCAAATCAAAAAAAAATTTGTATTCATCAATCTTAACTTATAAATTTTTCTTGATTTTAATTGGATGACGACTCCTTAAAGTTTCGTAAAATTTAAATTTCTTTTAATCCTAATTGATGTTGGATTAAAGGAAAAAAATCAAAACCAAAAAAATCCAGGCTGCATAAAAATAACAAAAACAAATAAAATGCCAAAAAACAAAAAAAAAAAATAAAACAAATAGACTCAATCTCTCAATACCCGCTGAATTTTTCTCATTCTTATTTGACTTGTATGGCTATTTATTTTCGAGTAATGTCAAAAACGGAAAATAACTTCTATTGCCAGAAACAGATCTGAAATACATTGCAATAAATACAAGTTAAGAAATATATATATATATATATATAATTATATATATATATTCAAGAGTCAATGAATGCTATATAACGAAGGGGAAAAATAATAGACTCTTCTTAATTTCCTTTTTTTTTTTTTTTAAGATTATTTTCTTCCTCTCTCTTCTTCCTCCTCCATTTTCTAACCCTTTAACCCCAAAAGTTTCAAAACATTAAAAACATAAAAAACATCCGAAGAAAGAAACCCAGTTGAACTCACAGAGTTCGCAGTACAAATATAGTTGTGTTTAGTCGCAAAAGTGGATGATGGGTGTGCCCATTGTGGATTTCCCAGCAATACCCATCATTAGAATAATCGGAATCACACTCATATGTCTTGTGTTGATATGGGCTGTGCGTTACAGGGGTGGGTTGGCTCTCGTTTCCGATAACAAAGATCTCATCTTTAATGTAACCCCTTTTCCTTGTCTTGTCTATCGCTTTTTTTTTTTTTTCCCTAATTATTGTGTGTTCATTCAATGCAGAAGTTGTTGGTACTTATTGCTTTAAAGGTGTTTGCTTTAATGCTTGTGTGAAAATAAGGATTCTGATTATTGATTATATGTGTGCTGATGAAGTAGGGAAAGGGAAGCTTTTGTTATATATCTGAATTTGGTTTTTCAATTTCTGGGTTAGCTAAAATTTCTTGTTTTGTTTGATTTGCCCTACCTTTTTGCTATGAACATCATATGAACTTGATTTTAAGCTTTTGGTTTCTCTGTATCGTGTATATCCTTTTATCCGTTTTGGAAAATAATATCTAGGAAATTACTGCTTGTCTACCTTCATTGCCAAAATATATGTTAATACTGAAATGTAGATGGTGTAAGGCTTTTTCGCCATGTTTGGAGCAAAATGGTGTTTTCCTTTGTAGAATATATGCTTCAGTTTGATCGTGAGTGAGGGTGTAAGCAAATGACAGCAATGTTAATGATGATGGGTCTTGGTGCTGGTGAGTAGCATTAGAGGGGCAAACGTTTGTATCATGGGCCCAATAGTTTTAAACTGGAGCAATGGGTGATGATCATTAGTTGGATTGAGAATGACATGTTTGTGAATCCCGCATTGAGATCTGGAGGTACTTTGTGACGATAGTATGTTAATATATTTATTTATTTATTTGGGTGATGTTGTGGTTATTATGATTGAATTATTGGTGATTGCTTCTTTGCATTGCTTGTGGCATCAGCTTCTGTTGAAGGGTATGGTTTTCTTAATGAACAGAAGCAGGGGTCATGGTTCTTAGCTGAAAGCTGAACTCTTGGTAATAACAAGCGAGAAAAAATGATCTACTTCTCTGTAGTGACTTATCCATATGGTTTCAGAAAAGCTATTTTCTTCAGCTGAAAATACGTTATGGTTGTTTTCTTGTGTGGGGAATCACGTGTAATGGTTTCTAGATTAGAGTCCAGTTCTACGCAAAATTGATGTAAGTTGCTTGTTTCAATTTTGTGATGCTGTGATTCGAGCTCTTCACTATGACTAGATAGAACAATTCTGTCTGCATGTATATATGGTTATAACCTCTAATGCATTCTCTTTCTCGTTGTAGGTCATCCTGTTCTAATGGTCATTGGACTTGTAGTTCTGAATGGAGAAGGTAGCATATTTCTCTACATGGACTAATTAAAGCAGTTCTAATTTGAGAATGAGATCGAGTGCTATTTTGAATATAAGCCTTGTGGCAGTGTTTGACCGAGTCCTAAACATTTTACAACATTGATTGATTTTAAACCTTTCCAGAAGCTGATGATTTTAGTCCATTTCAGATATAATTGTCTCTTTGGCATGGCCATGTTTGTGGAATGGACAAAAAGCTTATTAGAAGATTCATGAAAACTGAGCATCTAAAAAGCATTAAGTCTAAATTGAACATCTACGAAGAGTTTCAAAACTAGAAGTGCACCTTTTCCTTGAACATCTCGTTGAGTTAAATATGCTGAGTAATATTAAAGCCAGTCATTCTGGTTGTTCCTTCTGATAGATTTACTAACTTTGACTGAACATTTTGTTATTTTGGTTTGGATTGTTGCAGCAATGCTAGCCTATAAAACTTTTTCAGGATCGAAGAACTCTAGGAAACTGGTTCATCTCACTATTCAGTTCTTTGCCTTCTGTCTAAGCATCATTGGTGTGTGGGCTGCATGGAAGTTCCATGTTGATAAGGGCATTGACAATTTTTACAGCTTGCATTCCTGGCTGGGGCTAGCTTGCCTTTTCCTCTTTGGCATTCAGGTCTAATGCTCATTCACTCTTTGATTACTCTCAAACTGCTAAAATCAAGAAAATGTTAGTTTTCATAGGCAGCAGCTTAGTTGTTGTCTGTCTTCTGTGCTCAGTGGGCTGCTGGCTTCACGACTTTTTGGTGTCCGGGAGGCTCAAAGAACAGCAGAGCTACACTACTTCCATGGCATGTTTTCTTTGGGATTTATTTATACGCACTCGCCATTGCTACTGCTGCAACAGGTTTTCTAGAGAAAGCCACATTCCTTCAGACAAACCATGTGATATCGCGCTATTCATCCGAGGCATTGCTTGTTAATTCAATGGGCGTCCTCCTTGTCATATTGGGTGGATTATTGACTCTGGCAGTTGTTTCACCACCTGCTGGTTTCAAGGGTGACTTAAATGAGCAGCTAAGTAGGCACAATCTATAGAAAAACCCCCCCTTTCTAAATTTTTCATTTACTATGCAGGATAATCTTATGACCTAATGATATTTATCTCATGACAGTATCATTTTTGCAATACTGGAAAATTTTCAATTTTGTGATTTTATTGAATTAGAATACAAAGGCCACTTGGAGCTAGCCTTCCCCTCCCTTCACCTCTGTATTGCGTAAATTTCAGTTTTATTTAGTCAAACATTTATGGGCAGAAGATTGATGTAAATTATTAATTTAATAATATCATTTTATCAAATATCTTTAATTGAATAGAATTATAAAATAATAAAAAGTGTAAGAAGAAGAAGAACTCAATGAAGAAGAACTCAATGCACCAGCATGGCTTGGTTGACTATGGATCACGGGACAATCGATTGCTTTGTGGCTTTGCTAAGCACTCAAAGCACTCAAAGCCCAGGCGGGCTGCCGACCGTCAATTGGAAGGAGGTTATGCAAGCTCCCATTGGTGGTGACTAATTGCACCCCCCTCCCTTAGAGTGGTTGGTGGAGCGCTAGGAATTGAGGTGGAACTCGACCCACCCACGTCTGGAGGGTATGTATGAAAAAGAAAGCAAAAATCATAGAAAAATCCTCCTGGTTGGATAGCTCATAATTTTATTATTTATTATATTAATTCAGGGTAGCGTGTTGCTACAGACCACCTAAATGAATCATTTTACCTAGTAACCCAATACATTTTTTAGGCCCCGAGGGTTGTGCAACTGCATCTAAGGGTATGTTTGTTTTGGCTTTTTTTTTTTTTTTATAGATACAGATACTTTTTCAAACTTTTTTCTAACAAATTATTTATCAAGAAATAGATATAGATAAAAAAAAAATTGACAGTTCTCATCAAAAGATCAAATAGAATAAATATAGATAAAATTTAGATGCAAATCGAATATATTTTGCACATATCATTTTAAAAAAGATACAATACAGATGAAAAACAGATAATTCAAACCTAACGTTGGATTTTTCTTTTTTTTTTTAAATTATTTTCATTATAATATTTAATTAAGTATGTCATCAGTTTAAATTTGACAGAGATGAAGGCAATTGTTGGGTTTTGACTTATATACTGGGTTTATGAAACAAAACACGGTTAGTAGTGTATCAGAAGTTACCTAATATGGTTAATTCGATCTCTAAGTTAGTTCATATTCTAAAGATGTACAACTTAGGATAAATATAGATTCATTGGAGTAACATTACTTTGCCGGTTGTGCAAAGCGAAGATATATAGTAGGTAATTCCCAAACGGTTAAGCGCATCATGAGATAATGTAATAGTGGATGGTTGGCAACGGTTATTGGAGACATGAGTTGGAGTCACTAATCCACGTTTAATCGTGCCTTGAGTAGATGAGCAATTAGCAAATGATTCTAGTCAAATCCTACTCACTCTTAGAGATCCCAAAAGCTGTCATAATGGGAATATAGGCTTTTCTAACATATCCATATTCTTAATATATTGGGATAACTATGGTTATCCACTCGTAGTTTATCTATTATACAATATACACACTTATCATTACTCTATTAAAATCATTCCACAATGTTGTAGGTATTGATTTTGCTGATAGAGTTAAGGTCTTGCAAACACAAAAAGTTGGTCAGTGATGTGCCAAGAGGATATCCGAAGTGACCACTCCAATGATTAAGTTAGTTGTAAGCCTCTTTTGTTGAGAATTCAAAAAGTAGTTATAGATTGTATAAGATCAAAAGTATCAACTCCTGCCTCATCTAGGTGGAGGAAAAGACTATTTATGAATAAGGTCATACAGGAATAGAGTTCACAGAATCTTTTCTATTAGTATGGATAACCCTAGATCAATAGCTAACCTAGACCTAAGGAGAAAGGGTTGGTGAAGCATGAAGTATGGCCGGATTGGTGATGGATCATGGTATAAGGTACACATTGAGTGTATATAGCATTGGGAGAAAGTAGCTCGCTTGGAGTACATCAGGAGAGAGACTTGTTATGGAGTCACGTGGGATGTTGCCATGGACCTCTGCTTGGGAGACTTGTGGTGAGCCGATTGGGCTATCGTCTATACTTTCCCATCAATACATAGTATTAATTTAAATACTAGAGTAGCATTGCAATACAATTCCCAATTCTTCCACAACAATTATTTTGTCTTGTAAGCCTAGAAATCTCTTTTAAAGATCCTGCAAGCCCAAGTCTCTACCGACAAAGAATTAAGGTAAATGATTAACATATATAACTAATTTGACAAAATTCATAGCTCATTCAAAGAAATAGGATAAAAATTGGAGGTAGATTTAGAAAAAAGAAAAAAAAAACTACAATTAGCACTTTTCAATATTTAAGTCCTCTTTAAACCCCAACTCTTGTGAATATAACATATGAAAATACTAAGAATAAACAATTTTACCATAGCTTCCGTGAAAAAGGGAGGAAAAAAAGAAGAAAATGAACAAAACCATGGAAAAACAATCATTATAGCACTTGAAAGAAGAAAAACAAAAATGTGTAAAATTAGGAACCAATCTTTGGTGGCAACGAATGCAAGAGTGAAATTAGAGTTCAAGGTGCTGTTATCCATGTTTAGAAGAGGAATTATGTTTTTAGAGAGAAAAAATAGCTGGTTAGTGAGATTTGATAAAATAGTGAGAGAAGAGAAAAGAGCGGAGATAGAGAGAAAGAGAGAGGAGCAATATGACATGAGCTAAGTACTCGAAGCCTCTAACTCCAGAAAACATTGCGTTTTAATTTGGGGTTTAGATGTAGTGTGCGTGCATGGCACTCTTTTACATTACTAGTAGATTAAAAACAAGTGAAAGCAAATATAAAACGTGAGATAGAGATGCTAGTAACAACCCAAGAAAGAAGGACACGGTTTTACTTAAAAACCTTCCTAGCAAATTAGGTCTACGACCAGCACAGTCAACAGACTGGATCTGCATTTTTGTTACAATATAGACTACTTTTGCTTTATGTTTCATTATCTTCACCTGATTCTTGGCTAAGACGACTAGTGTAACCTCTCAGGCATTAGTTGGAAGTAGAAAGATTTTATGAATCCTGTCAGCAAGTGGAATTGAACCTTCTGGGGGCATCAGAACACGACTAAACCTATCACTCACACTTTTACTGGCTGTAATTTGGGAAAGAGAGCAGTTGTGCCTTGCTCTTCTTGTTCCATTTAGATATTTGAGATGATACGAGGAAAATTATAGTACACATAGATTCATAATTCATTATGCATATACACATGCGCGTCACTTAGACTAGCCTCTAGCCACCAAATCTGCAAAAGAAATAACTGAACTTCTCAGAAAACAATAAGAACTCAAAATATACTCGAAATCCTGGCTTATTTGGGTAACACAATGAACAGCTACGAAAGCAAATTGTCACTAACGATATAAGAAAAGAAAATTACTGGACAAAAGGAATACTCCGGCTGCAACGTGCATAATTTCCCTAATATAAGTCTGATGCAAAACAAAGAATAAAACTAACAAAAAGCTGCTCTAAGCATTGAAAAGAACATAAAAAGGTTCAATTGGATTGTGCTGGAAAATGTGACAGGATAACCACCTCAGCTTATGAGAAGTAAAACATAGTTGATCCACTTAATCACAACCCTTGTGGTCAAAATATGTTCCAACTGCTGTAGCTCAAAGGAACATTAACCCACAGGAAGGTTAAAAACAAAATGTAAATCATAAGAAAAATCTCTAGAACTGCTCGGAGAGGCGAAAGTTCACACTCTTCACTGAGTCAGGGAGGGGGAGGGGGAGGGGAGGGGAGGAAAAGCAAAAAAAAAATTTACTGTAAAAATCCAGTGACAATTATTAGTCAACACAAAAATGAGGGTGACATGCCAACAATGCGAAAAAATGGATTTTGCAGCTTATCCATCCGCACACTCCAACTGGCACGTGGTTGCAGCTTGGAGGAATTCTTTTCTTCTGTCTCTACATCCAGAGGTGCTCCCTTCTATACTCTCTCACTATCACTGGCACACTTGTGGGAGGAATCTAGAGAAGGAAAAAAAAAATGCATATAAATGATTTCCACTACATAGAATATACAAAAAGAAACAGCCACCCCATCCATGTCTATGCAATTGAAAGCAATTAGCAGATTTGGAGGCCATAATGCTCTTGAGCTTCTTGCAAACGCATGGAATAATACAGAGGAAGAACAGCTTTGGGGTGTCAAAAAAAAAAAAAAAAAAAAAAGAGCAACATGGTTTATCCTCATGAATAAACAATGCATATTTAAAGCCATGAAAACTTACCATCCCATAATCAGTTATTATCATTGAAACATAATCTGAAGGCATTGCATCGTATCTGCCAAGTGAATCCAAAAGAAGAGCATATGAATCAGGGAAGCAGCAATTGAAGCAACACATCATATAAGTTAGAAAACTCACATCAGGTTAAGGAGCTGCAGATTGTCACTATTTGGAGAACCAAGCAGACTGTTTACTTCCTTTTTATCAGGAACCTTTGAGATGGCATCAGGATCACCTGCGACAAGGATGCAGAGAGAGCTAACATCATTAGCACAGAGCTAGCTGTGTAAACAAGGCAAGATACTTCTCAGCAGGAAAAACAGTGAGATTTAGTGTCAGTAGTCTGCTATAATCACTTACCAAGTTCATTAAAACATATTGAATCAAGTTGTACCCTCTCATGGAATTTATATGCTTCACAGCATACCAAGACTGGAACCCGAAAAGCATGGGCAACCATAGCAATGCATGCAGTACCAACCCTGGAGTAGACTGTTCCATTTGACAACACAGATGACGCACCCAGAAAAACCCGGGAAACTTCATGCATGATATAAGAGACAGCATTTATATGTGTATATGTAGAGCTAATGCCTTTTCCCACCAACCTACGAAGTAAACGCTGCCCTTCAAGTTTTGGGCGGGAGTCCACAACCACCACACGAAATTGTTTACCAAGCTCATGGGCGCGTAAAAGTATCATCTCAACAGCAGAAGATGATCCGTAAGTAAGAAGCACATCACCATCCCTGATCTTTGTCACAGCATGATTCACAATAACCTTCTCTGCAAGTATGATCTTCTCATTTATAAAGGAATCAATATCTGACGCAAGAGTTGCTTTTGCTTCTGACTCCGTCATAGTCAAGGGTAGCTTGGCTATTCTGCTTTTCAAAAATTTTATTCCATTGCCCATGCTAACTGAAAGGGGACGGCACTCGGTGAAAAATGAAACATAACTACTAATTTTGGCAGTCAAGTCCCTGGTTAAAGTTTTCTCAGGTGGTGTAGAGTAATCTTGAATTGTCTCCTTGAATGCTTGAAGCATGGCAATACAACGGGCATTGCCACCAGATATATCACCTGATAAGTACTGTAAACCAACCTGGCAACAGCAACAGATGGTCAGAAAGGAGTAACACAATCTTTTCCAGAATCATTTTATGCTTGCACAATCAATTCACAATTAGTTACTATGTAAAAGACCATTGCTCCTGGTAAGAAAAATGGCGCTGCCGATAATTCTGCCTTACAACTTCTTGTCAATACGCTCCTAACTCCAATTGATGTGAAATAGCTACTGATTTACCATGGTTACACTGGTATAATAATCAAGAAGAAACTTTCAGTACCTTGTAGACAGCTGGATGCATTGGGTCTAGCTGGAAAAATTTTGACTCTAGATCAGGCAGCTGACTTCCATGTTCATACTGTGGCAAATGCCTAAATAACTCAACCCGATTTCTAGCCTCTGTTTGCTTTACAACAGCCCTTCTCTTGGCCTTCTCCACCCTGCTTGTATCATCATACTGCATTCGAGGATGAGGGACTTCCTTCTTTCTTTCTTTCTCAGGCAGACGATCACCACCTTTCTTCTCAGAAGCAGTCACAGAAGCAGTATCAGTTCTTTTGGCAGAAGGCTTTGTAGATTTACCAGGGTTCTGATTTGCTGAGGCTCCACCAGTTGCAGCAGGGGCAGCCTTTCCCTCTGTATATACATCACAATCAGCCGAATGCTAAGTAGAAAGCCAAATGCATGGTCCATAAAGCACACTAAACAGCCATGAACAACTACTAAAGTGAAGCAAGCATAAATTGTTCATTAAACTAAAACCAATATCTGCAACCCCAAACAGCAAAGAAAAAAAACCAAAGTGAAACTGCTGATTGTATAGCCTAGAAGGATTGTGCTCCATCAATGGCCAACAACTATCACCACCCTTATGCTAGAGGTTGCATAAAGTTCTGCTCCAGAGACTTTTCCGATGAAGTTCATAATCAGAAAAATGAATAACTTAAAAAAGAACCAACATCAATAGGGAAATAAAACAACAGCAACATTTTGAAGCACATCTTACGGAGAGCATAATTACAAAAGAACTACAAGATTAGGAATAGCTCAACATTCTTCCAAGAGCAAAATTTCCCTTTGTATTACAAAAGAACTACAAGATTAGGAAGATTCACAACATATGTAAAAGTTGCTTTGGCAAAAGGCATCCTGTTCAGTTGCTTGGAGATGATGGAGACAGCTGGTGACTTCTACTGTTTGTTGTACCAATGTATCAGTGATAATGGTGTATGGATTCAGCAAGTTTTCTCTCTTCTGTTTATCTGGTTCATCTCTCACTCTTTCTGGTTCTCTAGTCACTTCTATTCTTGGTTTTTTATTCCTCTCTCATGTTTTTCCCCCACTTTTTCTTTATTTTTCCCCTCCAAAAATATAGCAATCGCTCCAATCTTGGCACTTATATCTAATACCTGACAGATCACCTGCCAAATCAACTAGCCCAAGAAGTTACTATGCCCTTGACACTGAGGATGCTGATGTATAAATTAATATTAACGGGGAGAGTATCAAGTTTATTTCACAAATGAATACTATGTTAACTCTTGTTTATGGTGAAGTACAATCTCTGTGATGCAAACTCAATAAATCTGAACACATTTTCATACCATCTTGGCATAAGTAATCGTAGCACGAAATTCATGATGCTTACAAACTTGCAATGTCGTAAGTTTTATTAATGAGTTCTATTGTTTTCTTCCTCATGAAAAAGTTATAGCAAGACTATACCTCACCGCTCTTCAACAACCTCTTCAACATTGATTAAATCTTAACACATGAATTACATAACCAACATAACATTAACCAGTGATTTCTTACATCGGCAGGTATGATGTCATGCATACTGAGGATTCTATACGTAGCCACTACAAAAGAGAATTCTCATGGACTAGTTGGACTCATATTGGTACAAATCCATCATTGACATTTCAACTAACTATTAGTATGCAAATCGTGTGCAATAAAGAGGTTTTCTGGCTATTTCCCTGGGTTACTTTACTGGCTCTTCAAGTCATAAAGGGTGAACTAAGACATATAGGTCGTTATATAAAATTCAACCATGGCCAAAGCACTCTCCTTCTCCCATTGTTTTCTCTTCATAAATCAAAAATCACAAATGTTCTAAGGCCTGATACATCAATATATGCAGAAAAAAAAGCAATAGCTCATCATTGCACAACCATTGTACCTAAGAATGTATGTTATAAAGAAGGCTATGCACCTTTAGCGGCAGCTTTTGCAGCTCGCTGAGACTCTTGTAGTGCACGCCTCTCAGCCTTTGACATTTTTTCCTTTGCCGGCTTTGAGGTAGGAGGCCGATCATTCTGCAATTCAACTGAAGCCCCTCCAGCTTTTTCTGCAACAGTTTCATCCTTTCCCAATAAAGTAACTATTTTGAAATTCTAATTCAAAACCAATAAAATGAATGATAGAATCAAAAACCTTTATCATCCACCAATCACAGAACAAAATGTTTTTTGCCGTATGAAATGCTTATTTTGTTTAAAGGAAGCGACCATTCAAAATGGAAACTCTCAACACCCACAGCCTTTATGTATATCCTATAGCAATCGAACTTCAAGTCTGTTTGTTTATTGGCAGATTACAAATACAGATACTTTTTCAAACTTTTTTAAACAAATTATTTATAAGAAATTAGATACAGATAAAAGAAAAAGTTGGCAGTTCTCATTAAAAAATCAAATATATCAAATATAAATAAAATATAAATATAAATCGGATATATATATCATTTTGAAAAAGACACAGATGAAAAACAGACCACCTAAACAGATCCTTCAAATATTTGAAATCCTAATTTCAAATAAGTAGTCCACTCATCTGCTACATCTCATGGCAAACACAAATGACTGTGTTCAATGCCTCTATAGAGAAGTTGCGAGCCTTTTAAATAATATCATTATATGACCATTAAACTGTTAGTTAAGTTATATGTAGCTATACCACGAGCATAAAATCGATATATTCCATCATCATGGGACAATCAGAAATTCTAAAAAACAGTCAATTCATCTAAATAAATCATGAACCCCTTAATGTAGTAAGCTGTATCGTGTAGCCAATGAAGAGTTAAGCAATTAGCCTATAGTTAGTTGCACTTGATGGATTGTATACTGCACAGCCTCACAAGTGATAAAAAGTTACCATTTAAAATGTTATTTTAACAACTTATCCATATCCCACTTCTTTAACAATGTGTTTGTGTTTGGATCGAGGGAAGTTGGATTCAAAAGAAAGAAAGTGAGTGAAATGGGGTGTAGTGTTAATGATTAGTAAGTTGTTTTTGAGGAGAAATAGATAAAATGAGGAAAACCGGAAGGAAAATAGTAGCTATCTTCTTTCTGTCCAAAGTCGGGTGGAATCGAAAAAAAAATAGAAGGAAGTTGTATGCAAATACAAAAACATCCTTGTAAAATTATTTTATTAATATTTTATACAAATAATATAGGGATGATTTTATCGATTACTACCTCTATTCTCTTCTTTTTCTTCCATTTCATTCATAAATTGCCAAACATAAAATGAATACTCAACTTCTTTTCATTTCCATTTCCACTCATTTTTTTGCATCCTTCCGTTGATTTCCATATATAAAAAATTTGCCAAACATAGCATAAAACCACCCACTTCTTCCTTGAGCAAGCTCTCTAATTGTAACTTGTATCTTCTATTATATTTAAGCCCCATCTCTTTCATTCAACTCCAATTTTTTATGCCAAACTTCTAAAATTTTTAATATTACAGTTATCTATTAATATCTAAAGTAACTGTCCAACATCCCTCCCAATTATATATATCTATATGGAAATAATGGCTTGCCCTCATTTTTTCTCTCTCTCCCCCTTTCACTATTTTCGCTTTATCTATTAAGAAGTCTATACTATCGTGTGTTATTTTATCGTCAATTTGTTTTAATATATGTTGTTTTTGTTATGATTTTCCAGTGCTTTTTGAATGTTCAATGGGAACAAAGACTGTACTTGAGTTTGCATTGATGATAATTTTGTATAGTAATCAAGTAAAATTTGATGTTACATGAATGTGAGCTTGAATCCCAGAACTGGATTTGATGGGACATTAAATTGCTCGGTTTCATTTTCTGTAGAATGTTTTCACGTACAGAAATTGTTAAGCAGTCCGTTGCATCAGTGTTTTTCAAAGAATCGCTCTATCAATGGGTGAAGGAGAAGTTAAGAAGTCCCCGAGGAATAAGTTGAAAGGAGACCATGAATTTATTGCTAATGGTAATGAAACGGTAGAACATTACATGGTTCTATAAAGAAGCAATGAAAGAAGCTTTGAACGAGGACACATGGTTGGGGTTTTGGGTCTTATTGTATTTCTGCTAAAGATTAATGAATTGGCTGTAGGATGATATACTATTATGACTTTTAATGGCCAGTCAAAGTTTCTACAGATATTAATAATCACATTATAGTTGTTACTGTGATTATTACAATAGGACAGCTCTTGACGGAGTGCTTACGCATCTGTTGGTGGAATTTTTAGAAAGATTTAAAAATTGGTGGAATAAGATGGATTGTTTTAACTTCATGCATTGTGTTGTTGTACATTAATGTGACAAATACGAGAATGGTTAATGGAATTTTTTATTTTAATGGTTGCCATGCCATGCTCACGCACGCACGAGGAAACTTCCGAGCTTTAGCTCTGAATTAGTTTCGGTTATAAGAAAGTTTTTAATTTTAGCACACCAACGCGGGTGCGTTGTCTGCCTATATATATATATATATATATATATATAAGAAAGACATTAAAACTGCCTCTTATATAATATATGATGTACAATTGATCATGCACATTTTTTGACATTCACATATACTTGAAACAAGATGAAATTGGAACTTACCCCATTAGTCAATCATCTAAATCTAAACACCACTAATTACTCTAAACCATGATCCAACTGCGTCCCAACAATGCAAATTGCATATCCAACACTAAACGCACCACAAAAAACTCGATTAAGTACTAGCTTACCCTACAGCACCAAATAGGATCACATACCAGTAATTCCAGGAGGCAAATTCACAACTGAAACCGTAGTCAACCCACTCGCAGGCACACTACTCGCCAACCCTTTCGCAAAACTACCCTTTCCAACTCTGCCTGGCGAAGAGGCCACCACATCATCCATCAACTCCCCATCTGCAACAAACTTCCCCGAATACGAAGACCCACTAGGGGAGTATTCAGATGCGGCGGTATAACTGGAAGGAACTCCAGGTAAAGGAACTGCACGGGGCGTGGTGGTCGTCGTAGTTGAGGTTGTGGGCAAGAGAGTGTTTAGGTTATCGGAGTGATGACGCGGCGGAGGGATCATAACAGGGGAGAGGGAGTTGCCAGAGGGAGAAAGAGAAGAGACCGGAGGAGAGGCGCCGGTAGGAGGGAAAGTTGGTTCCGGTGGGGTCGAACGGGAGCGGTCCGGTGGGGCAAAGAATCCCACTTGGCGGACCTTAGGGTCGCTTACGCTGCGTGGGTTTCGCCGTGGCTCCATTTAGGTTAGGGTTAGAGTTAGGGTTAGGGCTCGGGCCAGGGAAGAATTTAAGGATTGCTGATGAAATCTACAGGTTTGGAAGTAATGACTTTTGGGAGTATGAGAGTCAGAGTGAAGTTGGGGGAGGCTTCCGCAGTATGGGAGTGAGAGCAAGCGAGTGAGACGACTCTAGGCAGAGCAGTCGCCGCCACTCGGCAACCAAAGCACATGTAGGTCTCACTCACTACCGCTGTGTTTGGCAATTTTATCGACAAGTGGAAACAAGCTGAATGGAAAGAGCGAAAATAGAAATGTATTGAAACTTTATTTTGTTTGATAATCCGCGAAGAGAATAGAGGGAAAAAAGAAAAATAGAGTTACTTCTCGTCTATTTCGTTGTAATTGTAATTTTATTACAGTTTTATTCCTTATGAATAACTATTATGTCATTTAGTTCGCTAAATAGCGGTTCCATAATGAATCCCCATTACACAAAATAATGAATAGTTATTTTTTATTCAAACCTATGAATATTAATTTAATATTGCAACTATCTTTTTTTTTTCAAAATACCACCATTTAAATAAAAAATTAATAAAAAAAAATCCTATTACAACTCTATTCCATTTCTCTGTAATAAGAATTCAAATATAGCCTTATTCATTCAGCGAAGTGAATGAATCATTAGTGATTTATAAAATTATTTTTATATTTAATTTTAATTTTTAATTTAATGTTTTCTTTTTCTTTCCGTTTTTTTTAGGAATTTTTGGTAATTTTAATTATCATTGACGTTTTTCAGCAGCTTTCCGTTGCTTTTTCCCAAATTTGGAGGGAAAAAAAAGGCACGCCAAGAAGGGAAATAATTCTCTTAGTTTTCGTCATATTCCTCAGTTTTCTATTTCCATAAACATTCAGTTTCCTTCGTTTTTTGCTGCCTTCATTTCTTTTCCGTAGGTTTCTACCGATTCAAACACCGGTTTCCTTCGTCTTCCGCTTCCTTCATTTCTTTTCTGTAAATTTCCACTGAATCAAACACAACGTACATGTTTTGGGTTTTTTTTTATGATAATCTTTACCGTCATGTGATATTATACTTAGATTAATTATAAAATGTTTAATATATTTAAAAATTTAAAGCTTTTTAATCATAATTTAAATATATTACTTTTCTTTGGAATAATTTCAATAGATTTTAATTGTTCAATAATATGATAAAACTAGTTCTATTATAACTGCTATGGAACATAGAATATTTCTAACTTAATATAAATAAATAAATAAAGGTTTTTTATCAGAAAGTGGTGGCTTAGTGAAATTAATCACTAGTTACTGTGTTAAATTAATAATAATTATCAAATTATTGCTTTAAAGCGTGATTTATATTGCCACATAAACAACAAGAGCAAACCTGTGATTTTAGTAACTTGCCATTTATCTTACCAACATAATCGCAAGAGTGAGTTGTCTAAGTTCAATTTTTTGAAAGTTGCACTCTCTTGCCTCTTTTTTTTTTTTTTTTTTCACTTTTGAAAGTTGCACTTCTCAAATGCAAATTCTTAAGAGATAATGCAGACCACTTCATTTGGTAATATATTTTTTTTATTGATTTTGTATCATTTGTGTATTAGTAATTTTTTTAATTAACAGTAAACATATATTACATTCTAAATGAACTCCTCAATATTAGCAGGTTTCATATAATCACGGGAAAAATTATCAATGATGTTTAGATTTTAGATTAAGTTTAAATAGATGGTAAGACTTCTATCTAATTAAAATAAAGAATTGACATTATATTAACTGGTTAAATATATTGACGTTATGTTAAGTGATTTTAATAGAGACATAATTATTTATAAATACGTCACATCAACTTAATTTAATAATATTATAACAGCATCGTGATATAATCTCGATTTCAACCATTTAGTTTATTACTGATCATTCTGTGTACTTGAAAGTTTGATCTAAGCCTTAGCATGATCCTCACTTATTGTTTTTTCTGCATGATCATACATAGGAAAAAAAGATTGGTGGTAGAGTACATTTATCCGTAGTATTATAATGCTGGTAGGAAGGAGAAGTTCATTAGTCAAATCTTAATGATATTTTGTTAAGAGAAAACACAATATACATTAGCAATTGTGCACTAAAAATGCATGTGCAAAAATTAATAGAGCAGTTCAATAATTTTTACCAAAACCTGACTAAAGTAATGCTTCATCAATGAGAAAAGAAGAAAAATAATGCATATAGATGAATGAGTTAAAAATAAGAGAAGAAAAAAAAGAAAATAACAACAAAACATATTATAATGTTTACAATACTGTGTTGTGACTAAATGGAAATTCTTTTCGTGTAGCTCTATTGATATTATGTTAAAAGAGTAAATTACATTGAAAGATCATAACCTTTGAGGATAAATTCACTTAAAATCACAACATTTTTTATGGTTCATTTGAGGTCACAATATTTAGAAAAGTGGTTTAATTGAGTCGCTATTGACACGTCACAATATGGTAGATGTTCTAAATTTTGATTAAATTTTGTTATTAACACGTGTCAATGATGATCTCAATTAATCTATTTTTTAAAACATCATGACCTTAAATGAACCATTTGAAACATTGTGAACTTCTGGTATAATTTACCTTATATTAAAATAATGATAAAACATTTCTTTGCTAGTAATTTGTCTTTCTTTTTTTTTTTTCTTTTTTTTGCCATTAGTAGGGAAGAGAGATTCAAACCTGATACATCTCAATTGAGATTTAAGATATTAGGAATGATGTCATTAGATTACAAGGCTATTGCATTCTACCACAACTTAATATGATAGTAAATAAAATAATAGTGGGGAAAATGGTGTAAAAGTAATAATCCTAAAAATTATGATAGTGTTACAAATAGTGATATATTTTTAAGCAATCAAATAAATCACTCATGAAATCATAAAAATCTTATAATTCTAAATGCTAAAATTCCTGTTGTGGTCTTCCATTTTATCTTCCTTTGGCACTAATCATGTGCGCAAACAAAGTGTTAATGATGTCTTTCTTAAATTGCCTTTTTTTTAATTCTTTTTTTTTTTTCCTATTCTCTATTCAAATTAAAAAAAATCAAAATTAAAAGAACCGTATTGATGATAAAGAATTGATTCATGTTATCATTCATTTGATAGGCATAGGACAATAGTAGATAAAGTTACCATCATAGGCTCCATCTTAAGATTTGAATTAATTCACACGATTGCTTTAAGATTTGGTAGCTCTTAACCCTCCAAATATTAACACACTTTTCATTTTAGTGAAAATGCTTAATAAATAAGAAAGTGGACTTCTCAGTTAAATCTTCTTAATTAAATCATATGTGTCATGGGATGGGAGGTTCTCCTCTTCTATAGTGCTTGTGCGGCTGTCGACCATCTTTTAATATTATCATTTACTTGTGTTATGAATGTCAAGCCAATTTTCTCTCTTCTTATTTACCCAGGTTTGTTCCGAGTCCATTCTTCTCATAAGAAGCGTCATCTTAGCATTACCATAATCCTTCACATGTTGAGAAGCTCAACCTTTCCAAGTGGTTTCAACTACCATAGACTCATTAGGAGAATGGCATAACCCTTGACTAGTTTGCTCATGTGAGTCCAAATTTTCCTTCAAAGTAAAACCTACTTGTTAAACAAACTACTTTACTAATGCCACTCATAATGTTACATGCTTAAGTTGGACACTCTTACTTTGTCATCATCATTCCAACCAAGACATTCTCCTTCACCTAAATTCAAGATATTCTCCCCCATTTCTATTCCATCTATTGCCAACTCCACCTAAGATCATTCAATCGGGATTTTGGGCTTACACGAGCTTTCTTTCGCACTCACCCATTCCTCCTTCTCCAAGATCGACTCTTGTCGAGTTATCTAATGAAAGGGTTTGTCCACTAAAGTACATGCACATGGATTTAAGTAGATTATTGTTCCAATCCCAATGCTACCCCTCTAGCAGCAATATCCTCTTTTGGTGAATACTCCTCTCCTTAAGCTTTATCCACATAATTCAAACTAAGAATAAAAACTACCCATGCATTAAGTATATTAGGTAACATTTAGGCAACCAACAAGATTGGAACATAGTAGGGCGGATCCAAGAAGGAGCTGATGGGGGCTTCGGATCCCCAGACTCGAAAACATTTAATTTTTCAAAGTTTTTTAAAAAAAGGAAAAAATTGTTATATTATAAGTATATCATAAAGAGTAAATAATGATATTAAGATAAAAAGTGACATAGTATTTAAGAGTTTTGTTTTCCATCCATGAGATCATGGATTCAAATCTCATAAGTGTATTTATCTTTTTGTCAACATACATTTATTACATTCTCTTTTTCTCTCTCCTTCTCTCTTTCTTAACCTTTTTCGTTCACAACAACTAATAGAATTGAATTCATCTATCATTAAATTATATTTAGTTAAATAAACTATTATAAACAAATTTTTTTTATTTGTAGTACATCATAAATAATTATTATATTGTTCATATTACAAATGTTTTGATTTTATCACATAAAGCATTATTTTGTAATAACTAATGAAATTAAATTAATTTATTATAAAATTATATTTAATTAAATATAATCTTATAAATAACTTTTTTTATTTGTAGTATGCCGCAAATAATAATTACATTATTCATATTATAAATGCTCCGATTTTATCGCATAAGGTATTTTAAATAACACTAATTATTTCATTATTAACTCTATTTTTTATAATCAATTTTTAAAATATATATACACAGTATTTTACCAAATGTACTTAATGCCCTTAGTTATTTCTTGAATGATTGTTTTTCATATTTGTCAATTTAGAATATATGGCAATGAAGTCATTAATGAAATTCTTATACATATAAGACATAATATAATTGTAATAGTAAGCAAATACATATAAATAATTCTAATATTAACTTAATTAATATTTGATCTCCATAATCACATCATCCTGTGTTCATCCCTGGAACATAGGTTCTAATACTACTTTTTATAACGAGAAGGGAGGTTCTCCCCTCCTAAAATGCCCATGCGGCACTCACCTATCACTCACGCTATTATTTATTTGTATTATGGACATTAAACTAACCTTTTTTTTTTTTCTTTTTCTTCTTGTTTACCCAAGTTTGTTTCAAGCACACCCTTCTCACAAGGTGCATCATCTTGGTATTGCCACAATCCTTCACATATTTAGGAGACTTAACCTTTTCAATTGGTTTTAACCGACCATAGCTTCATTTGGAAAGTTCCATTAGCTTGTGACTAGTTTATTTATGGGGAAGTCAAAGCCACCTTTAGAGTAAACCCACTTCCTAACAAACTACCTTGTTGATGTCACTTGCAGCGTTACATGTCCGGGTTGAACACTTCTACTTGGCCCTCAACATTTAGATCAAGACACATACCCATCACCCAGATATCAACCACAAAAAATAAAGTGTTGTCATTGAGTATGCTAACACAAATAGAGCATGCTAATATCTTTAGACTTAGGAAAGTTAAAGGCTTGTGCTACTGTAAGTTTAGACCTGGCAACACATGCTATGCCTTATAAATTAAATTCTACACATAACTTCATAAGAGTAAGGATTAAAATAATTGAAGGATGAAATTTTATCATTTATGGGAGAGGAACCAAGCTTTCATAAAGAAACACATTAATTAAAAAAAAAAAAGAAAAAGAAAAGGATTTCCAACCCTTTCCTTCCTATCACAAATTTTGCTATAGTTCATGCAACAATGAAGCAAGACAAAATCAATACTTTTCAATCCTACAAGTGCAAATTGTTGAGTAGTTAATAATTAAAATAAGCTTTATGATTTGAAAATTATCTATAACTTATAACACATTATAATCATAAAAATAACAATAATCCAAATTATTAGATTTCTGCCTTGTAACTACGTTAAATTTTATAATCATCTCATTGTCAATAATAATATCTAAAAATGTAAGGTAAATCAAAGTACATGCTAACATAGAATGAAAACTAACATCACTCTTCCACAACTACAATTTGACTCTTGATTTTGTGATTCATAAATGTTAAGCAAAATTTATTTCCAACTCTAGTAAGAAACTTCATTAGAAACTCCTCAAACAAGCCACTAGACAAAAATAATAATTAAAAAAATTAAGAAAACTTATTGATCCAAATTCTAGTATATGAATGTTGGTTTTTATTTACAAGTAGCATGATAGAGAGACAATAGCTTGTTCTAACTAACGACCATATATGCTTACCTCGAGTGGTGTTCTTTCACTAATCTAAATCAATGAATAAATTAAAGAATACAACTTTAAATTGATTAGAATAGTGTTTCCAAAAATAAGAAAGAAAGCAAAAGATGGATAATAAGTAATCATAAAGTTAATTTGTGAATGGAATAAAAGTGTAACATTTGTTATTTAAAAAGAATTGAAAATTGTTATTCATAATATAATAACATGTATAAACCACATCAAGGATTGAAAACTACATTCATAACAACATGTAAAAGTCTACATTGTATGGAACAAAGTTTTAAAGTATAGTTGAAGAAGTGGAATGGAATTACATGTTAGCAACTTAATATTATTAGTATAAAAAAAAAACAAAAAGCAAAATTGATAGAGATAATTGCAAAATCACCCCTTAAACTTTGACCTATGTGTAGATTCACTCCCTGGACTTCCAAATTAATGTTTTGGACCCCTTGAACTTTCAAAATTAGAACCGTAAAAACAGTTAACTGTTTTAGTAGTGGAGGAGGAGGGATAGTAAGTTTATACATAGATGAAAGTTCAGAGAATGAATCTACATCCTTTCCCATTTATTTTAATGAAAAATGTGACGTGTCCTTAACCACACACATAAATGAAACTTTAAGGAGCTCAAAACATCAGTATAAAAGTTCAAGGGATGTATCGACATGTAGTTCAAAGTTTAGAGGGTGAATTTGCAATTTCCCCAAATTAATATGATGATATGAAGACTTTTAAAGGAACAAATTGCTTCTAAAATATTTAAATTGAAAAAAAAAAAAAAAACTCCTTGACCCCTTTTCCTCCATATTTCTTAGTATTGTTCACTTGATATTGTTTGTAAGTTCACAAGATTTTGAAAGTTTCAATTTCAGCCAAGATTTTAAGTATTGAGCACATATACTACCAGTTTATTAATTAAATAAACAAAGTTATTAAAATAATTAAAAATAAAAAACACAAAGTTAATATTACCATTACCACCACAGTAATGGTAATTTCACTTGCTCCTTCTCCTTTAATGACCAACTGTAACCAATTCTATTGCTCATCCCTTGTATTATTGTATTTATACACTTTATGTACTTTGAAGATATGAGGAATACAACAAGTAATATTAAAACGAAACATACAAAGTAAGCATATTGATAAAGACACTCATTTATACTACGAATTGGCATCTTGCTAACTTAGATTAGAATTAAAATTACATAAGTGTATAACAAAATTGTACAAAAACTACATTCATATTAAAACTAAAATGCCCTAATTTTTCTTCTTGTTATGTTGAAAAACTTCACTTAGTTAAAATTCTAATCTTCCGAAATCTCATGCTCAATTAAAAAAAAAAAATCCATTTTCCTATTTTCTTTCTCTGCTCTCTTTTCTTCCTCTTAAAATCTTCTTTGACTTCTTGGTATGCTCCTCTTATCTCTCTTTCCTCAAACATTGTTCCTTATATGTGTTTTTTTGGGCCTCTTCCTTATACGTTCACTCGCTTCATCGATATATAGTCCTTCCATATCTGATTATTTTGAGGGTTGCTTCCACTTTAGCATATAGACCTTTATGTGCATCATGTTGTCATAAGTAGGGTTTCATAAGATAGGTTTATCTAAATTCTCCTGTGAGGGGATTGTCATCTCTTACTGAAGGAAGAATGTCTTGACATCACTTTACATGGTGACATTAGTTGTTGGAGTTAGGATTTATCCTTACTTTTGGCATATATCTTAAATTGGTAACAAGCTAAAGTCTTTTTTTACCCCCTTGAAAAAAAAAAATTATTTCTGAAAAATTTCTAAAATTCTATTACTTCAAATGTATTCCTTAGACCATGAGTTTGTACAAACATGTAAGTTGGTAAGGTGTATACAAGTTTTGCTAACCGATTTAGAAAGTGAATGTGATTGTTGGCAAAAATTATGGAAACACAACTATCAAGATAGTGAAAACTTATCAATCATAAGAGCGTAGAGACAAATGAAAAGATATTCTTTTAATTATTGGATAGTTAGGTTCCGGATAAACATATGAATAAATATATCAAAGTTACTTTAAAACAAAGATGTGAGATTTAGATAAACCTAAGCAGTTTAATATAATATGTATTACTTTTTGGCCTAATCATCCCACTTGAGAATAATTAAAAAGACTTGTTAACCTAGCCTGTTCAACTAAGTTCTTATAGAACTTAATCAGGTATTTAGGTTGGTGTGCATTATCTATCTTTCTTTTTTATTAAAGACTGTAACGATTTATTAAAAAAATAAACGTAAACATAAGGAAAACAAAAGTCATAAAAGGAAAAACCCTCAACTTCAAGATAAATATTTTTTTTTGCTTTTATAAATAAAATATAAATTATATTTTTGTATCTTGTTGACTTTGTTTAGTCATGATTATACTTTAGTTTCACCCTAATCTTTGACCCATTTCACTTGCAGATCAACATATAGTCTAAATTTGACACTAACCCCAAATCAATTAAGATGAATGTTTACTATCTTAAGATTGATGTCTCCACCAATTATAATATAACATATCAGGAAATCAACTAATCTAACATAAGTATTACTAATTAAAACCACTAGGTGTTTAATTATAATCGGGTGGGACAACATTAGGACAGCAAATATTCATCCAATTTTTCATATCTAAGGATGTGGATATTTTTTCTTGGTAAGGGAACTATTTTGGGAGGCAATTACTTTAAAAGTTATTTTCTTTTTCTCTAAGCCTAAAGCCATTAAAAGAACAGAAAAACAAAAGATATCATCATTAAATATTATCTATATATCAATATTATTAAAATAAAAAGCAATTATTTGGTATTTTTTGTTTTAATGCATATGAAAATCAACCTTTTTTTTTGTCTTACCAAATTTGCTTTCAAGCT
This sequence comes from Combretum micranthum, assembly GCA_024138025.1. Lineage (NCBI taxonomy): Eukaryota > Viridiplantae > Streptophyta > Magnoliopsida > Myrtales > Combretaceae > Combretum > Combretum micranthum. The sequence continues at coordinate 223,341 of JAMXBD010000863.1, read as the reverse complement.
ATATAACTTAGATGCAGTTATATTAGTGTATCTATCAAAAAAACAATATTTTTCACATTTAATGTAACAAAATACTGAATGGATACAATTGTAATTACATTCATCCATCTTTCATCGCTACTCTCCTCGTTCATTTTTTCCTCAAACTATCTCTCTTTTCACATCCTCTTTATTAATTTAAACCTTATTCTTCCATCAATTTCTCAGTAAAGCTTTTTTTTTTTTAATTTCCTTTTCTTTTTTCAATTTAGTGGATCAATTATTATTTTTTATATATTTGGTTTATTGTTTGGTCCTTAATTATTTAATTTTTAATGGTTTATTTGAATTTAATCTTATTTGTATAATATATATATAGTGTGTGTGTGTGTATGTGTGTGTGTGTTTTTTTTTTTCCTTTTTTGTCTTTTGAAGTTGGGTAATTGGATGGGAATACAATGTTTAGTATTGGGATTGAAATCACTTTATTGACAACATCGATGGAGAAGAAAAGAATATGATTTTAAAGTTTGTCATATTGAGTGTGTGTGGGTAAGGATCTAAATGTAACGATCACGTGTGTGCCGTGTGACTATTACGCTACACATGACCTAAGGAAACAACACGTACGAGGATGATCAAATGAGAATCACGTAGAAAGGAGGAATAAGCAGTCTCAATAGGCTTTAATACACGTGTGATAGATGAAGGATTTAGAAAGCATCAACTTTACTAGGTACCATGAATATCGTGTGCGTTCTTGAATAAATCAAGTAATTGATTCATAAAGATGGAAATTCGGCAACACGATGGCATTTGTCTAAGATTTCACCTCTCTCCTAATAGAAGTGGGGACTAGGGATATTTATAGATAATCTAATCGTCAATGTCATCCATAAAATAAGATAGGCGACCAACGGTTAAGATGAATTCCTCTCATAGTGGATATAGATGTGAGCTTTCTTGCAGAGCCATGCCCATTAAGGTCTTCATTTGTAGTGTGTGAGCCAATTTGAGAAACGTTGGAATTAAGCAAGCTAATTCCAACGGGCCCTGCTTCAAGCCTACCATGTCAAATCTCCCTTGATCCTAAAACAATTGTGCCTAACCCTTTAAGCCCTGTCACATTAGTCTAAAGAGTTAAATCCAAATAAAAATTAGGCTCTAGCCTTTATAATCAAATTCATACATTTACATTTTGCCCTCTAACCAAAGTCCTTCAGATTTTTATTGGAGGGATTTGGGCATCAATCAAGCTCTTTTGAATGATTAAAGTCTTACCTAATGCATGTGCACTATGAATTAGCTGCATTGCTGCTTGGCACATTAACTCCTTAACACTTGGTGATGTAAAAGTCTAGCACAATGCTATAAAATAATCAAATTATATTGGTGTACATACTCACAATATCACCTGACCTATGCATCATCTCGTGCTAGGATTATGTTTCTTCTAAAGCGACAATTATATCAACAAACTTCCTTTGATGGATAACTTTTCTTAGACAAGTGAACTCATCTTCTACATTTGATTTGCACAAATAATTCGTCTAATCATGACCTTCGTATTCTTTTTATTCTCTAGTTTAATGTATCTCAATATCAACGGGTATTCACTTCAAAGTATAAATCTTGAATCTCAAAATTTTTATAAGATGGAGAATTGTTAAATGCACCAATGTTCACGATCCATTAATTCATTCAATTTCAAACCTATACTTTATCATCAATATTCTTTATAAAAAAAAAGCGCAAATTAGATGAGGCTCAAATAAGGGAAGGCGACTATATTCTTCCTTCTTTTTTCTTTTTTTTTTTCAGTCCAACTCCCTGACCAAGTGATCGACATAGGGAAAGAAGGCATCAAACATTTCTACACCCAGCAAATGGCCTCCCATCAACACATATAATATTGGACAAAACCAATCCCCCATCAGTATGTACAAAATGGGATAAAACTGAATTATCATGGTCTTCATAGCATGTACTACTATCACAATCTTTACCTTCCATTTCAATGATGTGTCAACATCTTAATAACTATAGTACAGCATGATACAGGTAATGTTTCTTTTATCTCAGCACATAGGACTTTTTTTTTTCATACCGACTTTGGCTCATAAGCAAGCATTTTCTATTTTCCTCTTCTTTTTTCCTTAATCCTGCAGCTCTATCAAACAGGAACAAGCTCTCTTATTGCTTCTTTTATATCTTTTTTTTTTGTTACTCCTTGTACACTAAATTGAAGAAAGAGAAATCTCTACTCCCTAATACATTGCTTTTTCAACCAGTAACTTTGTTCTTTGTGGCAAAATTGAAGAAATTCCACCTCTGAAGCTTTACATTTTTTGTCTTATAGCTCACTTCATGGTGATTATAGATTGGTTGTTTTGGATAACCAATAAAGAGACCCTATGAGAGTTGAGTAGAGCGACGTAAGTTGTAGTCAACAGTTATTGTGCCTCACTCATCTTGCGGTATACTCCATTTGGTTAAACCGATCTCCAACTAGCCCGAGTCAACCATTAGTGAGCTTTATTCATGGCTTATTGAACTTTTAGTTGGTCCATGTGAGCTTCTATCGGTGTGGGTACTTCATCATGGTGGTTTGACAGTCTATGGATTCTTATTCATCAACTTGGACAGCATGACATTCATTTTCGATCATGGCAGAAGCTTCCATTTTTGAGATGTTACCACTTCGTTGATTCTCTTTCCAGTTTGGTTTAACAAACTGAAGGTAATGCATTTCGTGTTTATGATATTCATAATGTTGTGTTTAGTTTAAGAAGTTTGCTCTGTAATTCACTTCATTCCGACCTATTATGCCTTGTCATGTTGGCCACTTTAGGACAAGAATATCTGAGTTGTCTTCTTTCCTATGGTACTTTTGTCGTGGACTCTAACCTCCCAATCTCTTGTTGTTGGCTATAGTTACTAAGCAGTATGAATTTTAACTTATCTCCTTGAGTTGTCTTTACTAAATGGCATTCACATTTCATGAATTTGTATCTATCGAATTATTGAAAGTATCGCCAATGTATTATTGAATGTATAAAAGAATTTCATGTTCTCTATGTTTTCTTTCTGTTACACTATGTGCACATGGGCAGCTGTTATTCCATCAGTGAATCAACTCCCATTAGCAATAGTGGACCGAGGACATAGTCCTTCATGAGTGCAGAAATCACAGCATCAAACTCTTCCCTTAAATCCAGCTCTTTCTGCTAATGCCTTCATTTCATAGCGCTACCTTCTCCTTATGTTGCTTTATTAGCTCTGGTGAGCTCTCATACATTCCCACCAATCCCTTACTCCAAAAAATACTTGTGCAAGCGTTTAGCCTCATAATCCCATAGGTGAGCTCTCAAAAGATTAGAACACTTATGCCCGACGACCTTCAAGGCCATAGGCATGATATGGGTAGTTAAGGAAATAGTCTAATAATTCTCAATTCCTTATATTAATTTAATAGTTAGGGAGTTTTGGTGGATGGCTTAGGCACTCTATGTGCTTAGCTGTGTTGTGGCATATTGCTAGAAGGAATCTACCAGGCGAGTCATTTTCAAGTGCACTTGAAAAGGAGCTCATATATTTAGTTGAATGTCACGACTTGTTGAGGAAGAATCCTTGTGCATCAACGTCATGGTGGTGTAATAGAATGAGAAAAGGTAAATTACAAAACACAGAACATGGTGCACTTGAAAATACAAATTTAAGCTGTGTAAAGTTCATATAAGAGCTAGTTCCATTATTTGTTATTTCAAGTTTGTACCAACTCCTGTAGTTAGTGATGAAAATTTATCATGAAGGAGTTAGAAAATTAATGAGAGGTATCAAAAGTAATAGTTGAGCCTCTTCGCCAAGTTGCAATATTTTATAGTAGAGAAGCATCAGTTTAAAATTAATTTTAGCTCAAGTTAATGATCTTAAATGACTAGTGCAGATTGTTGTCACTTGTATTGGTTTAAGATCTACTCATGAATTTCTTCTTGGAGTTTGAATACTTGGATGATCGGCTGCTATTTCACATAATAGAACAATGGTAATACAAAAGTAGCAACTTCATGCCTGATTCTCTTCTTGATACTTTTAGAATTTGCGAAACCTTAAAACATAAAAGTTGTAGATCTTTTCCTCCTCTTTCTATGTAATTTTAACCACATCAAAAGGAGCTCGGATAAGAGAAATATTCACAATCTACCAAACTCTGTCAAATCTATAAAATCTAGTACCACCATTAAACTGTAGTAACTTTACGCCTAAATTTACATCATTCCGAATTCATCGAAACTGGAAATATAAAAGTAGTAGATCTTTCTCTTAACCTTCTATATCATTTTAAATCATCTCAATAAAATTTCATATGAGAAAAATATCCACAATTTACTCAACTCTATCAAATCTGTGAGTCAAAATATTTCACTACATATTCCGTAACTTCACAGCTAATTTTGTATCGAGACATTGTGAATCCATCAAAACTCAAAACATAAAAGTCTTATATCTCTCTCTTATGTTTTTATAGGATTTTTAATCAAATCAATAGGAGATTGGATGAGAAAAACAGGCACGATTTACGAAACTACGCCAAACCTGAACATATCAGAACATAACTATGTAGATGTAGCAAGTTCATGATGAATTCCGTATTGATACACTTTGAATCCATCAAAACTCAAACCATGAAAGTATTATATCTTTTCTTATCTTTCTATATAATTTTGAATCTCCTCAATCCGATTTCATATGAGATAAATATCCTTAATTTAACAATATTTGTTAAATCTGGAAAAAATAGGCACTCTTACTATGATGTAGCAACTTCACGATGAAATCTGTATTGATATACTTTGAATTCATCAAAACTCAAAACATGAAAAATATATATCTCCTTCTCCTCTTTTCATAACATTTTAAATCATCTTAATAGGAGATCGGATGAGAAAAATATGCACAATTTACTAAACTGCACAAAACCTATACGTATCAGAATATAACTTTGTAGATACAACAACTTCACGACAAAATCTATGTTGATTTATTCTAAATACATGAAAAATCAAAACATTAAAGTCCTATATCTTTTTATCTTCTTTTTATATAATTTTAAACCATTTCAAATGGAGCTCATAAGAGAGAGATGAGCGTAATTTATAAAATTTGCGTAGGCTATCTTGTTTCCTTCTCTAGTGCGTTGTTGATTGAAGTTGCTATTGCTATCTTGGATATCCTAACTTGTTGTAATCAATATATTATACACACATATATATATGCTCAAATAATGCATATGGATCTGTCAAAATCACTAATAACTTAATTTTTGTTCGTATGAGGAAGCAAAATGAATTTTGGGCTTGATCTCTATTGCATGTTGTGCGTAACTGTTGTGCCTCCTTTAAATTGTGTAGTCTTGGCTTGCCTACATTTTGATACATGAAACGATCATGGATGGTATGCTATTATGTAATGGTTTCCACTATATTGAATCTGGCTTAAGCATACCAAAATAACATGAAAGATTATTTTTAGGCATTTGGTTATTGCATTAGAAAATTGCATATGTGCTTCGTGCCTATTTGTCCATTTAATGTCTTATTTTGTAGAACCATCATAAGTGGCTTAGCAATTGCCAAAGAATGTGTATACTTTTTTTTTTATATATATCTTCATGACTATAAAATTCTGCATGAGTGAAACCTCCCTTGTTTATGAAACTAACTCAACTCATTTTATTGCAATGCTAATGATATATTTGATATCACTCCTATCACATCTTCTCCCCCCTACTTTTGAAGTGGTGGCACACTAACACTCTTGATATCACTTGCATTGTTCTCTTTGGAAATGAAGGAGAGTAAAAGGATGAAGAAAAGGAAGCCAAATAATACCAAGAGAAGTGAAGTATTGACACAATCGGATGGTTGTGTACCATAAGTTCCATCACCAAAAGATGAATGGGTTGATGCAATAATTTCTAAAGACTTCTTTTGGGTAAACATATGTAAACGAGACTTATTTGCACACCAACCTATGGATGGTGAGTTGCGCTTCATAAATCAGGAGTCTCGCATAGGGAATAGGATGCTTATATATGTATCTTTCATATTACGATTCAGAAATGAGAGGAAAGAACTGCCTTTCTTAGAATACCAATTTCATTGTCCTAAACAATTTGTACAAGTATAGGGTCCTTGGATAAGACATATCATTAAGAGATGTGGAAGCATCTTACAACAAGCTGGGGCATATGATTCAATATAAATCAGCTCAAATTTAAGCTTTGCTCGTACCGATACAGACCTATGGCTAGCCATCCTCTATTGTTGGAGTACTTAAACACATAGCTTTATCACATCTTAGGGTGAAGTTACCCTTATCTTAGAGGCGTGTATGCCACTAAGTTTGCATAATGTAGGATTAACAGATATCACTACTGCTAAGATTTCCAAGAAAGACAGTAGCTTAATAGACTTGTTGGAGACCCATAGGGGAGTAGTTATAGATAGTCGTAGGTAGCTCACGCTCTCGGCGTGGCTTAAATCCTTCCTTGGATAGGAAAATGGAGGTGACTTTATCAACAGACCTGAATATAATAGCAAGTAAGTATTCTTGTATCACTTTATCAGCATATATTATTCTTTTTTCAATCATGGCTTAACTCATTTGTGTTGTTTCATTGTTCTAGGGAGGAGTTGATAGCCTTTCTCTCATTTTGGCTTTCCTTATTTCTATTTCCCAGCAGTCTTGAAAGCAGTATTAGCTTCTTTCACTTAGCGATTTGTATCTCATGCGGAGAGCGTTTCGTATTGAGCGTCTTTTACTTAGGGTCTTTGTATCGATGATTAGATCTTTATCACGAAGCCTCGATACGATCCAAGGGATGGTACAGGGTAGTGTGCTATGCAGATATGTCATTCTTGCAATTATCTTTTGCTGAGCATTATAAGAAATACTACAATCCACCACTTGAAAAACCCGACGTAATTGAACTACGGGCTTGGGCATGGGTGAACAAAAAGTCTTTAGGATCATTGATTAATGTAATTGATAATGTTCAAGAATATAATTTCCACCCTTATGCTAAGGAATTGGCTGATTGTGAATGGTATCTAGAATTTTATCCTCGAGGTTTTGAAGACTTAGCTAACTTGGTAGAGATGAAAGATAATTTGTCTATTATTGAGTGGGTTTTATCATCTGGTGCACACTTAGAAGTCTCCATTTGCTTCATGATTAGTGACTCTTCTGAAGAGTTTCTTAAATGTAGTGTCGTAGCCTATCTACCTCATTGAGTCGCTCATCAGTTTGGGTTCAACTAGGGTGTTGCTCATAGTATTGGCATTATTGAAGATTTCAATGCATGTTGTAAAAAACTTCACCTAGAAAATTGGAGGTGTATCTATTCAAACCTTAGACAGATCTTCTTCCCATCTAGTGGCCATATTGACATTATCTCCAATGGATGGATGACTTATTTGACACATTGTTTGGAAGAATTTAAAAACCATGTTAATTCCAAAGTTGAAGAAGCACTTGTAGAGCCTTCTATACATAAATTTGAGTTTTACTTCAACTTCCAAACGAAAAGGTTTCCAACCAAGTCAATAATCAAAGAACACGATCTCCTATCAAGGTCATCAGGCATGTCAAGGTCATTAGTATCATTGATTCCTTATATGCTATTGATATATCATTAACTATGATTTTATTTCTCCACTCTTTTTCAAGATGTGCTGAGGACAAGCCAAGCCAACGTCACGAGCCATGGTAAGGTTGATAGAAATGTTTTCTAGCAATGGAAACACCAGCCTTTTTGAATATTTGCTTCATCAAAATCTTCTTCACCAAACATTTGCCCTTATCCTAATCGATGTGGTGTTGGGAAAGTATTGCAAGCAAGGGTGATGATACATCCGCTATAGTAACTGATGATGATGATGAGAACATGGCTGGTGAAGAACAAGATTCTGACGACATTGGAAGTAACAGAAGCGATCATGGAGATTAAAGTATACAGAAGGTAGACATTGATGCATATGCAGATGCGTTAGCTACAGAGGTCCATGGCAAGCGAATTGATGATGTCCCTTCTAACAATGTCTCTAAACCTTTGGTGCACCAAGATACTACTCTTGCTCTTCCAAGTAATGAAATACTAGAGCAAGTTGAAGAAGAGAACCCACAATCGTGCATAATAACTTCAGGGGAAAGTGTTTCCTTTTATGAGTTCATTGTCCCCTCCATTTACTTGGACTCATTGAAAAAGTTACATGCACATGATGGAGATTTTTGGTAGGGTCAATTTGTCTCAATTCTGAAGTCACAAATGCTATGGTTGTGATGTTAGGCCGGCTTGTATGTTGTTAGGTAGACCATGGAATTCATTATCTTTAGTTGATTTAGAGTTGTTGGTGCAAGCTTTCAATAGTACTCATGCTTTGGGGTTCAAAGTTAATAGTTTGGAGAGTACTAGTAAGGCACAAAGAATGTTACACCATCAACCACTTATCCAATGATATGAGAGGGTCAAAGCTGAACTTAAAGCGACATGGCTTGAATTAAAGAAATCTCTTGAAGGTCTTGATATCGCTTCCATCATAGAATAGATTCTTATATTGATTATGATACTTATTTCGAAGACTATATTAAGTTATGTAGCTTCATGAATCTTGTTTTGCTTTATTCTATGCTTATTCATACATGATACTTTACGTAATGCTATTTTCTATTATTGTTGTTTCTTTCACTTGATATCATATCGTAATCCAACTAACTTGTGCTCTTTAAAGAATATAAAATTCATGTAGCAGCATGTTATATGTTATGACTTTGTGCATTTAAATTATTCTTTCTTTCATGAGCAAAGACTTCTCGATTTCACGAAAATTGCCAAAAGGGTATTACCCACTACTTAACCATTCCATCGAATATGATGACTAGTATAACATACTTAGATAATAATTCATATGCATACATTATGCCATGTTCTTAGTAAATTTTAACAATTACAAGCTGCATGTTGTAGCATGAATAATGTCACGTGTATAGGAGACAAGTCTCTTACTAAGCAACAACAAAATACAAAATAGAATATATAACCAAATTGATTAATGAAAGAATCATGTAAAAGCAAGCTCATATTATTCAAGTCATCATCATCACTGATAATGCTATTACATACGAAACTTCTTTGCATATTGAAAATTTATAAGAGCTGTGATAGCATCAATCTTTGGATTAAAGGGCTTATAATATCCACTATCATGGACTTCATGTATAACGAAGGGACCTTCCCATTTTGGTGTAAATTTTGGTGCTGGTATACCTCGATGCATGTGCTTAGCTGCACAAAGTATAACATTGCTATTTCTAAAAGGATCTTTTCTTCACCAATTGATCATAGGCTATAACAAGCTTGTGTTGGTAGTAAATCAAATTCCTTTTGGCCATGTCCTACCTTTCATTTAAGGCTTTTAAATCTATCATGCTTAGGGCGTCTAGTTCAAGCTCCGCATTGATCGCTAATGATGCTGAAGGATTAGAACCTCCACGGGTACGATTGCTTCGGTACCATACACTAGTGAAAAAGGTGTCGCTTGTGTTGGTCATCACTTCGAAGTCCTATAAGCCTAAAGTACTATAGGTAATTTATCATGTCATTCCTTATGGTTGTCGTGTACCGTGCAACTAAGCACTTTCCAAAGGGTCTTATTCGTGGCTTCTACTTAGCTATTGCCCTTAGGGTAATAAGGGGGAGACATCACGTGATCAATGCTATAAGATTCCAACAATTGTCGAACATGTAAGTTAATAAAAGGAGTAACATTATTTGAAAGGATGTGCTTTGGGATCCTAAATCTGCATATAATGTTCTCCTTAATGAAACTTGTAACTATTGGTCCTATCACCTTCTTTAAAGGAATAGCTTCTACCCACCTAGTAAAGCATTTGGTTTTAGCTAAAATCTAAATACAACATCTAGATGGTGGGTGAATAGGGCCAATAAGGTCAAACGCCCAAGTATGAAAAGGCCGTGGGGTTTTCAAACTATAGAGTACGACAGTAGATGCATGAATCGCATCTCCATGTTGTTGGCAAGCAACACATCTCTTAACAAAATTAGAAGCATTTGATTCCATGGTTGGCTAATAGTATCCTAATACAGCTTTCTTGCACCATGGTGCTCTCCACATTCTCCAACATATAGCTCAGCTAATATCTATTTTGTTTTAGGAGGTGTAATGCACCTAAGAGGCTTTCTCATGAATGAAACTCTATATAGCTCATCTTCATGCATTAAGTATTTTTGTGCTTTCCTCTTTACCAATTTGGCATCCATACTATTAATTGGTAGCACATTATTCTTCAAATAGTCAATATACAGATGACACCAATCTCCAGCACTTGCCACAAAATTACTTTCTTTTGCATAATAACTTAGAGCACTTGGGACAATGCATTTGCACCTGAGATGCATCCTTAGCCATTGAGAGCCAGTAATACCCGATACGTTAAATGCAATGGTATAAAGGTGGTCCTTCTTCCGCACAACAAATCTTATGATACTTGTCCAATTTTAGTCCAGCCTGTTTTGCATAAATGCATCGCGATAGAACACCCTTCAGTCCTTTTAAATACAAGGCACCATTGAAGCGAACAAAATTCTTCGAAGTTGCAATGGAGGCCGCATTGGCTATGCTAGTTGTGTTTTGATACCAACATGTCAGTTGTCCCCTATTTCCTCATCTTCCTCCACCAATTGCAAGGCTGAGGAAGGAAAGGTTTTCTTAATAACTTTGCGGTCAAAACTTTCATTTAAGGAATGCATTGGAACCTTATATGCTAGTCTTGCCAATGCATATGCATAATGATTCATAGATCGCTTGGTATGTTCATATCTTACTACTTCAAACTTTCCAAGTAGAGCTTACACTGTGGCCCTATAAGGAGCAAGTGCTAGCTCCTTGAGAGCATACTCGCCATTAGTTTGCTTAATGATAAGATTCTAGTCACCATGAATACACAAATAGGTTGCTCCAACTTCCATAGTAAAGATGATCTTAAGTAACAACGCTTCATTTTCAACTTCATTATTAATACAATGAAAGTCAAGTTTAAATGCTAAGGGCATGTCTTGGCCATTGGGTGATGTTAATACAACTCTTGCTCCCTAAACTCAACTTCTCGATGAACCATTAAACTGAAGTGACGACTCTCCTTCTGTTTCAATCATGAGTTAGTCTTCATGCAATTCTACTGATATGGTATTTGTGATCATATCTTCACTTTTTTTGGAAAATGAGTCAAAAGGTCAACTAAGGCTTGTGACTTAATAGATTTAGGAGTCTGAATTGTATTGCCAAACTCTCCAAGAAGCAACAACCACTTTGCAACACGCCCAGACAATGCTGGTCGTGACAATAAATACTTGATGGGATTTGACCGAGTGACAAGATTGACCTTGTGTGCCAGGAAGTAGTGACTCAACTTTTGAGTCGTAAATACCTGCGCGAGATAATGCTTTTCATAAGATGGGTATTTGACCTCACTTCCTTGAAGCAAATGACTCAAATAGTAGACTGGCCAAGCATTCTTGGCTATCTATTTCCTGTACAAGTAAGGCTCCAATCGACCTATTAGTAGAAGTAAGATATAAAATCATCGGTAATCGCTCCACAGACATGGTCATAGTATGAAAAGAAGTGAGAATTACCTTAATTCTTTGAATTGTATCCTCGTGAACTTATTCTCATTGGGATGCAACTCTTTTCTTCATAAGTTGATGTAAAGGATACGAGATCTCTGCAAGTGCAGGCATGAATCACCTAATATAAGAAACTTTTTCCATGAAAGTTTTGAACTCTTTCAAAGTAGTAGGGGAAGGCATAGATAATATAGAATCTTTACGAGATCAACATCAATTCCCTTCCTATGGACCACGATTCAAGGAATTTTCCTAAAGCAACATCGAAAACACATTTTAGAGGATTCATGCGAAGCGCTTATACAATCGATATCATTTAAAAGCCTTCTAAAGATGGACCAAACGGTCAGATGCATGCTTTGATTTCACAAGTATGTCATCCGCGTAGTCCCTATGAAATTATGCATCATATCATGAAATATGGCCGTCATTATTCTTTGATAAGTGACACTAGCGTTATTGAGCCCTAAGTTATAATAGAAATTCCCAACAGGTGTTCGAAAGGCAGTATGCTCGGCATCTCCAGTTGCCATCTTAATTTGATTATATTCACTAAAACCATCCATGAATGAAGATAATTCATGTCTACCAGTGATATCTACTAAGGTGTCTACATTTGGGAAAGGGAAATTATCTTTAGGATAAGCCTTGTTCAAATCTCAAAAATCTAAACACATCTTTATTTGACCATTCTTCTTCTTGATGTGTACGACATTTGCGAGCCAAGTAAGGTGGTCAATTGGTTTTATAAAACATGCATGAAGCAACTTTTTGATTTCTTGCTTGATCTGAACTTTAACTTTAGGACGAAAAACTTGTTGTCCTTACTTAACAAAGGTTATACCTAGGGCGATGTTTAGTCTATGCACTACGAGACTAGGGTCTAAACCTAGCATTTTATAATATGCCTAAGTGAACACATCTCTATATTCTCTTAACAAATCAATAAGAGGACTCTTAACATCTTATAGCAAACCTTTGCTAACAAAAATTGGTCGCGGCGACTCTCCTGGTCGTGCTAGATCCAATTCCTCAATTTCCTTATTCTGTAGCTTTATTTGATCTTGCGTTTGTTGAGGGGTGGACTGAATTTTTTAAATTGGTACATAATCTGAAGAAGAACAAACTTCCTCAAACCCCGATAACTATAATAAGAGATATACCTCGACCCATCCTCTCTAGCATAAATTTCAACAGAATCAGCCTATTTATTTTTCTTCTTACTGCCATTACAATCATGCATCTTTCTCTTCTTTTTTTGACCCTCTTGATATTCTTCCCATGTGGGTAATGGTACACCTGATGCTCTAACTATAGCCATCTCACCTTTGTTAGCATATTCATTGACGAAGGTAGATTTGATGAAATATGACTTGCATGCTCAAAAGGATTCTTTGTAGTTAAGATAAATATATCCTTTCCACTCCAATGTCCTTTGATGCATTGATGCATCATCGAAGGTACTAAATTGTGATCGTACAACCACTTACTACCTATCAAAAGATGATAGGACATAGGTACGTCAATCACATGAAAAGTAACAGTACCATAAATAGGCTTAATCTTGAGATCAACATTAACTCTTCTAATTGTTTTTTTGTAGTATGACTAAAGCCATTAGCTGAAATGGGTTGCTTCACCAAACAAGGATGATCAATACCAGCAGCCTCAAATGTAGTCTTAGGCATGATGTTTAGAGAAGAACCAACATCAATAAATGTCCTCTTGACTGGATAGCCATTAAGTGTGCTCTCCACATATAATGGTCAATTGTCATTTGAATTGTCCATATACATCCACATCAGTGAACAAGATTGCATTTTCATACACTCGAGCCATCCTTTTGATGGGTTACGCTGCATTACATTCGGCATATTGTACCTTAAAAATTTGCGTAAGTGCAGTTGCTGTTGCAAGCCTTGTCTTCTCATCAAAACCAAGCAGATCAAAGGAGTTTCTAAAGTTAGAAGTTTTCAAAAGTGCAGCAACAATGGGAGTACAATCATTTTCTTCAACTACAAGTTGCTTTTCTCTTATCTTACTTGCCTCAGTGGGCGGTACGTCGTCGGCTTCTATCGTAGCAGGATCATGAGTAACGACATTACAACACCATGTTGATTGTTTTACATTGGAAGTGGATTATTTTTTACGTCGTTATTTTCAATAATGAGCTCTCCATTTTGCACTTTTTCATTGAAGAACCTCTGCAAAGTAAAACAATCCCTACTAGGATACCTCATGGTTCTGTGAAACTTACAAAATTCAGGATCATTTTTCTCCTCCTAAGTTGGTAAACGCTCTACCCTTAGGAACTTGAAATTTCCATCTCTCAACCACTGATCTAGCATAGCATGCACCTTTCCCATTGAGTAAGGATATGTTAGCATTTTCTTTGTTCTCTCACATCCAGAATTTTCAATTCTTAGTTTCTTCCCATCTTTGGAATTCTCACTTTGAGCGGCACTCATGGATGATCCCCTTTTGTTAAACTTCACATTTCCTCCTCTTTTTTGTGTGAGAGAATTATTGGTCCTTTGCGTATTCTTAATCAAATTGGAGAATGAGGCTAATGAGAGATTTTCCAGATACACCCCACACTCGGTAAACATGCCTTAGATGCAAATCTTCATTAACTTTCTTTCATCGCATATGTCTTGAATGTTTAGTAAACGCTCCTTGAAGTGCTCAATATCATCCATCAGTCAAGGTTACTCGTTCTTGTGTCGAAAAGATCTTTTCTAGGAACATATTGCACATAATTGCCTAAGAATCTACTGATTAAGGAGAAAATTGACATATCAAGTGTACACATTCTCTATGAGGGACTTTGAAAATTCTTTCAACTTCAAATCATCATCAAATTCATAAACCTCTAGTATTTCTATGAACTTTAGCAAATGTTCCTTTGGTACTTCCCTTCTGACCATTTAATAGCATGAATTTAGGACTCACATAGTCTTGAGGGTATGGTTTAACAACAATATATAGATTGTATGGGAGCTTGAGATCCAATACTCCCACATTGGATTTACCTTGTATTTCCTCAAAGTACGTGTCTAAATCTTCCTTTGTGACGAAGGTGCCTTTAAGAGTTGAAGGAGTAGCTTCAATTGGTGTAGTTGGGGTATTAGTCTAGAGTGGAGTTGCATTAGGTTGAATAGGAGGTCCACTAATGACAATCTGTAGTGTAGCATGTGAGGATGGGGATCCTCTGGCTTGAACATGTAGTGCAGGCCAAGAGGGTGAGGGTCTTCTAAGTTAAATTCCTGTATTCACTACCTGAGGTATAGGCGATTATGTAACTACAGTCTCTAATGGAGGGACTTGCTTTCTAACTCTAATAAGATCATGTTCGAAGTCGGAAGAGGATCAGCAGATTGAGGTGCTCGAAGAGCCTAAGGTGCCTAAGGAGTGCGTTACTGCACAGTAATAACAGCTGTTGACAAAGTCGCACCTTGTTGCATGGCAGTAATAATAGCTATACAATGTAGGTATTGAGAAAACATTGTCATGAATTGTTGGAATTGTCTTATAGATTCTTGCATCGTTTTATTGACTTGCATGGTATTTTCTTGCATAGCGCGTAAGATCGTAGCATTATCAGATTGAGTACCAGCAGGTTGGTTAACATCCTTAAGTGTTGGCATGTTATGCTCAGCAACTTCAGGATTGGCATTAGGTTCTTGAGTTGTATCCTCAATCAGGTCAGCAGGTCTCTTCCTTAGAGGTGCCATCATGTAAGTGTCAATTTCCTTATACCGGACGGAGTTGCCAAGAATGTCTGGGTAAAGATCTAGATGTAACGATCACATGTGTACCGTGTAACTATCGCTACATGTGACCTAAAGAAATAACACGTACAAGGATGATTAAGTGAGAATTGCTTAGAGAGGAAGAGAAGACAATCTCAATAGACTCTAACACATGTGTGACAGGCGAGGGAGTTAGAAAGCATCAACTTCACTAGATACCACAAATATCGTGTATGCTCTTGAGTAAATCAAGCGATTGATTCACAAAGATGGAAATCTGGTAGCACGACAACGTTTGTCCAAGATTTCACCTAATAGAGATGGGGATCAGGGGTATTTATAGATAATCTAGCCGTCAATGTTGTCCATCAGATGAGACAAGCGACCAACGGTTAAGATGATTCCCTCTCATAGTGAACATAGATGTGGGCTCCCTTGTGGACCCAAGCCCATTAAGGTATTCATTTGTAGTGTGTGAGCCAATTCCAAGGAACCCTACTCTAAGCTCACCATATGAAATCTCCCTTAATCATCCTGATACAATTGAGCTTAACTTTTTAAGCCTTATCACATTAGCCCAAATAGTTAAATCGAAATAAAAAATTAGGCTCATAGCCTTTATAATAAGATTCATACATCTACAAAGTGCTTCAATTTTTTTCCTTTATCTTTATATATTTATCTTTTAAAGGAATTTTTCAAATTGTATTGCTAGAAAAGGTTCATAAATTGTTTAGACAATGGGGTAAGATTCAAATTGGATATATAATCTTGAAGTTCAAGATCATCGTCATCATTACCTATTAATATTAAGTAAATGTTTATTCGTGTCAAAAAAATAGTTTAATAGTTTCTTTATCTTATACTCCACTTTTTCTCTCTCACTCTTTTTCCTTATTTTTTTTCTTTTTACTATAACACAACTTCATGTTACTCCTCTCTCTATACTCTTTATAACAAAACTTCATCCATTGTTTTTCTTTCTGTTTTCTTCTTTGCACACGCAGTATGAGTAAATTGCCCGCTAGTTATTATTATTTCCATCAACGGTTTCAAATATCCAAAATTTTATGTTTATTTTGGATGGCTAAGTAACATGCGAATGTCCAAAAAAAAAAAAGGTAACATGCGATATTGTCCATGTCTCTTTGAATGCCTAATATATGGTTTTCAAAGTTATACTTTTCTGTTCTGTTTGAAAGCTTATTCATGTTATATTGGACACAAATGTACCACTGTTGAGATTGTAGGGGGTGAAAAGAATAGTAGTTTGTAATTCACCTAATAAGATAAATCTCATTCTATTATTTATCAAGAGAGGAACATTCATTCTCAGTGCTATTCTTTTACCAATAATTTTATCCTATCTAATTGAATTAAACTTGCACACTTTTTTGGCTAATTTTCGTTAAATTAGTTTTTAGATCAATTTTGAAAAGTTCAACTGTTCCAAGGAGCTTTCGGGCATATGAGGGACTTCCATTTTTTGTCCATGATCCTTTCATATAATGATTTATTCTTACTTTTTCTATTTTGGTAGACGTTCCATAAGGATTATGGTTAAGACAGATTTTTGCATCTTCGTTTGGAATAATAAGAGGCATCATTATATCATCATCATCATCATCATATATATATATATATATATATTAAGTGAATTCTTCATTAATTTGGACTCCAAAAGTGAATTATTTATTAAATAAGCAAAAAATCCTTAATTTTTTTTTTTGTTTCATAGTTACTATGTTAGTCATTTCTAAATAATCGAAAAATTCTTAACCTTTGCTTTTATTTCATTGTTACCATATTCATTACTATATAAATAAGCAATAATTTTATTATTTTAGTTACTCCTTATCTCTCTTTGTATCTATTATTATAAAACAAGTACTATCTTTTGTTTGGACTCCTAATTTCATCTATCATTTTTATTATTATTATTTATATCTTGCTTTGGGTATTTGAAACAAGAGCCTGTTTTTGTGCGTGTTTTATTGTAATCTTCCCATGTATGTATTAAATACTTTTCACTTTTTTATTCTAATCTTCCCATGTATGTATATGGAAATACATTTCACTTTTCACTTTTCACTTTTCAGTTTTCACTTTTTGGGAAATTGATAGGATACATGCTAAAATATCTCCCTTATAATATTACCTCATTTTAATAATATTTTTTTAAATTACATTTCATCAATTATTTTTTCTCTATGCTATGATACAGCTCAGAGACATAGTACAAGAATAAGGAGGAAACCATCATGGATACAAGATTATTGTTGATTGTGTTAGTTAGAGTAGATATTAACAATGGTGGACTTGAAAATAACAGATTGCAACAACTACTGGAAATGCCATCTATGAATCTATAAATAAGAAAAGGAAAGAAAGAAAAAGGGATCATCATTTATATCCCAAAAATCGAGGGTTTAAGAGGGCGGCAGCATGAATACACTATCTAGTTTTACACTTGCATAAATCAAACACATAATGAGGTAGGGTTTCGTTTGGGTTTGTAGAAGAAAAGGGAAGAGTAGAGAGAGACTTATCTGCAAAGCATTGTATTGTCTAGGGTTTGTGTTTGTGGCTTTTATATACTTAGGTTTTGCGACATCCCACAGGAAGGATCATATTCGCTCTACATTTTCCCTTTTTTTTTTTTTCCTTTCTAATTATTTTAAAAGCCATTAACTCAATATCAATAGTAATTAATTATTGATAAGTAACTGATGATGCCACCAAATATGTCCAAAGCACTAACAATAGGCTTATTTTTACGACTAATAATGGTTAAAAAACAATTATAAAATAATATAATACACAAAAGTATTTTCTATATTTTACTATTATCGATATAGATTATGCGATTATTTATTTTGATTTTGGGGCTAATCGTTGCGGTAAATGAGTACTTTTGTATCATGGTCATAGATTACGTATTGAGAAACTGTTGTGTTATCATTATATCTTGTGTTCCAATCAATTTAATTTTGTGCACACACACATCACAAGTGTCGCGTCCTCTGGTTATGAAGTAAAGGGTTTTAGCTTGGTTATGAGCATATAAATATCGAAAGGAAATGACAAAGATAAGAGTAAAGTTCTTTGTCCATAAATATAGAATAATATGAGAATTTTAGATTTGGTAGAAACCTATGCAACAACGACTGGCGTTGGCAAGTGGTAGTAACAAAAGCGCGCAGCTATGCAAATTGGACTGCTCTTCAATTTTTGTGTTTAGTGTTTTCTAACTAATGTAATATCTTTTTAATCAAAAGGACAGGACCGTCTAATCATCCATCAACCGTTAAAATAAATATAGTAATTGAAATATTAACTATTTTAATGGTTCGATCACAATTGAATATGGTGCGAGCCATTGGATAGTGACCGGAACGATCTCATTAAAATTAATAATAAGATCATAAAAATTTTCTTAATTATGTGATTACGTTTTATTTACTAATCACTAATGTTTTTACTAGCTCTAATCCATGGACAAGCATGGATTCACTCTATAAATTTGTTATAGATGTATGTTAAAAGCGAGGTACTTGCTAGTCAACGGCTTGATACATTTATTAAAATTAAATGAGTAATTTCTTATTCACAAGCTATTAGGATTTTCTTAAATTAGAGCAGAGCCTAATGTGATGAATCATTTGATTCATCAAATTTTTATCTGTTCGAATTTAGATATTTTTAAAAAAACATATTAAAAAGATGAAACTTAATTACTCATATATAGATTAAATAGATAATCTATATAACAAAGAGGTTCAGTGATTAATATAATCCATACATCAAAGAGGTTCGGTGATTAACACTTCATAGGTGATGAAAACATGGCTCTTTATAAACAAACTAATGAAAATTTTTCCATGAAAGATGGTTTACTTTTGTTATTATTATTTTTTGATAATTTTCCAATGCTAGGTAGTCATATGCACGATATTTTTTTGACCCCTCCCCCTTGCCGGAGCATTGAAGAATGTGTACGGTTTATGCATTTTGCCTATTAGTAACTCAGAATTTGCTTTTCTTCAATTGATTGAAATTTCAATGCGTAAAGCGTCATGTTTTTGGATATATTATATCTTAATAAAGAAGTTTTACTATCATAACCTTCAGGCGTTTGTGTGATTTGTGCATTATTCAGATGTTTCTAGGCATCACCTACATGACAGGGACATTTAGGATACGGTTGAGAAACTTAATTAGTGCAAATTCACATGAAATTTGTAGTCCTACAACAACAACAACAATAATAAAAGTAAAGTACTAAAACAATGAACAACGACCATCATGGCCCCAGCTAATGTTGCTACCACCATCAAAACAACACTTGCATTAAATTGTTGTAATAGTTATCACACTATTGCAAGGATTGTAAACGAGTCGATTTGAGATAATACAATATCAAATTCAAACTCGACTCGAATGAAAAGCTTAAAACTCAAGCTCAACCCAAACTAGATCAAGTTTTATTTTTGAAGCTTGAATACTACTCGAATTAATATTTGATAAGCTTGAGTTTGACTGAATATGAAAGGGAAAAAAGTACGAAAGTAGGTTCTAATCATGGGAAAAACACATGTTATATAATCTTTATTTTAATATATAAAAAATATAAAAATTTTCAAATAGGCTTGTAAGTTGCTTGAATTGAATATTTTAAATTTTAATCTTGAACTTGATAAGCTACTCAAATAACTCAAACTCAATAGCTACTCAATTAGCTCAAAGTCAATAGCTACTAAATTAGATCGAACTCAAATTCAACTTAACATTTGAACTCAACTTGATTTTAGTCAAGTGAAATTCGAATTATCATTAAGTTAAATTCGAGTAGCTTGCTAGTAATTTCAACTCACTTATAAGCTTAATTTTTACCATCATAAGACAACCACAACCCCCCACTATTATTTATCATTCATTAATCTATACCACAACATCAATAGTATAATTAACAAATTTATTATATTAATATAATGCTTATGGATGATAAATAGTATATATATATATATATATATATATATATACAAGAGGAAATTCTTATGCTAAACTAAGTTCTCCAAATATGGGTTAAGATAAACTTATATGTTGTATTATATCCATTAACTGTGCCATACTATTTTCATTGTCTTCTATTGTAGTGGCTTATACTTCAAGAATGGATAAACAGACTTGCACCATTCCAAACCGTCTGAAAGATACCTACTCTTCTTGTATGGATTTGATGGGAAAGATTGAAAGATACCCACTCTTCTTGTTTGGAATTATTTAAATACTTATAATATAATGGGATATCTTTATTGTCGTAATTTTTCATTTTGTAATGATGATCACTGATTATTTGTGGTAGCATTTTAATTTTTCTTTTCCAACATCTTAAGGGGTCAACTTTATGAAAATTTGGAGAAATTAACTTTAGAATATCAATTTCCAAGATAAGGTCTAAGACCATAAATGTAGATCCACAAAAAAAAAAAAAAAAAGGAATATGGAAGATATGAAAGATTTTTATTTTATTAGGATAGATAAGATTTTATTATTATATTTTATTTTATTAGATTTAATTTTATCATTTTGAAATTTGATACTATTTGTATCTTTTTTGGATATCAAATCTTCTACTTCAGATATTATTTTATACTATATATAGATAGATCCTATAATAACTTGTTTGAGTATATTGGTTTGGAATCATTCTAACATCATTTTCAAACCAAACTAAAACTAAATCAATACAAATATGATACCAATAAAAACCTGATAGTTTTACTTATAAACTGATCAAATCGAACTGATACTGAACCGATACTGATTCGATACCTATAGAAAAAAATCTGACAATCCAAACAAGCCCAAACATGATGATGAGTTATTATGATTTTGGATAAAATGATTCTTTTCAAAGGCGTGATACATTTTCTTCTCAATGATGGTGTGAGGTCTTTATAAAATTCATTAGTAGTGTAAGGCTAACAAATCATCTTCTTATTATTTTTAGTGCAATTTGCAAATATAAATATATTCTTTTTATCAATTTATTTTTTGCTTTTTTTGTACTACATCAAATTTGGTATCAGAGCTATTTCTTCTATTTGTCCTTCATCATATTTAGTATTAGAGCCTACTGCTTTATCCTTAAGAGCAACTAGAGCCTACTATCATATTCTTCTTAGGATAAAACTTTAACGTTCTTTCTTAGGATCAAAGAGCATAAATTTTATTTGTGTCATACAAAATGTTAGATGACATGAAATCTCTTGTTCTTGATTTTTGTAAGAAGCTTATATTTGTGTTAGAAGAAATTAAAGCTAAATTAGATAGATCAAGTCGTCAACTTCAACACCTTAATCTGCTACCCTAGGAATTCCTAAAATTGCCTATGGATCAAAAGATACGTTTCATAACTACAATTACAATCCACATAATGTCCAAGAAAACATCATAAAGCACAGTTTTCTTGAAACAGAGCCAGAGATGGAGGAGTTTGCCAATGAGGAGAAAGAATAAAAAATTATAGAGGCTGCAAAGAATGAGATTGTAGAGGTTAAAGAGAGTAAATTTGAAGGGACTCCAATTGAAGCTAGCATTATTGATGTAAAATAAAAAATAAATAAATAAAGGTGAAGAATTTGATATAAAGTGTGATAAATCTATTGAAATTGATGAAGATAAAAATGTTCCAAGAGATTCAACTATTGAGATCATTAGCGCTGATTTAGAATTTTATAGTAAGATAGAAATTGTTAAAGAAGTTGATACGTTGATTGGGCCAACAGGAAAAATATTAATCTTTCCATCCAATTATTAAAACATATTCTTTCTCATTATTATTATTTTTTGTAGATTATTTAATTTATTTCGGCATCATAAAAATATCATATGAAAATTTGAAGTTAGTTGCCCATTTGTTTGGTTGGAGGCAGGTCTAAATATTTGTATTCTCATCTAATTTTTAATATAGGTGGAATTTTTTTCCAAGGGCGAATCCTTTTTAAGAGAGGAGAATAATGTAAATGTAGAAAAAAATTGGAAATATGGAAATTTTTATTTATTATAGATAAGATTTTATTATTATATTTTATTTTATTAGATTTGGTTTTATCATTTTAGGATTTGATATGATTGGTGTCTTCTTTTGGATATCAAATCTTCTAGTTCAAATGTTATCTTATACTACATATAGGCACATGCTATAATAAACATGATGAGTGATTTAGGTTTTGAATGAAATAATTCTTTTCAAAGGTGCGATTCATTTTCTTCTTATTGATGGTGTGAGGCCATCATAACATTCATCGTGTAGTGTGAGGCCATACAATTCAACATGAGGCCATCATCAGAATTTTAACTGGTAGTGTGAGGCTATCAAACTATCTTCTTATTATTTTTAGTGCAATTTGCAAATATATTTCTTTTATCAATATATTTTCTGCTTCTATTGTATTACATCAAATTTGTATCAAAGTTACATTGAATGGTGCCGACTCTTACCTAGTCCCAATGTTAGGAACCTTTTTCTTTAAGTTGTCACTAATGTTGTTAGGTTCATATAAAATCTAGGTCTTCATGAGGACCTAAGAACAAAGTAAAGAACTACTTAAGAGAAAGAGCCCTTGCAACTTGCAAGATGGAGGCACTTGACACCATTCCTTATACTAAGTACCTATTCTTTGGGATTCTTTACCGTCGTAGTTGGATTCTACAAAATATAGAATCCTTCATTTTTTTTATTTTTTATATTTATTTTTGAATTTTAATGTGTTATAAACCAATGGCAAATAGAGAACAAGTCGATATGATGCCTAAAAACCTTAAATAAAGAAATTTCAAGATAAAGTAAAAAAGTCTTAACAATAAGGGCAATGGTGGTACCAACACCATTTCCTATCCTTCATATGGATTTACTTGGATCTTTGCAAAATGCAAGCTCTTTGTTTTTTTTTTTTTTTTTTTTTTACATATGTCTTAATAAACCAATAAAAAAGATAGAAATCAGTTCACAATTGACATGGCATCCAAGGACTCTAAATGGACTTTGGATAAGAGGTTCTTACCATTATACATACTCTTAGTATGTTAACATGGAACCCAAAGACTCTAAATTAATCAAGGATTGAGGAAAAAATATAATTACATTTTTATAAAAAATTATGAAATTGCCACCTATCAAGAATAATTGAAAAAATATGCAAGTTAACTCATTTCTCAAAAGATGAATTTATTAGAGTTGCTTTGAATCTCCTGAAGAGATCGTGTAATACATGAACCCATCTATTCTAGTTAAATTAAATTTATCTCTTGAAGAGATGGGTTGATTACAATTCAAATTCATCAACTTGTCTAAGATAAATTTAACTTGTCTAGGATTATTATCGACCCAATTGTTTTTTATTTATTTTTAATTTATTCCTCATGCCGATTAATCGTTACCATTTTATATTGTCAATGAGAATTTGATACTTTGATTATCATATTAGGATAAATATCATGGGTGGAATAATGACTTGCACTTGCTCGTTATTAGTTAATTTCCAAATGATAATGATATTAGAGGAATTATTATTCTGTTCTTAGTGAAACCCTGTTAACATGGAAAATATCTACCTAAATCAGATGCATTATGTTTGATTTTTCACACAAAATAAATTATTACATAATACAACTAATATACTAGATCAATACCATGAGCAATTTGTTTTGACCATAAGGAATGTAATAGGGAAAAAAATTATATGGAAGAAAAGAAAAACTAATGAAAATTATAAATTGAGACATTTTTCTACACCCAAATCACAAAAAGTCCATAACATCGTACGAAACCTTACATAGTTAGCACACACTATAACGATCTCTAGAACATACTTTACTCTCTTTGTACATCTGTAGTAGAATAATAAAAGAAAAACCAAGTGACTATGGTGCCAAAACCTAGATGCAGTTCAATCAGAATTTCCAGGGCTAAGGCCGAGTTTGCTGATTGAATCCAACATGAAAAAGAAAAGTATATCTATATCTATCTCTATCTCGTCTTGGTTGCTCCAGACTGCAATATTTTAGCTAATATTAGTCGCGCCAGCAAAGAAGCATGACTACGCACCTTCTTATTATGTAAAGCTTCCCTTTTTGTTCCTTCAAGCACCCTTTAGTTTAATGCACGAGATCTTTCTCTTTGACGCCCCATGTCTCTTTTATGTTGCATGCTCTACCTTCCTCGTACCTCTTGTTTGCCTTCTTATGGAGAGAGAAAGAGAAAGAGAGAGAGAGAGAGAGGAGGCCGGGAGGGAATGATACACTAAGGTGCATCTATCTATAATTATTAAGAATGGTAAGGGAAAAATAGATGTAAAAGTACTGATGATTTAAGATAAGCTAATAACATATATATTTATAAAATTATTTATATATTATAATTTTATTAATATTGATATGCTAAATTGGAGTTTTGTTTGTAATATATCCTGCAACAAAAGTGCAAGTGAACCCCATCCCATAACTTAAAAAACCTTGTACGCTGTAGGGCTGATTATTGTGGATAACAACTACCAATATCGGTCGGACATTTTATACGTAACTAGGGTTCAATTGTTTATGCGATATTAAAAAGTCCTGACGATGGCCAATCGCGAATTCACATGTATTTTTAAGTATTTGACCGTCGTCAGTCTAAATAATACTATCATAAGATAAAATACAGAAAAAAAAAATTATTTCATTGGGGCATTTCCCAATTTCACAGGAGCCACATTATCACTTCAACCTTAATTGTCATATATATATATATATGTGTGTATATATATATATAAGTGTCATGATTAACCGTGAAAAAAAACGAATAAACTGCGGTTACACCCATAAAAAACTATAGAAATTACAAGGAAATTTCCTAAATTAGCGCACTTACAGGTCTAGAATTGTTGATATGGGAAAAAAATTCCCTCAATATAGTACGAATTACTTATGTTAGTATACTTTTGTATATCATTTTTAACTTTGATTAATTACTTTATTAATGTTTTCTTGATTGAGGCACTAAAGAATTGTCTAAAATCCTCACCTAATACCATGACTTTAGTTCCAAATGAAGTGTCAACTTCCATCATATTTTTAAGCATTCTATCTAATGATTCAACGACGTACTTATTAACTATAGACGCTTCATCCCGTAGTATTGCTTTGCACATCTTTAAAAGTGCAGCCAAGTCGGATTGCATACTTATTGAACAAACAGAATTTGAATTCAGAATTAATGTGATCTTAAATCTTGAGTATGCTGTCTTACCCTTGGTAATATTGTTGAAGCGATCACAGAGATTGCTACCGCTAAGACAATGTGGCCATTACTTCAAAGGAATGCTAAAATAGCATGATAAAAAAAAGTTTTTGCCTATACCATCTAGACTATCAACCAAAAATATAGCATATTCATGTTGCTCTACTACAGTCGTAACTAAATTGAATGCACTTCTTTGATCAACATTTAAGCTTTGAATTGCATTCAAATCTTCATTAGACATAGAAATAGACAAGTCATCTTGAATTGCTCTTTGTATGTCATTGTATTCCATCGGATCATACTAAGATGTGGTAAGCCATAATCTAATAAAGTTTTCCCATGTTGACCCAACAATTCATTAATGTCATGCAATAATTTATTCATCATGAAAAATTCTAAAGCTATAGATGAGGACCAGTAATCTTGTAACATGCTCTCATAAAATTCATCCCACAACAATCTAATTTTACTTTGTTGGCAATATACCATAATCGTTAAAAATAATTTTTGAAGTGCAGACGACACTAAGAAGGACACAGCTACAAGTACACAATGGCATATGCTTTGATCATTCTTAATGAGCCCTTTACTCTCGACTTCCTTTTGAAATGTGCCATACTGTATCCCATCATGTATCAACAAATCATCAAAAGAAGTTGGGTCACATACATGACAACTATAGAAGTGGGTGAATTAGCTAGACTAGTTATGCAAAGCACATGTTGAGTTCAGACAAGGTTAGGTTTACTATTAGAAAAAATATCCAATTTAGAAAAAAAAATTATTCTACATATTATGCTTGTTTTCTTCCCATTTTCGTTAATTACAATGGAAAAGGGACTTGGAATTTATATTCATGGCAAATGAGTGACAATTCAGTTTTGAAATATCCTAAAAATGTTTTTAAATTAATAAATTAAACGGAGTGGCAGTTAAGTAAATAATTAGCCTTTAAGTAAGGATAGTATAGTAATTTCAGTATCCATTAAAAGATACATTATTTGGCAAAAATGTTTAAAAAGCTTGAGAGATCCTTAACTCTCATTTTGTTTTATTTCGTCGTTCAAGAAAAGAACTATACCCTTTTTCCTCTCAACATCCTTCCTCTAATATCAAAGAAATTCAACAAGATCCTTATGTCCATTGAATGAGTGTAACACTGGTCTATGAAAGGATTAGGAAAGAATTTCAAGGAGAAAGTGATTATTGCGAAGTGGTCATTATGGAATTCGCAAGAAATTCAGAAGGGAGTCAATTGTTAACATAATTCTTATGCTTTTTGTTTCAATCTTGAATGTTAAATGAAGTATAGGAAGGTAGTGTGTTTTAATATAGTTTTAGGGGTTAAAAACATGAATATGGATGTGTTAAAGTGATGGAATTAGTCTTATAAAGGTTTAAACGAATGACAATATGGAAATAAGACAAAATTTTTGTAATATGGCGTTTCCTAGAGGTATATGGCATATATACAGCCAGTGTTTCAAGCCATGTACCTCTTTATGAGTTAAATCTTGTTTTTTCCAAAGTAGCACAGTTAGTACACAGCTGAATGTACCCAACCGTCTTGTTTCTCTCTATGTTTCAACAAAAAAAGGAATGCTAGAAGAACATAACATGTACACAACACTATGTTCCCAGTCGTGTTCTTTTCAATGCTTCAATTCTATGTTTGGAAAAGAACACGAGGAGCTATATGAAGTCATGTTCGTCCTATGTACCCCTTGTGTACCACCTGTTTACCTCCCCGTAGACTTTTTTGTGACCTATCTTCTTCACCTAAGTGATACCTAATCCTATGCCCCTTTGTACACTAGTTTATACATGTTATAACAACATTCTTTTCTAGCCAAAACATGACCATATTCGTCAAATCTTCATTTATCATAAACTAAGAATACTTGAAGGTTTTGGGATCTAAGTTATAATAGTGGAGAACTGGGAGTGACATAGTGTAATGAGAGTCTAAACAAGACAAATAGAAGAATTAAACAATTTAATTGTGTATAGTTAAGGTAGTGGATTTTGGATAGGAATGGAACTATTTTTCAGGTACGTGTATTACCTTGTTTGTTGCTTGAGCTTGTTAGGTTAGATATAAAATTGACTAATTGAATATCCGTTCATTAAACTTGAGTGTTGCTTGTGCTTAGCTGTGGTTAGTGGACCGGGAGTATCGATGATACTAAAGCGGCACCCTGATGATTCTCGTGTAACGTTGTCTCTAGTGAAGTCACACCTAGAGATGATTACGGATAGATTTAGGATTTAACTCATGGACTCTTGGATGTTAGAGAGTACCTAATATCATCTATATGTATTATATATGTAAAGTGTGATGTCAAGATACTAAGGTATCACCATGCTAATTGCTGGTCTTAAAATCAAAATATAATAATTAAAATGTTTGTTGCATTAGAATTTGGATTTTGTGTGGTTTATTTGTGCATGTTCATGTGATTGTGTTTGTGGTGGTACTATACTGGGCTTTGGCTCACTTTTTTTTCTCTTTTTCAGGATTAGGTAACAATCCTTATATGTTTAATCTCTCAATATATGATGTTATTGTAGACCATGGGGATGATGCTAGCAATAGCGACTATCTAGCTGACGAATAGACTAGCTATTTATTTTGAAGACACGACTCCTCAATTATATTTTTTACGTGGTGAAAGTGTAGTATATCTGTAATGTCATCTTGTATGTTGGCTTAGGGTATGAACCCTCTTATATTCAGGAATGGTTGTTTATATTTCTAGTAGACTATGTGAGCCATCCTTTAATGTTGTTAGTCTTAGTGTCAATCCTTACTTGTCGATTGTAAATGTGTTTGGAACTTGTCTTTGTTGACGTAACTTGTTATAAATATGTGTGTGATATGGAGTTAATGAGTCAAATGTAAGTCATGATGGATATTAGTAGGATCCAAGTTTTAGCATATCTACGTTTACAAGTAGACACGTGATAGGCTATAAAAGACCCTATATTTAGGGTGTTACAAGTTTAATGTTGAGGAGAGAGCATCTTTAGCCAGTTTTACAAACATTACAACGCTTGAAGCATGGCAATGAAATTTGATTTTATAGACTTCTTAGCTACTGTAAATATACAACTTAAAAAGTTAAAACTTAGACTTATTCCCTCTCATATGCTATAGTTATATTGAAATAGCAAGATGTAGAATTCTTGAAGTTATATAATGAATCTATAGCACAATGCTTACCACTAATGTAGAGGCAGTAGTGAAACAATATCTATTACTTTTCTCAACATATATTTCATAAGAAACACTAAGGTAAAATGAATAAAATGTGATGACATTTGATTCTAGAGCTTTTTACTTCTTAATTCTCATCATAAATGGTATGAAGAAAATTAAAGAGACAATTATCTTTTTACTCTCTCTCTTAATGCTAGGTACACATGTCGGATATCTTTTGGCTATCGCATCCACATAGGCAAATGGATTTGACAGTGTTAAGTAGGCTCTGTTTGTGGGTACGAAAAATTTAAATGGATATGAAATTGCATGTGCAGATATAGGATCATATGTTATATTTCAATTTGTAAAATATAAAAATTAAGACGTCAACCCCTGCTTCTTCCTTAAATAGTATTAGACTACATCGTTGAACACAATCTCGTCGGATGGTTCATGATTTGTTTTTTTTTTTTTTTTTTTTTTCTGTTTTCTACTTTATTTATTTAAAAATAATAAAAAAATTAGTAAAAAATAATAAAAAATAAAAAATCCTTTTTTGTTATTGTATAAAGGTTCGGACATTTAGAAAAAATATTATTTTTAAATAGTAAATAATAAATTGAATTTCCAGAAAGAAAATATAGCAATCTTATTCTAATTAGCGAATATATAGATAATTATAAGACAACATAAAAAATAAAACTATCTATTTTTTTTATAAATAGTGAATTAATTATAAGAAAACAATAAAAACTAAAGGGTATTAAAAATATAAGTTAAAAATTAAAACCATTACAATGTATTTAGTATAAGGGAATTGAAGGGTAGTGACTAGGGAGACGAGGGGGTTAAATTCTATTTTCAAAGGGGAAGATAAGGGAAGGGAATGTGGATATGATATTTTTCTTGATTTTTATCCCCTTTAATAAAGAGAGAATTAGAAGGGAAATAGGGAATTTTTTTTAAATTACTCTTATACCATTAGTTTTTTAAATTACTTATTATGGTTTAAGGATATACAAGTAATTTAATATTATATATTATTTAATTTTTTTATAGTAATTAATATTCTATCAAGTTTCTTTTCCTTCATTATCCAAACATAAAAAAGAAATCAAATTCCTCACTAATTCATCTTCTTCATTTTCTTTTTTTATAATTATTTATTTTTAAATCATTCTATCATACCAAACAAAATATTAGATTTTGATAAGCTCGCTTCCAAAGCTATAAGCCTTAATTTTTCAAAATAAGTTTTTAAATTGACCTTCCTACAGGCTGTGAATCAATAGATAAGTTAGAATCAACAAAATGACTGATCCTAATCTATTACAATATCTTTCTTGGTCTTGGTCGGTGGCAACTTTAAAACGTTTGAAAAGCTATGATTCCTTTAACTCTAGTAAAAAATTCAGGTCAAATGGGTTTTGGATTTGACAGGAGTGGAAATTAAAATTTTGACTCGACATTAGTACAATACTGTATTTTCTTTTCTTTTCATCGTTGTGTGAATCTATCAGCCCACTTCGAAGGCCCATTAATCAGTTTGATCAAATAGTACAAACCTGATCTGCTTATTTACTTTCAAATGAACAATGCTATACCGGTGAAATATCCATGCCAACCTCATCCTGTCAGAACATTCACTGCTTTAGCTCCTTTCAGCATTGCACTGGCCACATCGAATCGGTGCTATGACCGGCAGTCTAAAAATCAAAACTAAACCGGTTTATCTATCCTAAAACTTAAAGAACCACCGATTTTCTGATTTTTATGTGATTTTTACTAAGAACTAGATGGAATCGGCAATCTCAGTTGGTTCCTTAAAAAAAGAAATTAGAGAAAAAAATTAAATGTAATATTAAATATATAATTATTAATGTTTAAAGTATTTCATATGAATAATAAAATTTATTATCTATTTACAATATTTAATGCATTATTATCAAGAACATAAATAAACATAACTTAAAATCATATATAATATAGTTTATATAAGAGAAATTTTTTTTCCTTTAATAACATGAAACTATTTTTTATAATGTAATTTTTTTATCCTCTAGAGTATTTTACAATCTTATATTACTAATTACAATTGATATTAAGTGTGTTTGTATATAAATAATATATATAATGTAAATAAATACATATTCTAAATTTAAAAAAAATTGATTAAATAATTTAATACTTTTAGATCCAATAATTATTTTGAGTTTAAAATTTATTATATTAAAAAATAAAATATATTTATTTTTTATTTTTACTTAAAAAAAAAGATTCTATGATTCCAAAGTAGAAACTAAGAACTGCTAATTCTATAGAACCGAATTAAAACCATCAAAAACCGACAATTTCAATTCTAATTCATTTTGGTTTAGAAACCCCTCCTATGTCTAATCAACTATCTATGACGCCGAATGAAGCGTGGCGGGAACTAGAAGTAGTATTGGTGCGTGTTATGGAATACCTTAATTGCACGATTGATACGTACCAATAATCTAAAATGATATGGATTCGAATTGAATGGCCTGGAATCAAGAAAAGGCAACATTATGGAATTGTTGAATTTATTTTTAAATTATTCTAATTATACCATATGTAAAATAAAATGGAATCCATATGCTGTGGTACTTTTAAAAATTACTCTTAACACGTAGGTGCGATAATATATATGTAGTAAGTTTTTTTTTTCCTTTTCTAGGGAATTAAATTTCATTCGTATAAGTAGATCAAAATACAGGTATATATATTACTAACAAATAAATTATATCAAAGGAAATGGGGATGCAAAGATTCCATTTGAAAAAAAATACATTTCTAGATAAAAATAAGTTAGGAGGACCTTGAAAACATTTCAATGCAATAATAGAAGGAAATCTAGCACTTTAGCAGAGAAAAATCCCATATAGGGAGGAAAAACAAACAAAAAACAAAACCAATTAAAAGAAAATCTAATTTTAAAAAATGATTTGGCATGACTTTTTATTCATTGATGGAGAGCTAGTTATAAACCTTCAAATTTCAAATAAAGACGTCTTCTTATTGAAATAGTCACACACTAAAAATTGTGGTAGCACCTATTGAATTGAGATTGATGGCCAAAATGTGATCATCGTTGCCCCCATATTTTCTTAGAAAAGAAACACTCAGGGAGATAAGAGAGAACAGGAATTGAAAAATTCTAATTATGCACCAAGTTAAAAGGTTATTTGAGCAAACAAGCATTGATAAAGTAGAATGGAATCACGATAATAGCTTCAAGAAAGGGAAATCAAATTTGGCAATTCTAGTTTTTAGAAAAGCTTTTAAACATGAGAAAGGGAATAAAACCTAGATTCACAACTCTATTCCAAATCCTATTATTGCATACTAAACTTGACATAAAGTGAATATAAAGGAATTTATTCTAAATATAGAGTGCTTGGTTGAATACAACAAAACCTAGGGAACATAATATATATATATATATATATATATTTCATTGGAAGATCAATACTTATGCTACTAAATTACAATTGCTTCGGTAATTTTTATGTTCATATATTTATTTCTTAAAATAATACCATAAGAAATAGGGAAAATGTCAAAATGTCAAATTTAACACCTAAACTTGACACTTGAGTTTTCAATTAAATAATTTAATATCTAATCAAACTTTTTATAACTATTTTTACCACCTCTCCTTATGTTTTTTTTTTTTTTTTTTTTTGTTGATACCATGAGAAAGGTAATCTATCAATATTCCACGATTTTTTAGGAAGGTGTTTAGAATTGATTGACTACCTCTTGCATGATAGAAAGCAAAGCAAACAAAAAGTTTATTTGAGTATTCAATTGATCATTTCAAAGTTCGTGTACAAAATTGAATTTTTATGTAAAGTTTACATACCAAATTTGATATTTATCCTAAATATATATACGTATAGTGTTTATACTCAATAAAAAATAAAAAATTACCATAATAAAACATATGCATTTTGCTATATGTATATTTAGATGAATACACATCAACACCTACAATAATAGTTAGGGATTTGCAGAATTTAATTTAATTCGATATTCCTCTAAGCCAAACAAAACCAAAGTATAAGAATGTAGTTTAGTTTTTTACAACTTTTAACCGAACTGTATGGTTGAGATAAGGAATTTCTTGAGACCATGAGAATTTTGGTTTCGTTAGATAAAATCGTATATTATATTTAGGAAAGAAAACTTGCATAACATGTCATGTAATATAAATAATATTAAATTCATTAAATAATAACAAGTATTGATATCATAAAAGAGGTTGATAAATGTAATATTCATATAACTAAATAATTATAAATGCTTATTAAGGATTAATTTAATTCATAATGCTAGCAATATAATATATATTATGAGTCAAACCCCATATGCAACTTATGGAATTATATTTATGAAAGTAAATGAATATGCAATTAGACACCTGTACCTTAACAATGATAAATTTAGTACTTAAAAAAATTTTTTTTGTACATCAATAGTACATGTCTCATATTGCTTAAAAGTACCACGTACGACCGTGATGTTACCCAATTCGATGAAACTACTATTAGCATATGTGAAAAGTTTTTCCAAATATTAAATAGATAAATACAAAAATTCAGGTACGTAATTAAACATTTTATCAAAGTTCAGTACTAGTTGTGACGACCCTAAATAAGAGCCTGGTAAGATTGCTCTAAAGTCATTATATCATGTGTGCACTCATAACATGAGGACCACCTTGCAAGTCAGGGTTTGCAAGATACTAAGTAATTATCCTCTCACTGTGTTATATATATACATACATTTATTGAGAAAATAGTTTTAAGCACTAATAATTCCACAAATCACAAAAACCATAGAGAATTAGATACCCTATCAAAAAATAAGATAAGATAACCTCAAGTTTGTCTTTAATCTACAAAGACATTACTAAAGGGTATGAAAAGTTTAAGAAAGGAGAAAAAGTCAAGCTTCAAACCTTTCTCTCATTTAAGTTTAGACAGTAACTTCTTAATCCTCTAGATAGTTTGACTTGATCTTTGATGTACTCTATGCTCGAATCCTATCCCATTCCCAGCTTTCATTTACCCTACATAACAATCTATCAGGGGATAAGCTACATCTATATTAGTGAGATAATTCTCGTAATAATGTACCCATAAACAAGCAAGATCAAACAAGTTTTGTTAATCAAACATATGAAATGAAACATCCATATGGTTAATAAATATATATGATTATCTAGAAACCATATGTAGAATGGATTTATGCCCTCTATATCAAGGGTTAGGGAATGTGACTCAGCAATGTGCCATGCATGATCATTTTATTAATTAACTTTCAACCGAGTTAATTTCCATTTAAAGGTAATCAACATGATCATCACAAACATAACAACATGATATTGGAATAAAGTACATTAATCAACCATTCAAAGTTTTGGTATACTTATTGTAAGAAAGACTCACACATCTATAAAGCAATTCTTAGCTGAAGTGATCCTCGATAAACATGGCTTTGAGATCCTTGTTACTTGAACAAGGAAAAACTCGAAATGAGTGTTTCAGATAAATTTCATCTAAACTTCTATTTTTATTGTTACTATTCTTGGTATATTTTCCGATAGCATAGTTTAGACCTTAAAATGGTCATAACTTGATCATTTTAATTTTGATTTTCGCATATGAGTAGTCGATTTCTACATACTTCGAATTCTCTATCTATTTATGGGGTTATTTCAAACATTTAAGGTTAGATTACACCAAGATTACTACACAACTCCATTTTGATATTCTCTGCAAGTTTCACCTTTTATAGATTCCCTAAGTCAAGTATTTATTATTTTTATACTCAAACATAATAACGATTCATTATACATGCATGAACTTAGTGATGTTGCTCAAAGTGGTATTTTTACAAAAATAGCTTTTGTAAAAAAATTAAGAAACTTAGGTCCATGAATAATAAACTTTGAAAACTTGTAGTAAAATTTTACTTCTTAGGACCTTATAAAGGAGTGGTTTAAACTTAAAAATGAGATTCAATACTTGTTTTATTCTTTTTGAAAATTTTGGTGGTAGACTTAGTAAATTCATAAACAAGTTTTATTTAGTCACTTATCTTTAAAACATTGATCTCTATATGATTTTAAGAAAAGAATTTCAAGTTGTAAAATTTTTCTAAAATTATGCCTAAGGTCTCAACAATTTAAGAAAATAGGAAATAACATTTGTTGCTTGGTTTTATCTTTTATAAACACAAAAAAAAAAAAAAGTTGATTTGAAAAAGGAAGATCAAGTTTTACATCCCCTTTTATGTGTAGAGGACATGGCATTTTGAAGAAAATAGGGATAGAGTTTTGTTTTCCAAATTTCTCTTTTACTAAATGGTTTTCCATATATTAAAACTAAGTTTTAGAAAATATTTTACATAACAAAGAATTGACATATTGTAAAGGTTCATAACTACATGAAGGTTTCACTTTTATGCTAGGCCCCCTAAATAATTAAGTAAATGTTATGACAATATCATTATAATCATTTTATTCTTATTTTTTTAATTTAGAGACTTTTGGCCATCATGGCATTTCAAGTTCTAAAAATTTATTTTATAGTTATCAACACCATCACCATAGGCATATTATGTACATGAGCATTAAAAATAAATAAATAAACTATTGATCAATAAAATATAAACATAAACATGAAGTAAAATGTGAGCTTAGAATAGGATAAGGTTCCTTGGGACTTGAAGTGAACAAATCACCACAAGACTTGATTATGGACAAGTTTAAGACTAGATTCAGGATTAGTTTTCTTAAGACTTGAAGTGACCAAGTCTCAAATATAAAAATAAACTTTGCCATAAATAAATTGCATAAAAGTAAATTAATTGAAATGTTAGATTAGTGAGAATTTATGCTCTAAATATCATATATATATACATATACATATATATAATTATATAGAGTTACATTAGTAAACATAAAGTAGGCATAAAGTAACAAGAACATGAACTTACAATATAGCATGGAACAAGTATGTTATCTTGGATTTCCATTCCTAGCATCAGGCATCATGGGGATATTTTCAAGGAACATGCATACATAAATGATCATAAACATAATATAGGTATGTTGTTTAATGTGTTTACCTTAACAAAGTGTGGAATAAGCATGTATATGTATGTGAAGAGAGAAAGGCCAAGAGATAGGGAGAGAGAGAGAGAGAGAGGGATGAGAGAAAATGAGAGTGTTTTAAGTGCGAAGTAAAGTGTAAGGTAACGTGTTGAAATGAAGGAGGTATGGGGGTATCTATAGAGATGGATGAGAGAGGAAAAGTGAAAGAGGAATGAGAGAGAATGGGGAAGAGGTGGCATCAGTTTGGGGAGAGAAGAGAGGGACAAACAAACAAAGAAAGAGAGAGAGAAAGAAGGAATGTAAAGTTTGTGAAGTGGTAAAAATGTGAGATAGAATGCAATATTTATAGAGAATGTAAACTTCCTTGAGAGGTAGAGTGAAAGGGAGGTGGATGTGATATAAAGTTGATTAAGGTGAATAGTAGTGAATAGTGATAAATAATACTTGGAAGCAACAATTATTTTACTGTTAGAATTCAAGATATACGTAAAACTTTATTTAACTAATGATTGTATAATTCTATAAATTAGTATATGATATTAGAAAGATAATTTAATATTATTTTATCATTAATTGTTATATAGTTTGTTATTTCGACTTGTGTGCTAGCAACCTAGTACAATAACTGTTTGGTTTAATCAATGAAATTTTGACTCGATAAATTAATATGATATTATATGAAATTATTGTATTATTAAATATTATTTAAGTATGTTGTCTCAATTTGCTTGTTAGTGATCAGATAAACGAATAATCTAGCACAGGGTTTCCAGATTGGTTAAGCCATCGTATTTTAGATCGTTTTGATGGTGAAACATTTTTATAAATGA
The DNA here is from genome assembly GCA_024138025.1 of Combretum micranthum. NCBI lineage: Eukaryota > Viridiplantae > Streptophyta > Magnoliopsida > Myrtales > Combretaceae > Combretum > Combretum micranthum. Next base: position 186,436 of record JAMXBD010000863.1, on the reverse strand, counting down.
TTTACCTTTAGGGTTTCATACATTATTTAATTCATTTGATATCCCAAGGTTATTGAGTTTTTATCCAATCCCATTTAGGGTTTCGTTTTGAATTAACTTGAATTGGAAGGTTCCGAGGTTAACTTAATTCATACTATATTCTAGAGTTATAAGATTTATGTGGCTCGATCTAGGTTTTTAAGGTTTTGGTCTAATCTAACACAGCTTAGGATTTTGGTTCCGATGCGAATTGTAGGGTTTGTGATGCATTCATTTTATTTGATTAAAGTTCTAATTAATTTTCTGATATGATTTCGGTTTATATGTTAAATTAATTCCATGTTATTATTTTTCTTGATTTGTGTGTTTGTATCTGATATTACAATCATCTGATACAATATTTATTGTACCAACTAATTTGTTAGATACATAGTTCATGCCAGTAGGTGCATGCTTTCATAAGTAATTAACTTTAGGTTTTGTTAGCTAATTTTGTATGACTCGTGTTATAAGTATATCGGATTTACTGGTTCGTGTTTTAGGATTCTCAAGGTTCTAAATTGAATCAACAAAATTAGGGTTGTCGATCTCATCATTAATGCTAAGGCTTGCTTCCAAACTTTTTGAAAATTTAGGAGTTCACATCTATATATAATACTTAGGTTTTTCTAAAAAATATTTAAGATTTTAGGATCTCTTGAGTGAGGTTAGACTTCATGAACTATGGTTTTGACCTTACAAATTTTGGATTTTATGGTCTAACTCTAGTCATCGCTTTCAATGACCCTCTTAGTTGATAACTAAGATTTCAAGGGTTTTCTTTATCCTTTATCTTAACTTTTCTTTTTATTGTTAATTGAACAAATTCTCATTTCCATCACCAAGATCACAACTTGGAAAATTCTAGATAAACATGGCATCATCTCCATTGGTGAATAACTATTAAACCATCCACATTGTCGTAATTTGTAGGGGTGGGCACGGATCGATTTGGTTCGGTTTGGTTTTTTTTCTATTCCAAATCAAACCATTAAATAACGGTTTGGTTCGGGTTATAAATTTTTAAACCATTAAATAACGGTTTGGTTCGGTTTAGATTATAGTTTAAATCAAAATTCTAGCTAAAAATCTAGTTTTTTTACATTTGTGTATATTCTTAAATATTTATATCATTTTACAAAGTTGATATTATAAACCATGACAAAATACTTTATAAATTCATCATACTTTTAATTTATAGTTATCTATAAAATCAATTATCCATGAATAAAATACATTCACTAACCAATATATAGTAAGTCATAATTTATGATTTTTAATATAACCATCATTGTCAATTATCTACCAATAATTTAGCTAAAATAAAAAATCATCTATAAAAAAAATTCATCAATGCATAAAAGTATCTGCTGACAAAATATATAAAACTAATACATAATGAAAATGTAAACTGAATAAATAAATTTCATACTTTACAAAGTTAAAAGCTATTAAAAAAAAAACAATAGTTCATCATCAATAAAAAATTACATATCATGAGCTTAAAAAAATTAAAAAAAGGACAAGTTGATTTTAATTAATATTCACCAAATAATAAATATCAAATAAAATCATATAAACATATAGTAAAATATTATTATATTTTTCTAAAACGGTTTGGTTTGGTTTTAGGGATTGGTTTGGTTTACCTTCCAAACCAAATCATAAATTTACGGATTGGTTCGGATTTGAAAATTTTCAAACCAAACCATGAAAAAGACCATATTTTCGGTTTGGATTGGTTCGGTTATGGATTAGTTTGGTTCGGTCGGTTTTTTTGCCCACCCTTAGTAATTTGACGATCAACGACTTCGTCCTTAACTCTTATTCTAATAACTCGTAAGAAACCACTATGTAGATCCCAGCCTAATCTATCTAATTAATCTACTATTGATCTCTCATTTATGGATGTATTGATTATCACCACACTTGATGATCTTCTCCAATAACTTTGATCAGATACAACAATATCACAACATAGGATGATCGGTTTCTTACTTTCCTTTGCTTGTACAAAACCTCCATATAATCCCCTTGTAATCATTTGGTCACTGGTCTCAAACCAACACAGGATATATTTAATCATCTACTAATGATGATCCAATCCTAAGGAAATCAATAATTCCATCAACTTAATATTTCTTCTAAGTCAAACAACTATAGTACAATCCTGCAAGTATGACATTTCACTTTCTCTACAAAATCATAAAGGTGATATTAATCATTCTCCAATTCCCTTCCAACTATCATCTTGTTTATTTGAGATATATACTTTAGGGGGTTTGAATTACTTTCTTCTAGAGGGACGACATTTATCCTTGATGCAACCATCGCATTCTCATGACTTCTTACTTATAGTCTTTAGAATTCTTTTTAGGTAAAGATGGTATGGTATATTTCTTTGAAGTTTTTTGGATTTGTAACAACCAATTTATTATTGATCATCAATTGTTCAAGGTTATAAAAGTTATATTTTGCATCTCGGAATTTTATTGGTAAGATAACTAATCTCCAAGCTATAATCAAATTATTTATACTTTAATATTTTTAAATTGCAAAAAATTAGGAGTGATCTTTGCGATTATTTCTTGAAGCTTTCCAAAATTTTATGTTATATTATTGGTAATTTATCTTATCCAAATTGTAAAAAATTAGGGCTTTTTCACTATTCACAACATTAACCCTTTGATAAATGTAAACTAATATTTTCTTAAGTATCGCGTTACGACAAAAGGATTTTATTTCTTTATTATAAGAAAATAGTACTATACTTTTTTAAAATAGTTTACAATAGACCATTCTTTTAAGTTAACCATAAATTTATACTTTAGAAAGTTTTAATTAAATTATGCTAAAGAGATTATATATCTAATTTTTAATTCCCCTTACAGATAAGTTTATTTTGATTGGTTTTTTCCCCATCTTCACAACAACTTTATCTTTTTCCTTGTTTTTTTTTTTCCCCTATATATATGTATAATGACCTCTGTCCTAATTGGGTTCTAGAATTAGTCCAGTTTCATTTCCTCTTACAATGGATTTAAACTTCATTTCCTTTTTCACATATGACGTTACTTTCCCATCAAAACCCTTAGGACAAGGTAAGAAAACAAAGCACAAAATCCATTAATTTCTACAAAAGTCCGATGGAGCATTGATTTTTTGCTCCCATTGCACGGAATAGCCGTGAAGTCAAACAAAGAGACTCCAATAAGAAAAGATGATGTAAAACCTATATTTAATCATGGTATAGAGAGTAAGAATTTAAAACGGTATTTTTCTTTTCCCAGTGAATTGTATTTGAATCCATTTTGAAATTTAGGATAAATTGAAATGATTGCTGGACAAATTAATCGAAAATGTTCTGTTATACTAAAATTATTATATTTCATCTTTAAGGTATCGATTTTTATTTATCGTACGACATATGCTCGAAAATTTTGTTGTTGACGAACACATAAAAGAAAATGAACATCAAATTATGAAGATATCCGTGCTGGACACCACCAAAATCTGTCGTGCGGTTTAAATAGGGCCCTGAGGTCCATAACTATTGCTGCACGTTACATACCATATATATTGCGTAGCCCATTCAAATAGCTAATCATTCACCAACGCCAGTATTCTTTTCCGCTCCCACTTCATTGTTGCCTTTTCTCCCACTACTCTTATTCGAAAGTTAAATGATTTACTAAGTTCCTTTACTCAGTTTGGATATTTTATTTTGTCATATTTACTTCCCCCACCAATCAGTACATATATACCCATCATTCATAACAATAAAAGAAATAGAGTGGAATTAGAGCTATTGTCACTTGCTCAAACCTATAGAGGCTAGACTAGAATTTATATCAAGCTTGGACCGCTATAATTAGATGAGGGCCTGCAAAACAAGAACTTGATTAGTGATAAATTGGGTGTGGGATCAACGCGGCTACCATAATGCTTAAGTTAGCCATTGTAAAAACAAACCCGTGAACAAAATATATGTAATAAGTTGATTGTGACATTACAGTTCCAATGGTAGGTAGGCGAGTGTTTATATTTGATTGATCCATCGGTTGTGAGCTTCATGATATATGCATAAATGGGTTAGTAGATGGTTAGTGGTGCTCATGGAGGTCATGGGATGGACCCACAGCTTCACCACTATGTTTGTCAGTTTCGATCGAGTGCCTAGTATCGAGTGATGTGCAAGTCATGACCAACTAAATTCTAGGGGCCGTGTTCGGATATCGAGTGTGGATCAAGAATGTAAGAGCAAAGCTTTATGTTGTAGCGCTTGCAATCAGGACCTGGGCTCAGTGAAGCGATCCAATATATTTTTGGGTTGGACTTAGCTAGAGTAGCCTATGTTCTTATTTAGACTATCATCAAGTATATAAATTTCAGATAATTTTATAATACTGCTAAAACGCTTATATTAAATATATCAATTATTATATTTATTTTAATGATAATGTGAATGATTGGATAGTCCACTAAAGGATCACGAAAATTCTCCTATTGCGGTATATAAGGTGATATACTTTTATTATTATAAGCAAAATCCTCCTTATTGGACTCCACACCTCAAATTTATAAAAAGAATATTTTTAGTCTTTTCTTTTTATATTTATTTACACATCTTGTCGGCAATATCCATCATCGTATCTTACATATATTTTGCTATTTACACTCCTTAAACTGCCTAACAAATATTTACAGGCGTTACAGTAATTCTGTCCGGTTTTGACAGTTTTCACTCTCGCGAACGAGGTCTGAAGAAATGGGACAGTTTCTTCTTCAATACACACAGTCTTATCCATTCAAGCAACTTCTGTGTCGCCTTGGTTTTAACTTTACTCTTTTTTTTTTTTCCATTTTATTTTTTCACCTCTCGCTGCTCCTCTATTTTTCCTATGAAGGAACGACACCAACCCATTCTTCAGGGAGGACAAGCAGAAAGTCTTGACTCAATTTTTTTTTTTTCCATTGCAATAGAAAAAGGAGGATCTAACGTGAAACTTTTTATATGAGAGATAAAAAAAGATGTTGTTAGATTAAATATCATTAGCATACTTAATTTCTATTAACTTCATTTTTCGTCTTTTTAAAATAGTTGTCAGTTATATTAATGAATGAAAGGACTTTTGAATGGTTTGATTATAGTGTACTTCAAGATCCATATGTTGATCAAATTAATCAAAACACTGTGTTGTATTATTTTAATCAAATTTAAACGAGTAAAAAATTGAAAATTTTTATTACTATTTTGTTATTGTTGTTTTATTGAATTATAATTATTGAAAAGCATTATGATAGTTTGGTTTATAAATATTTATCGAGAATAATCTAACCGTGAATTTGTTCCGTTGTGTTGAATAGAACGATTTTCTTTTTCGGTAGATTAGCAATTGGCAATAAACAATTACGTCGGGTGTATTTGTGATTCACATTCCATGAGACAGACCATGAAAATTTCATATGTTGCATTATATTATTGTAGCAATGTTCATTTTTTTTTAATATAAAATTTTCTACAATTACCTAACCTAAGAACTTCCTCGATTTTATCATTTTCCTTTTTCCTATATGTTTTACTAAAAATAAATAAAGAGATTTATATATTTTTCATCATAGCAAAAATAAATAATAATTGCATATCTACACTACAAATCTACATGGAATGACTAGGGATGTAATAGGATCGGTTTTTTATGGATTATACAATCCAAAACCGACCTGTTATCCTATAGGGTCCACCAAACCCAATCTATAATCCTACAAGGTTTTGATGGTATATCCAAACTCGCTCTACAGGGTTTTATTTAAAACCTAAAACCCAACCTTATAAACTATTTTTTCAACCTACTTTCAAAATTTAATAATAAATTTAGAAAAAGCTAGTGCTTTTAACACAAATTTCCTATACATTAAAAAAAAAAAAAATATGCATATGAGATTGATAGAAAATGCTGTAGACCACATTCATTATACAAACATTTAACACATAAATATATCACTTTTGTCATCATATAATATCTTAAAACATGGTTAAATTAAATCTTCTGCTATGAATAAAATAAAATAAACAAAAATAATATTAATTTTCACAACAAACACAACTTGAATAAAATTTAATAAAAAGTTCTAAAATTCATAACTAATCTAGTAGACATAAAAGAAAAAACATCCTTATAAGGTAAAAAAAGATAGTAGCTCCTCCATATCTTATTTTCTCTCATTACTTTTTAGTAGTGTTTTTATTTATTTTTTTAAATTATAATACTAGGTTATTGATATCCATCGGGTTTATTATATGATCCAAACTAAATCCTATAATCCTATAGGATTTTTACTATATATCCAAAACGACCAAAAACCATATAGAGTTCAACCCTATAGTTTTTAATGGATCGGAACCCTAAGACTGCTCATCCGATTACATCCCTATGAATGCTTTGACTCACAGTTATCTTATTACTTATTGTGATTTTAAATATAGTTATGAAGTATTGATAGATTATTTAAGCTACACAATTACAATGTCTAACTAATGAGTCATGAAATTGGAGCTAGCATCCTATAATCTTTCTTATTTATAGTTACCTAATCTTTCTTATTTAATCCATTTTATATATATATTTTTTTTTACGTTTGATACATATTAAAAAAATGCTAACTAGAAAAATAAAGGATGAGTTTTATATAGGCCTTTTAATATCTACTACATATCCATTTATTATATATATGTTTGGTACCTAGGAATATTGGAGAAATGGAATAAAATGAATTGAATTGACTGGACGAGTAATTATCATATTATAATATGGTATTTGCAAAATAACACCCTTACTAATAAATATGTTAAATGTACTTGGAAGTTGTAACATACTATCTCTAAGACGTAATTGAATCCTTCCATAAAGTTGGAATCACTATTGCCGTCTTATAGTTTTAAAAATATACAAAATGGGAGTGGAATATAAAATCAAGATTTTATACAAAATGTGTAATTAATCCATTAACCTTTCAAAACATGCCCTTGGCCCCAAATCTTTTAAAGAGTAATAACTTTTTCTTTTGGATAATGTCACAAATGATACATAAACTTTAGTAAAATATATAATTAGATACTTAAATTTTGAATCAATCAATTTAATACTAAATTTTAAAATTGATCAATTTAATACCTAAAACACTTTCAAATTAATCAATTTAGTACTTAAAGAACTTGGCGAAAATACTATTAACGTGCATGAAAAGCTTTTTTAAATATTAAATTGATCAATTTCATTTCAAAGTTTAAACATTAAATTAAATCGATCAATTTTAAAGTATTTTGTCAAAATTTAGGAACCATTCATCACATTAATCATTTTTCTTTTATCCTAACATAACCTTTCACCGTTTGAGAAAATAAATTTCTTTTGTTGTTAATTATTAAAATTAATAGTAAAATAAGGTTTAAAAGCACCTTTTTCTCAAAGATTTTATGATCTAGGGTATACAACAGAAAAATAAGTTCGTATTTAAAATCTACCTAAAATATAACAATCCTTTATTTCATTTTCCTATATATCAATTATTGAGTGAGATTAACCAACTCTTATTAAATATACAACATGGAGTGGTTTCATAAGAGTAGATTAATATCAGGTTTGGTATGCGGGAATGAACCTGAAATGGAGTCGCAATTCCGAGGTTTATTCTCATTTTTATGTTTGGCTGTATTTTTAAAAGTTGGAATCTCTATTAATGATTCCGGTTTTAAAAGAGAATTCGATTATGTCCTTTAGGATGTGGAATTACAATTTCATTCCTTAATCATAAATGATTAATATTGAATTATATTTTTATCCTCCTACTTATTTATTATTCACATTAATTACTAGAAATATTTATGATAAATAACATATCAATTTTATTCCATGATGTCTAATCCATTCCTCTCATTCCAATCTATTCAATGCTTAACAATTTCCATGTACCAAAGGTGATATAAAATGATACCCACTTTCTATAAACTTATTATGTTTTTGGTCAATAATATATTAATCTTAAGAAATCACTACCGTTGCAAAATAAGAAATTATTTCTTTAAGAATGAATCGAATAATTATTCTTTAATTTTGAAACATATTTTTATATCCTTGGGCAAAAAATATATTTTTTATATCTATTTATAATATCTCGAATAGATTATAAGAAATAAGTTTGTACATTCTATTCGTTAAAAAACTGTTGAATCGTCAAAAGATATGAATATATTGATGCATTTGCAGTGGCAGCTGAATTTTCCGGCTGCAACCAGTAACCAATATGAACAGGAAACAAATTTCGGGAATGCCGGTGCCTTCCCCCCCGGGGCCAAAGCTGTTAGCAATTGAACTCTCCCAGTAGACTTTTTAAATCAAAGAATCATCTCCATTCTCCAAAGACCACGTGTATACTCTGCATGTTGGTAAAAATAAAATAAAAAATAGTAAAGATTCCTAACTCTACCTAACCATGGAAAGTGGAAAGGAAATTAAAAAAAAAAAAGAAAGGTACGGTACAAATTATGACACATAGGTTAAAAATAATGTAAAAGTTATATGGTATCCTGAAATTTAAATAAGATGTTCAGAATTTCTTGTACTTAAATTACGATAATAAATTATTATTATTGTTATTTTTTTTTCATATGGTTATAAATTATAATTCTTGCCCGTGTATATCATGGCTAATAAAGTCTATTTTATGGGAAAAGTGTAGAGTCATCAATGATCAATCAAGGAAGCATTGACCGTTCCCATTCCCCCATTACTTCTGTTCTGGCCATTCCACGGTCCAAAACCATTCAAGTTTCCTCATGAGTTCCAACACGACCCACACGACCCACACTGCACTCACCGTCCATTAACCAAACACCCAATAAGCTCAAAAGTCACATGATAAATTTTCTTAAATCATAGTACGATCATATTCCTATAAATACACACAGTAGATCCTTTTCCTTGCATCACAGCACAGCAAAGCACACCCCCCATCAAACTCTGAGAAAACCTGAAAAGGCAAGAGGAAAATCATGGCTTGTTCATCTTCTGCTCTTACCACAACCATCTCGTCATCTTTTAAACTTGGAAATAAGCTCTCACCACCCACCACAACTTCTTCTGCTAACTTTGTCAAGCTTTCATCTCCATTTCTCTCTCAGTCAACTAAACTCATTTCCTCAACTACCCAGAAACACTTTTCTGAAGTGTCTGGAAGATCCTTCAGTTGCAGAAGTCAAGCTAGCCCAGCTGATGATTCAAGACCTGGTAAGTGATTCTCTTTTGCTTTTCAGTTTTTATTTGAAAAGGTTTGCTTTTTCGTAATATGTACTCATTTTGACTAACTGTGGTTGTTTTATGTTTAAAGGTAAAGTTCAGGAGCTGAGTGTGTATGAGATCAATGAAAGAGATCGTGGAAGCCCTGCCTATCTTAGATTGAGCCAGAAAACTGTTAATTCTCTTGGAGATCTAGTCCCTTTCAGCAACAAGGTATTTCTTTTTTCTATATTTTTCGTTTGTTTTATGAGTTTCCCATAATACTTATTGTTTGTTTTTTTTTTTTTTTTTTGAAAAATATCTGATCTTAAATTGTGTTGGAGACAACTATTTGTTATGATCTTAATGACAATTGACTTTAATTTTAAAATCAATAGATCCATTGCTTCTTTTTCCAGTTATATTTTTCCAATTTGAAGATGCTTCTTAAGTAAGGTTATTAATTTTTTTATTTTATTTATAATCAAATGATATATATTCGTGTATAAACTGTAACGCATAAGTGTATGAATCATGTTCCTAAACTTACTTTTAATGAAATGAACACCATTTTTTTCTTTGTTACTTTAGGTTTATACTGGAGACCTGCAGAAGAGGATTGGAATCACTTCTGGTATATGCATCCTGATCCAAAACAAGCCAGAGAAGAAAGGAGACAGATATGAAGCCATATTCAGCTTCTATTTTGGTGACTATGGTCATATTTCAGTACAGGGACCCTACTTAACATATGAAGATACTTACCTTTCTATAACTGGAGGATCTGGAGTGTTTGAGGGAGCTTATGGCCAAGTCAAATTGCAGCAACTTATATTTCCTGTAAAGTTGTTTTACACCTTCTATTTGAAGGGTGTTAAGGAGCTGCCACCAGAGCTGTTGGGCAAATCAGTTCCTCCAAGCCCTGATGTTGAACCTATCCCTGCCGCTAGGGCATGTGAGCCACATGCCACCATTGCCAATTTCACTGACTAGTGTGGGAATCACTGGGGGTAATGGTTAGGAAAAAGGATGTGAGATGGTGAGGGCAATAATTAGGGGTTTGGTGGGTTCTACTTTTTGAGTCCATCATGTACTGCTTTTTTGGCTACTTTTTTTTTTGGGGTTGTCTCTTTTTGACTTAGTGGCTTTATGATGGGAGAATAATATGGTATGTGATATTAATGTTAGTGAATTTGGGGATCCTTTTCTTCTATGTTTAATGTGTTAATTAGATTTGCTTATTTTTGCTATTCCAATTTGTCCATATTATCTACTGGTTTTTCATTTGAAGATGATAGTGTTGAATTATTCAAACAAAACTGTTCCAAAGGGAGATGGGGAATTTATAATTCAACTAAGGTAGTTTTTCATTCCTCCGCATGTTTACAATTCTATGTAACAAATGTTTAACCAAGTGATAAACGAGGTAGTTTTGGGACAAGTTAATTAATATATGTTTTCATCTTTCGAGGGCTTTTTTCAAGTAGTAAACATAACATAAACTTTTTTAGTAATTGTTTCTACGTCATCTTTTTGCCAATTACTATTAATTAAAATTTTCCTCTTATATTTTGTTAATCTTCATGAGTATTGAAAAATAGTCTACCAAAGTTTTTTTTTTTTTTTTTTTCCTTTTGACGATTGTTTTATGAAATTTTTTTGGTGACAGTTCATAAGGTAGTCTATTTTAGTAATTTAAATCTAGTCCACTAAACTAAAATCAAAGTCTTTATACATTGCCAATGCTCGTGCTATTGTCAACCTGATTTCAATATGAAGGTAGTAATCTAGCTTATTGCCTGATCCTGAATCTCACAAGAGTGAATTAATGTATGACCTAGCAGGGACCGATAAGGAATACAATTTTCCATTGTTGACTTTGACTTCTTATCATATTCATGTCAAGATCTGCATCTATTGTTTAGTTTTGTACTGAAAAGTAAGATTTTTAATTTTTTTCAAAATTTAAATTTATTAGGTTACAATGTAACTTGAAAAATAAAGGATTGCAGGTATTTTTAACTATTTGAGTTTGGTATTGGGCTATTGCATTGTCCTAAAACTCAACTCTAAACTCCATAGAATTTAGAGAAAACTTATAGGATATTACGATTTTAGCTAGGATAGTTGAGATTTGTTTGATGTAACGGCTACATAATATACCATACTAGTAAATAGTAAATACTCCTGTCTACTCCTACCTACTACAACACATAGAATCTAGAAAATTACGTAAATTAAAACCTCAGTGTTAGACAACGACTCTTTTGTCTAATCTCCACAGGGTCCCATTGAACCATCTTGTTGGTTTGATCATGCCACTAAAGGTATCGATTACCATAGCGGTATGACTCTAAAATAAAGTAATTAGCTTGCAAAAGGTCCTTTGCCAAGTGTGTCAGTTTATGAGTGTAATACAGTGAGGAATACAAGATGGATATCCGTAGGGAGCATGTAGCAAAGGACTAGATTGTATCGGATGATGCCTAATAAGGAATCAAATTTTGATTTCAATGAAAATAAAAACTATTAACTTAATCAAACACAAAACTACATGTGCTATCAACACATCAAGAGTCTTAAGATCAAGAGAACATGTAATAGAATTTGAGTTTTCAAACATATTTTTACTTTAATCAACGTAATTTCTTGGATCATTATTGAAATTGATTACATGATTTAACTAAACTCAAAAGAGTAGACTCAATAGTGAAGAATTTTGTTATGACATAAATCATCTTGTTAAGGTGATTTATCTATAATTAATAAGTACATAGTATTCTACTCACATAAAAAATTACTACTCATTCTTAGAATCACAGACCAATGACTACCATGTGACCCATTGCATATTTCTAACCTTTTGAAGAAAATGAGTTTGTACTTTTCACCAAAACCCACAACTCCTGATTAAACTTTTTTTTTTTTTTGACAACTTAAGTTGTATTTATTAAGTAATTGATTCTTCATTAGTTTCCAAATCAAAAGTGTTGCCAAGTGCATATTATCTAGATAATCCCACTAATTTCAAATCAACATTAGATTAATTCAATAGAACATTTACATACCAATTTCATCATTTGGAAACTCGAATAATTAAGTTCACAATTTGAAGTACATGTGTTTAGTAAGTGTAGAAGGATATTTCGGCAATTAGACTCTTAACCTAATTAAATGACATAGACCGGTCTTTTGGATTGGTGATAGTGTAAGGACCTGACTTACATCAATCTAAAATGAGGTAAGCTAAATCTCTCGGCTAAATATAATGCCTTAAGTATTATACATAGGCCTTCTTGAATGATATGTTTATATTGAATATTGCTAGCCAGTTTTAAGTTCATGAAATCGTTTAGTTAGATTTTGGTAACAACTGGATTTAGCAGCGGTGAAAATAACTTTATAAAAACATTTCCAGCTTCTACTCATATAAGTAGAAGAATTTTCACTTAAATAAAGCTTTAAAAGCTTATTACAAAACATAAGCTTCTTAACCAAGACCTTAAAGAAAAATACAGATTTCGAAAGATAAATCCATCTCCTTAAACAAAACAAAGTCAAAACAATTACAAATAATTCATCGGCTCTGTCTCACTTCACTCCTCCTCTTAAACCTCTAGGATTGCTTATAACTGAGCCAAACATCATCATCATCATACTAATGTAGTCATCATCAACATCTAAATCGTCATCATCTTATCAAAACAACACCGGTAAAGAAGATAACAACAACAATAATGAGCTAAAACCCAATACAACAGTAACATAGACACACTCGAGATGTCATGCATGATTAAACTAATGCAATGCAACAATAATTGGTTATTATCTTTAAATTAAAGAAAAACAAATAACACTAGAGCACTCATACTCCAAAGCAAGCCTCTAAGAATTTAGGGGTTCTAAGTAACTGCAGCTGCTCAGAAGGATGATATAGGCAGCTCAAATATCTATATCCCCGAAATCTAACCAAAAAGGAAAATAACCTTATCTAGGATTTACAACTATTATACACACTCTATCCATCACAGTCCATAATATAATAGGGCTCAACCAATTCCATAAACGTGAGTCGTACTATATTACTTCTGACCAATCAAGATAGACGTTATGCTGATATCATTTGCCCCATCAGCTACCTACTATGTCACTTATAAATACCATTGCATATAACGGAAGTGGCCTAAGCGCATAAACTACCGTAGCCTGCGCGAGACAAGGTTATCACTCTTCATACCGGATTCAATGACATAAGCATAAGCATCAATCATCACTTAAGCCGTCTTTAAGCTTTAAATTCATTTTAATATGCCTATCATATGCAAACATCACGTATGTCATTACATACCTTATATTTGAAATCCAATCAGAAATAAATGATAGATCAGAATCCATCTCAGAAGATAAACAAGGTATCCATGTCTATAGATTCAAGAATTAAACTCATATAAGAAATTATACTAATAATCAATTTACATCAAACTCATTTTAAAATATTATTTGATCAGATACTAATTAGAAACCCCACCATGGCTGCGAAGATCACCCTACCAAGATACGAATAGTTTTCCATTGTTTGTCAAAGTATTCTTTTCTCTTTATTTATGATTCTTTCATTATAAAAACACCATCATGTCATTCATATTCAAAAACATTCATATCCAAAGCAAACAAATATTTTAAATAACATATTTTATATGTTAAACATGGATTATCCTAATATATTAATCTAATCCAATTAGTAGCTATTAAACCCATTTTAACTTAATCTTAACCAAGTTGATTAAACTTAATTAATTTAATTCATTTAAAATCATTCAAGTCCATTTAGTCAAGTTGAACTTAAGTTTATTAGCTAAGTTCATGTTATACTCAACTACTAAACACAAGTTTTCAACTTGATTTGGATGTGTTACAACTTGAAACAATTAAAATTTAGGCCTTGATACTTGTACAATTTCCAAAAAAATTAAAACATGAAAGTTATAGACCTCTTTTTAGATTTTTGTAGCATCTTGAATAATCTCAATCTAAGTTCATATGAAAAAGTTATAATCAAAATATAAAACAGTGTTGCAACTAAAGAGGAACACAAGCGGATACATTATCCTGTGTTCTAGCCGTGGTGTTTTGGAAAACATGTCTTATTTTGAGTTTTGAGGTCAGACAGAAGCACATTTCGATAGAGGAGGTCATGTGCTAGTCATGCTTCTCCTCCGTAAGTTAAAAACATGAGTTTTAAAGCAATAGTAAAGAATACGACTAATCATAGCATCCTGTGTCCACCCTATGGTCTTTGCCTTATTTTATGTTACGAAAACTTAACTTATTTTTCGACTTGTTTCACATTATCTTTCATCATCTAACATCTTATACTTCATACACAAGCCTAGAATCATCATCTCTAATATCTATATTCATGTTTTACTTCATTTAACTTCAAATCATGTCATGAATCATTTAACCTATATATGTATATACTCACCTAGAAAATTTACATGTTCATGCATCCATTATATACCAACTTCATCACAATTTCTACATATAACTAACATCAATCCATCATATATACTCATACACAACAATCAAAATAACATAAAACAATTATACTTATCTCCAGCAAAACATGCAATTTGATCTTCTTTTCTTGTTGTTAGAGCTACTTCTAACTTGATTTCCACTTCCTATCTTATTTTCTAATATTGATTTCTCTTTTGGTTCTTATTGAAATTGAGATTTAGTGTAATGTATTGAAAGAAAGAGAAGATAGAATGAACGAGGAGAAGGAGAAGAAGAAGAAATGGGAAATGTAGAAGAAAATGAAAAGGAAAAGGAAAGTAAGGAAAGAGAAAAGAACAAGAAAAAAGATAAGAACTTTTAGGATATTTTTAGGATAAAGGTATTAGGCTTAAGACTTTTAGATCCATATTCTCAATTCTGAAAGTGTTTAGAAGATAATTTCAAAATCTATTGGTTAGAAATGGATAATTTAGAATAATGATCTTGTTTAGGAGTTTGGTTTATATCAAATCGATATATAACTTGAGCTTAGGGTCAAAAACTAATATTTTTAGATAAGCAGGTAATTTCAAAATTAATGGGATTAAGAATATGAAATTTTAGGCTAAAGTTTAGGGATTAAAGAATTCACTAAACATTTAAACAACATGATTAGGGGTTTAGGAACTCTAAATCTCAAATTTCAACTTAATCTATTATTAACTTAATTATGTCATCTTGTCTAATTATACCCTATAATTCATTTGATTTATTTAATCTATCCAAACTCAATTTTTAACTTCGGTGGAGGTTTAAGGTATTTCAGGCAAGGTTCAAAAATTCAGGTCCACAAAAGGATGTTAAAGGGAGGCTTGGCTTGGTAGGCTCAAAACAAGAATTGATGGATTGGTTTATTACAATCTTGGGCATGCATTTTCTCATGCACAAAAAGTAAAGTATCATTTTGGCTAATTTCAACTTTATTTAACTAAAATGGAGCTTATGTGGACTAAAATAAGCCTTAAGCTCTTTTATATTATAGATAGAGAATTTTAAAAGAGAACTACACTTCTTTTATATAATAAAGGCTCTCACACTCTTTTTAAGCTCATTTGCAAAACAAACATACTACTAAAGAAAAAAAGGCTTCAATATCAGCCGTTGATCCTTTAAAAATGATCTAACGGTAATCAACCATGCTTGATCTTCAACCATCTATCTAGATGACATCCAATGACTAGTATTAGCCACCGACACCTATAAATAAGAGACTCCTTTGCTCAATTGAACATTTTGCTTATAAGCAATGTAAAAACTCTATTGAAATATCTTAAAGAAAGATAGAAGCCTCTATTTAGTGAAGAACAGGTCAAGAACGATTTAATCTACTTAATTCGAGCTTTTGTCACACCTTTTGGATTAATCAGCACATCTATTACAAGCAATCGACTAGCTGCAACAATCTTACCATATAGTAAGAGTAAGAGGACAAAAAGATTATTATATATTCCTGTTATAAAATTAATTATTTAAAAAATCTCTATAAATTTGAACTCTTTACCATTTACCTTTATTCACTTTTCTAAAATATCAATTAAAATTTTCTTCTATATTTTTTTCATTTTTTAATCTTTGTAACCCAACCACCACCTCCATTATGACAATAAAATAAAAACAAATAAGCTACAAATAACATAATTTAGCAAACACTAGATCTAGTACAAATTCAAATCAAACATAAAATAGATGTAAAAATAAATATTAAATAAGATATAGTGAAAAAGAAAATCCAAACAGACCTTACCCATTAAAAACAAAAAAAAAACACACTCAATGACTAGGATTTATGCCCGGTTCTGTAACAGTGGAATCTGTCCCATCCACCTTAGCTTTAAGTCCATTTATTTATTTCATGGCGATTCTGTAGTATGACTAGAAGTAGCATAGTTTAACCCGATTAACCCTAGTCGCTTAGCTTATAAAAAGTCCTCAATAATCAACCAAAACACACCTTTTTATCGGTATATGAAGTCAGCTTGCGGGTCCTTCTGTCTTGACTTTATAAAATAAAATTCACACGATAATCGGTGCAAATTTACACGAGTTGAAGGAAATCAATAATGGAAATATTTCCCTTTTGATCCCATTTAGGACTGGTTTATTTGAAAGAAAATCCCTTGTTAGTAAGAAATCTTATTTATTAAAATTATAAGTAAATTACACATACCCTTTCTAAAATTTTTAAAATTGTGTAGATGACCTACTTTTTAAGAAGTCCACACAAGATCACTACTACTTTTTAGGGATCTATATGCTGAATTGAAAAAAAAAAAAAAAAAGGTGTTAATGTAATTTGCTATAAAAAATAAGTTTACATTTCATGAGGTTCTAGATGCTTATTTTAAAAAAAAAAAAGTCTGATATATACAATATTAAATAATTTCAAGAGGTGTCTATGCAATTTAGCCTAAAATTATTTTTCTAAAAATGACATGTCTTTATATGTTTAATTTGTAAAAATGTGTTAAGATGATTTTCAATATTTGACATAAATATATAAAAAATAGTGTAATGTCTAAATAATGCATTATTAAACTTATTTCATATTGAAAATATAATTCATAGGGAAATTCTAATCAAACTCAAATAGAATTCACCTTTTCGGAGTGAAAACACATGCGGAGAGTAGTTTGAAAAACTACTTTTCATTTTAGAAAGCGTATTGATTCTAAAAAATTGTTAAGGTTTTCCAATAAAACTAGAAAATGCTAACGCTTACTGATATAAACGAAAATAAAATAACATTTTTGGAAAATATTTTTCTCAAAGCAGGAAGACTTAGTTTCTCTCCACTTTTAGGGAAAAAAGGGTGGAAATGAATGGAAATCATGTAATATATCAAAAAGAATAAATCTAAAAGAAAATTTAAAAATATAAAGAAACATTTTAGTATATGAAATACATCAATCCTCTCCAATCTTGTGTTATTTTATCCCAACTTAGTCAGGCTACGCAACATTAAAAAGAATTATTCCATTGCATTTCCTCCTATTCTATCCTAACAGTACAAATAACCAATAGATACAATATTTTCTTTACTAGGTTAATGACTGTTTGGTACCTAAACTTTGCAAAAAAGAGCAATAAACTACCTAAGTTTTAAAAAAATCAATTTAATACTTGTATAAACTCTTCAAGGACACTATTTAAACCCAAGCTAACTCCTTCAGTGACATGGCAAATTCAGCCAACGAATGAACGACACGTGGTAAATAAACATTTAAAAAAAGACTTTATTTAACTTCTTAATGAACTTATTTTAGAAAATCCTAACACAAATGAAAACCTTAAAACGTCAGTTCATTCCAAAGACACCAGAATTAGCTCTGACTAAGACGCCATTGCTAATCTCCGATGCTGATCGAGCCTCTACTGTTAAGTTCAAATCACCAACTTTTGGTCACGTTCAGGACCAACCACCACTGCTGGGAACCATCGTTGAAAACACTCAAAAACCACTCTTATATAGAATTAAGGGAGTTGGTAGTCATTAAAAGGTTCTTAAAGTCTCGAGCTTTGGATGGTTAGAACGGAGTTGTTTTAGGGCTGCTGATGATTTTGGGCTTGAATTTGCTGAGTGTGTTCGCAGTTGTTATTGATTGTTGTTGGGTGTTATGGGTGGTGGTTTTGTATTGTTTTGCGAATGGGTTACGATTTCAAGGTTAATTTTGAGTCATTGCTCATATTTAGTTTTGGGTTTATGGCATTTGTGTGATGGTTGTTGGCTGTTCATATTTGGTTTGTGTTTGATATTGAGTTTGGTTTTGTTTTGGTTTTATGTCTTCAGTATCATGGTGGTTTTAGGAGTGTTAAAGGGTTGTTTCAATCTTTTGGAAGTTTTTGGGTTTTAGGTTTGACACTGGTGTTAGTGTTAATTCATAGTCGTTCAAGTTTTTTAAGGTGGTGGTCAGTGGTTCACATTTAGATGTAAGTTTGGTTTGATGTGGAGTGTGATAGTTTTAAGTTCAATTAAGATGGTGGATGTTGGTTTTGAATGGTGGTGGGTTTAAAAGTGGGTTTAGAATATTTGTATTTGTTGAGCATTGGTAGTTTTAGGTTTAATTGTTGTTGTTGTTTGTTGGTGTATGGCGTTGGTTTTGGTTGATTGTGAAAGACAATTGGTAGTGGGGGCATGGTGGTTGTTTTCATGGTGGAGATGGGGCAGTTGAGTTTTGTGTTTGAGAAAGAAAGACATATTAGAGAGAGAAAGATGGTGTGAGTGGGTAGAAAGCTTGCAAGAAGGAGATGAAACCTAATCGATGCCATTGTTACTTTTTCGAATTGGATTTACTCAACTTCCAAAATCATTACCTACACCTCTATTTCCAATTTCCATGCAGACGACATGGGATAATCTCCATTAATAAGTTTATGTTTTTTTAAGATAAATTTATTAAGAAGTTAAATAAAGCTTTTTGAAAATGTTTATTTACCACATGTCATTCATTCGTTGGCTAAATTTGCCATATCCTTAACGGAGTTAACTTGGATATGAACAATATCCTTGAAAAGTTTATACAGGTATTAAATTGATCTTTTTAAATTTTACGTAGTAAATTGCTCTTTTTTGCAAAGTTCAGGTACTAAATAGGTAATTAATCCTTCTTTACTTTTCTTTTCATCTATTTTTACCCATTCCCATTCTTTACGAAACACAAAATGAATACGATACTATGGCTAAAAACATATGCCATGCCATGGATACCTTATGTAGTTTGTTATAAGATTGTACTTTTTTGCGTTATTTTAATTTTTTTTTTAATTTAACATTGTGGGTACCTTGTGCCCCACCTAATGTCAATGGGGGCAGATTTCAACAGATTCAGGTATATATTTATTATATGAGGTTCTGTATCCTCTCCAATATTAAATACAACTTATGTTGTATAAATTATGCCAAAATATCACAATGTGTTTTGAATAAATAAAAAAAATTATAACGTTTAAAGAAATAAGTCAATTAAGGTCTTCATTGACACATATCACAACGTATTGGATCTTTTGAATTTTAATTGAATATTTCTCCTATTGACACAAGTTAATGAAGAATTATGTATCACGAAGGATTCTTCAAATCTCCATCGAAGAGAAAAGTTGAAGATTAAAAGAAAACAATCCTTAAAAGAAGAGTATAAGGAATGAAAAATAATTCATCTAATTTGTTACAGAGGAGAAGCACCTATTTGTATGTTTATGTTTACCAGACATTTACTAACTAACTGTTAAAACTAACATACATAAAAAAAAAAAAAACTATACTTCTAAAATAAAAAAACAAAAGCTATTTGAAATAAATAAAAGATATACATATATCTACATTTCGCCCTCAAGTTGGATTTTGGAAAAGATCCAACTTGGAACATGAAAAAGACAAAGAAGATTAAGTAAGAAGCTTAGCAAACATATCTGCCTGCTAATCACCTGAATGTATATGCTGCAAATGAAGAAAATCTTTGGCAATATCATCTTGTGTAAAATGAACATCGATTTCTATATGCTTCATTCTACCATGTTGATAAGGTTTATGTGCTATCGTGATAGCATATTTATTATCACAATGCAAAGAAATAGGAAGAGAAACTGGAATCTATAAATCATTCAACACATAAGACACCTAAAGAAGCTCCTTGGTGCTGTTGCTAAACTTCTATATTCGGCTTCAGCTGAAGAGGTAGAAACAGTAGTCTGTTTCTTTGATTTCTAAGAAACAATGGCAAATCCAAGTAAGATACAAAATCGAGAAGTGGAACGGAAATCAATAAGGCAAGATGCCCAATCAACATCAACATATGCAATCAACTCAAGATCATTATCAACAGGAGAAAATAGACCAAAATGAATGGTATGCTTCAAACAGTGCAACAAATGAAAAAGAGTTGTTAGATATGCAGAGCGTGGTACCAAAATAGATTGAGAGAGTTTGTTAACAAAATAAAGCAATATCAGGGCAAGAAATACTCAAATAAAGAAGACGCCCAACAATGGTTCGGAAAAATTAAGGATCAGCAAGTAAATCCCCTGTTTCTTGATCAAGTTTAATACTTGAAGGTAAAGGTGTTCGAGAAGGCTTACAAGTAGACATACCAACGGATTGAAGGATATCCAAAATATACTTCCTTTGATTAACCCGAACGCCAGAAGGACTTTGATATAATTCAATTTCAAGAAAAAAATTTGCTTCACCCAAATCTTTAATTATGAAAACAACGTCTAAGTTACTCTTTGAATCAACAATTGTAGCTTCATTAGAACCAGCCAATAAAAGGTCATCAACATATACCAAAGCAACCAAAAAACCATGAGAATCAAATTTAACAAAAAGAGAATAATCATTATCGGATTGTGAAAATCATTTACGCAACATAAATTATGTAAGTTCATGATTCCATTGTCTCGAATCTTGCTTAAGTCTATATAATGAACATTTAAGTTTACAAACTTGAGAAGAAGGGGCTTTAGTATAACCTTGTGGTAGTTACATATAGATGTCCTCATGTAGATAACCATGAAGAAAAGCATTGTTGATGTCAACTTAATGCAAAGGCCAATGTTTAGCAATAGCAACAGCCTAAATAATTTGCACAGTACCCAACTTTGCAACGGATGAAAAAGTATCATGATAACCTTCTCCTTCCACTTGTGTATATCTTTTGGCTACTAAACAGGCCTTCTATCTATCAACAGATCCATCGGGTTTATATTTGGTTTTATACACCCATTTACATCCAATGGCTTTTTTATCTTTAGGTAACATAGTAAGTTCCCAAGTATCATTCCTTTCTAAGGAATCAAGTTCTTGTTTCATAGCAAGCACACATTCCTTATTTTGAACAACTTGTGAATGACATCTTGGTTACAAGACAGTCATTACATTTGCAAGTGAAATCACATAAGCATCAGAATAAGGAAGAAAAGAATTATGAGGAAAAAGAGGATATGGAGCATGTGATTAAGATGTTTGAGGATATAGAACAATGGATTGAGGTATATGGAAAACAAATTGAGAGAATGCAGCAGCAGTATTAGTGTGATGCATTGTATGTGCACAATCTGTCAACCAATTTAGCAGTTTTCTTTCTCAAGTGGAATGATGCAAACAAGGACTTGAATCAGAAAGAGAATCAGAAACAGGAAAGGTAGATGAAGAAGCCTAATTAGCATTTACATGTGATTCATCATCAGGTAAAAAATCATAAAAATGATCAAACTCAATTTGCGGTTTAGAACAAACATGAATCACAAAAAGGAAAGCATGTTCAAAAGTTGAACATTTCGACTGTCAATGATTTGTTTATTTGACATGTCAAAAAGCTTGTATCCTTTTTGTCCGTGTACATAACCAAGAAAAATACACCTAACTCCTTTAGGATCAAAGTTATCACGTTTTGGTGAAGGTATGGTCGAATAACAGAGGTAGTCCATTACACGTAAATGAGCACAATGAGGTGGTTTATCAAAAAGAACTTCATTTGGTGTTTTCCAATTCAAGAGAGCCATAGGCATTCGATTTATCAGATAGGTGGAAGTTAAAATACACTCACTCCAAAAGTGTTTTGGCAACTTTGCATGGATGTTCAAGGCTCTACTAGTGTCAAGCAAATGTTTATGTTTGCGCTTAACTCTCCCATTTTGTTGCGGAGTATAAATGGTTGAACATTGATGCAAAATTCCGAGTTTATGAAACAAGGACTGAGATAAATGAGACATGAATTCTGAACCATTAGCCATTCAAACAAACTGAAGTACTTTATCAAAATGATTTTTAATATAACAAAAAAACTGATGTAAAATAGAGGGAAATTGAAATTTATTGTTTAAGATGTAAGTCCAAGTTGATCTACTGAAATCATCAACGATGGTTAAGAAGTAATTCCCACCTGTTAAAGAGGTTATCTTAAAGGATTCCCAAAGATCAGTATGTAACAAATGAAAAGCACAAGGGATATATTAGTACTCTTATGGAAATACAAAGAATGCATTTTTGCTTGACAACATGTATCACAAAAGAACTGCGATAAATCCAAAGCTTCACACATTATCAAATGTTGTAATTTTGAAACCAATGTATGTCCCATTCGTTGATGAATTAAACTAACATCATCAAATTTATTACATGAAAGAATAGAAGTATTATGTTCTACAAAAGAAGTGACTGCATTTTTAGAAGAAGAATTAAGAACATACAACCCATTACACTCTTTTGCAGCCGCAACAATCAACCTAGAGTTCAGGTCTTAAAAGAGACAAACATGATTGTTCAAGGTGATGGTTAGTTTGTTTATTTTAAGAACTTTACAAACTGACTTGAGATTGTGTATAAAGTCAAGTATATGTAACACATCTTTCAAAACAAGATTAGGAAACAACTCTACATGTCCTACTGTGTTAACAATCTTTGTTGTCCCATCTAGTAAACGAAAAAGAATGGGTTTATTTAAGGTTATGATACAGGTTAAGAGATATACGTGTGGAGTCATGTGATCGGTTGCTCCTGTATCTACTATCTAAGAATCAAAAGTGAAATTCATAACTGTTGAGCAAGAAGAAATACTTGTATTGAAAACAGGGTTCACAACAATCACTCCATCTCTATTTGCATTGTTCGACTGTTGCTTGAAAAGCTTAAACATTTCCTGACAAAAGGATTGAAAAACCCTACTATCTGCAACAACATTGTCAATTCTATCAGAATAAGACTCATCAGCAACAATATCAAAAGGAGAATCTATTGTCAAACTGGATTTTTCAACATTAGCTACTGTAGAGGTATGTTTGTTTCGATTATTCACTCGCTTTCCCTTATACCATTCGGGATACCCACCAAGTTGAAAACAACTCTCTATAGTATGTCCATCACCTCCAAAGTGCTTACAATTCAACTTTCCTTTCATCTTACGCTTATTAGTAAATGGAACAGATCTGTTAAAACTAGTTCTTCCTATTGAAAAAGCTACATTAGCAAGCTTTGTCATAAAAGTAATTTCTCGTTGCTTCTCTATTTGTTGAACTAAATAGAAGGCACAATTCATAGATGGAAGAGGTTTCATGGATAAGATTTGATTACAAACATATTCATAAGCATCACCCAAACTCATGAGAAATTGCATCAAACGTAATTTGACTCATAATCCACAATCTTATCTATCATACAACATGTATAGAATTCTATCCTACTGCACAAGCATGTTAGATATGCATGCAACGAATTCAACTCATCCCAAAATTTCTTTAGCTTATTATAATAAGCACCCAGAGACAAATTCCTTTGCTTCATGTTGCAAATTTCTTGTTGCAATTGATAAATGAGAGGACCATTAGATTGTTTGTATTGCTCTGTAATCTCATTCCACAATTCAAACGCAGACTTCGCATACAAGAAATTTTGTGCAAGATCAAGAATCATAGAGTTTAAAATCTAGTAATGTACCATAGAATCACATTTGTTCCATTTTTCTAAATCATTCAAATTCTCGCTAGGCTTATTAATTGTTCCATCAATAAACCCTATCTTCGACTTAGCACTAAGCGTCATTTTAATTGATCTGTTCCACAACATGTAATTCAATCCATTGAAAGGAATATTACCTAAACACATGCTAGGACTATCTGAATTCGAAAGGAAATGTGGATCAAGCAAATTCATTTCAACTCGATTGAGATCACTGTTAATTTGATGCGTCATGTTTAAATTGAAGGAAGAAAACTTACAGAAATTCAGAGACTTGCTCTAATACCATGAAAAATTACGTATCATGAAGGATTCTTCAAATCTCCATCGAAGAGAAAAGTTGAAGATTAAAAGAAAACAATTTGTAAGAGAAGACTATAAGGAATGAGAAATAATTCATCTAATTTGTTACAAAGGAGAAGCACCTATTTATATGTTTATGTTTAATAGACATTTACTAACTAACTGTTAAAACTAATAGACATCAAAAAACTGAACTTCTAAAATAAAAAACAAAAGCTATTTGAAATAAAGAAAAGATATACAAATATCTACAGTTAATAATGACCTTAATTAACCAATTTCTCTAAACATTATAACCTCTTTTTAATTATTCAAAACATCATGGTATTAAATAAACTAATCGTTAAATATTGTGACCTTTTAGTATAATTTACTAATGATTTTTTCGTTATACTTTTTTCAGCATCTAGTAAGTTGGATTTGAGTCCCTCAATTTTTCTTTATATTTCTAATTATAATTTATTAAATAATAACTTAGATTCCCCATAACTATGAAAAAAAATAAAAAAATAAAAAGATAAACAAAAATCATAATTTCCAAAGATTTTAAACGAGCGAAGGTAGCTTGTCATATGCTATTCAGGAAATAGAATCCCTGTTCTGTATGATAAAGTCATTGAAATCTGACAGCGTTGGCCATGACTGCTTCTGCTGGATACAGCACTCGGTACTATAAATGAATCTTATTTATGGTATTTGGCCTCTTGTTAAGGAATAAAATCCGATAAAAAGACAAGGAAAATCAGAAGGTGAGTATAAACAAGACAAAACACCCCCATCATGTCTATTTTGTTTCCTCATACCCCCCAAATTCAAAAACAATTCTTGTTTTTTTCGTCTTTTAAAATTGCTCCAAACCTTAACCTTGAGTTGAAGGCGCCTACAAATAAAATTTGAATCAATACATGTCTATATATAGATCAATGTACGACAACCTATTTTAAGAGAAACGAACACGATTAGTCATATACATATATCATGGAGCAACATCTGTTTCATCATGCATCAAGGGGACAAGAGAATAAGAGACCTCAGGAGTTATTGAATTCCAGGAGATGGGATGTAAAGGGTAGAATAATCATGAGATGTCCTAACACAAATTCCAGAACGATTTTGGAAACACATTCAAATGTTACAAGTTTTAGGGAAGACAGATTCGCATCCTCTTTCAGATCAAACATTTCTATACCTAGCACTGCTTCTTCTCCTGGATTTCCTTTGAAAGGTAAGTAATGCTTTAATTTTGACACATTTTCTTGCCCGAGTTAAATCGAGGATTAGCTTTTTGTTTATAACTCATTATTTGGCCCCATACCATTTAGTATATGATTTTTCAAGAAAAAAGGTGTAATTAAGAAACATGTACTATGAAAATTGAACTTCAGAGAGAATTCTGTGACGAAAAATTAATAAGATAAGTTCTATCTCTACAAATAGAATTAGCAATGATGATTTTTGCAACATAAATTTACTTTTAAAGAGAGAAATTTATGTGTAAAACTCAATTTTCTTGTAATGACGAAAATTCTGTCCTAAAGATTTTTTTGTCTTTACCTTGCACAGATGAAATAGATCCAGCAACCTACTCCTTCACAGCTGCTCTGAAAGGTAACAAGAGAAATATAAACACAGTGTTTCTTATACTATATAAAAATTGATGAAAGAGCTTGACCATAGTTCTTTGACATATATATATAGTATGTATGTATGTATGTAGCATTACAGCAAGGTCAGGACAATATGGCTGGGAAAGTTCATCATCATCAGAAAGGTTTGCACTCAATTCCAAATGGAATGATGCAGAGAAATATATTTGCAATCCATTATCTGGAGAAGTTCCAATGGAGTGCTTATCCGCTAAAACACTTGGCCAAAGAGCCTTCAAGGACATAACAAATCAAATCAATAATAATATGCATATCCGCACCAATCTTCCCCCTTCTCATCATGAATCAAAAACTAGGAATCCAAAACTTGCCCACGCAGCACAAGAAAATGTTGCTCCGCTTCCAACTCAAGGTCATTATCAAAATTCCCCTCTAATGGTATCCTTGTTTTACTCTTCCATGCTAGTTGCATGCCATGTTGATTGATTAGAAGCAGTATAATAGAGTTTTGGGACCTGACGGTATTTGCAAATCATTATATATGACAGTTCTTCTTTTTTTAAAAAAGTAATTTATCACTGCTATCGCCATGGCTTTGTAGCTTATTGGTATTACAATGATTTTTAAGTGGAATGAATCAGGTTTGAATCATTTCTTTAAAATCAGCTGAATTTAGTGTTTGTTTGCTTATATAGTTAAGCCTGATTTTGAATGTGGCATGTTTTAGGAACGAAAACGTTAGTCAAAGGATGGGACAAGACAACTAGAGATGTGGGAATCCAAAGCACGACCCCGAGCTAACATCACGTGCTATCAGCAGCACAAGTAGTCCTAGTCCTAGCCCTAGCGCTAGCCCGGTTTCAACAACTCAGTAGAAGAGATACTGTTAAAATGGTCCGAGGAAACATTGAGCTCGAGTCCATGGTTAATTCCACTGACAAGGTACTGATATATATATTATAGTTGGTTTCTTGCTAAAAAATATACAACTGTTTTGAGGAATTTGTTTTAGTGATTTCTCATAGATATATTACCAGGGAAAAACGCACCCGTGTTGCATTTGGGGGAAAAAGAAAAGAGGATGATGATTGTTTGTTATAGAAAGAGTTCGACACAATAAAATAACTACCTACCTTAAAAATAGATTTTTTTTACACAAATTAATAAAATTTACTTAATAATAATAGATAATAGATAATGCATTTATTATAGCATGGGTACATCCTATGTGGCAACAGGATCAATTAAGATAATACCTTATTAAAAATTAAAGGAAAAAGATTTTCTATCTTGCTGCATGCTTTCTTTTAATAATAATGCATATAATATATCTTAAAAATGTGATTTTTTTTTTTTGAAACTTTGCATATCCGTATTTTTTTACATTCATTATTAAATGTGCAACTATTACTATCAATGTGTACATATTAATGGCCAAGTTATAATAACTTTGTGCATTAATTTTTTAAACAAAATAGATTTTCTTCTTATCTTTCACTTTCGTTTCTTTCTTAAAAGGCGTCACAAATGATATCCTCAAATTTGACAAAATATGCAATCATGTAACTGAATTTTAAAATTGATCAATTGAATGAATTTAAAAATATGTTAAAGATATTGTTGGTGTGAAGACAAGTTTTTTTATGTACCAAATTAATCAATTTAAAATTTTATTTATTAAATTGATTAATTTTAAAATTCAAATATCTAATTGCATATTTTTTAAAGTTTAAGTATCGTAAGATTTACCCAATTAAATTTTCTGCAAATTGATAGACAGAACCTGTGAGATTGAAAACAGTATATTTAATCTAGACATAGGCATGATTCGGTTTCGAAGCGGGAATCGAACGGGAACAATCACCGGCGGTTCCAAAACTGAAATCGAACCTTGGTCGGTTCCAGAACCAGCTATGGAACCATCGGTTTCATTTTTCCTAGGCGATTCTTTGAACTAAAACCAGTGAAACCAGCGATTCCACTGGTTTCATTGAAAAAAATAAAAATATATTAAATATATAATTATTAATATTTAAATTATTTCATATAAATAGTAAAAGTTATTACTTATTCATAATATTTAATATATTATTATCAATAACATAAATAGATATAACTTAAAATCATACATAATTACTTTAATAAACTTTTTTAAAAGCAAAATTTATTTTTCTTAATAATGTGAGGCTATTTGTTGCATTATAATTTTCTTTTTATCTTCTAGAATATTTTACAATATCATAATACTAACTATACTTGATATCGAATGTGTTTGTATACATATAAATATGCATTCTAAATAATTTTTTTAAAATTTTAGTTAAATAATTTAATACTTTTAGATTCAATAATTATTTTGACTTTAAAATTTATTTTATTAAAAAATTAAAATTTATTTTTTCTTACTTTTATTTAAAAAAAAAAACTATTCTGGGATTCCAAAACCGGAACCAGGATCCGGTAGTTTCATGGAACCTAACCGGAATCGTGAGAGACGGTTCCGGCTCCGATTCCTCAATTTCAAGACCCAAAACCAACTATTCTAGTTCCGATTTGATTCAGTTCCGAAACCGTATCCATTAGTTTTCGTGTCTTATATCTGATCTGACATGTATTTTGGATGAAATTTACAGTCTAGCATGTTATAATTCACGCACTACGAGAAGATGAAACTATAAAATGAAAATTTGCTAGCATGTTATAATTCACGCACTACGAGAAGATGAAACTAATAAAGATGGCAATCATTACTCACCACAGCAAATTTTTCTTCTAATTGTAGCATAGGATGCCATTTTAAAATTTGCAGTACAAAAACAGCCATGGACCATATGTACTTTATTACCACTGTAATAAGCCTATCTCATTCAAACCGCCACTACGTTACAAATGTTTAAAAATGTTGGACATACTATGATTAGATGCACTCTGCATGCCAAATTACAAATTTCAAAATAAATTTTCTTAATTTCTTATAAAATAGGTTTTAAATTTAAATATTAACACATTACCCGAAAGACCTAAAATCAAAGGATGAGTCTAGACACGAGGAGACCGGTTCCAATCCGAATTGGAACCGCTAATTCCGATTTTGAAAATGGAGAACTAGATAACCGTTTATGTTGTAATTTTTTATAGGGAAAGAAGATTAAAGAGAATATTATACCATGAATGTTCAAGTTCAATTTGAATCCATTTTCAAGTTTTATACGTCTTGGTTTCTTTTTCATTTATTTTTTTGGAACTATCAATTTCATCGATTCTTAGCCGGAAATAAGATGGGCCGGTTTGATTCCTATTCTAAAACAACTAGTGGCGGTTCTAATCCGATTCTCGGTTCAGAACTAAACCATATCATGTTTAAATGAGTCTATCAACAAAAAATAAAATCCTATTATAATTTATCAACATGGTTATCATAGGTAAACTACCACTGACTTTTCACCCCTAACTACTGTTCTTTTTTCTAGTAGTAGTACCTTATAACTTTCATTTGGGCTACAAAAAAAGGTATTCATTCTTCATAGTGGATGTGACACTATACAATATAAACTAATAAAACATTATCAACACATTCACTTAACATAATAACTATATATTCCTTATCATTCTTCTTAAAGCTTTGTAGTTCGCTTTAAGGGAATGATAATTCAAAATAATTTTCTATTACATAAAATTATGAATATCAATTCATGACCCACACCATGAATTGTCATTCAATAATCTAATAAATACAATTATCCACTCTATAAAAAAATAAAAGGCATTATTAGTTGTTTTATTTTTTACATCAAGTGAATATCATTAAAGCATCTTTATCGTTGCATACTTGGTGGAAATTTCAAGGAATATGGGTGATGAGTTACTTATGCAATAAAGTGGAGTGCTTGTTAGGTTACTTAGCAACCAAAGTTACGTAGAGTATCTTTATCCCTGTTAGCTTAAAAAGTTGCTAAAAGTGTCATGTTAGCATATGAAGCAACTCTCCCTATTAAGCAACTCTCTACTTTATCCTTAATTACTTTAACAGAGTATTTATCTATATTTTTCAAATTTTTGTGGGTCTCATTTTATTTTATTATCCTAAAATAATGTTTATATATATTTTTTATAAAGATTAAATAAGTGAAATGACTAATGAGGGGAGGAGGATGAGAGAGTTGCTTTTCGTAAAATTTAAATTAGTGTAAAAGAAGCAATGAGAGGAGAAGTTAGAGGGTTGTTTACCCAGCAACTTTGGTTGCTCAGCAACCCAACAAGCAATCCACTTTATTGCATAAGCAACTATCACATCACTCATATCCCTAAAATTTTCACCAAGTACCCAAGGATAAAGATACTCTTAGGCAATCAACCCTCTCACTCTTTCATCCACTAACCATTCACACTTATATAATTTTTACAAAAGCCAACCTCCTATTCCTCTTCGATTGGTCATTTCACACATATTAATTTTTACAGAATATATATATATATATATATAAACACATTATTTTAAGGTAATAAAATAAAATAAGACCCATAAAATTTAAAAAAAAAAATTGATAAATAACTCTCTTAAAATAACTAGAGAATTACTTAATAAGACAATTGTTTCATATGTTAACATAGCATTTTAAGTAATCCATTAAGCAACCAGGAATAAAGATACTCTAATAGCTATTAGATTCATATTATATATATTGAATTGAAATTTAATTCTCCTTTTATTCTTGACAACAAAATGAATGAGCGACCATAATGCAAATCATAACATAAATCCAGAGCTACACCTACACTCCCTAAGACACTAAAGATACATGAACATATATTGCAAAATAATAAAACTTTAAACACATGTATGCTCACTTTATATATACATATATATATATATATATATATATTATTGAACATATACCCTCTATTCCTTTTCTCGATCAATAAGAACTGGAATAAGAAAGAACACGATGCCAGTATCACCGGCCAATTATGTAGTATGGTCTTTATTGATCAATGATCAAAGTTTAGACAGATTATGCTTTTCTTTCATGTTAGAGGCCTCGTGTATGTTGAAGTGATAAATAAATACTAATAAAATTTAATATAGACAATATTTACAAAATATTACATTGATGTTAGAAATTACTCATTCTAATATCATGTACCTAAATATAAATAATACTTATCTAGTATTCGTATATACATATACTGGTAATACCCTATTAACATTTTTCCGATCCAACTCCTTGTGTTAAACATTTATATTACGACAAATTTTATACGTCTGCTTTTAGCTGGCAACACTACACGAAATTTTGTATTTTTCTCTTTTCATAAAATTGATCCTCTTTTTAAGAAAAAATATTTGTTTGCTGATACCTCTGTCGTCTCATGGTTCTAGGGTTTTAGAGAAAAACAATTGTAGTATATAAAACGAATCAAAAGTACAAGTATGTTTGAAAAGAAGCTCCCGCCAAGTTGAGGGGACAAATTGGTGACATTGAGATTGAGTTGGTCTCTCTGTAAGACAAAAATAATGTCGCCCTCCTTTTTCTTGTTGCTTCCAGTTCTTCCATCGTCTATGCTTTCTTCTTGATTCTAACTCAATAACACTAAAGATTTGAATAATATTTAGGAAAATCCAACATTGCAATTTTCATTCTTTGTTTTACATTGATATTTTTCTCAATTTATGCTTATGCCATCACGTGCAATCAATAATGTTTTGAATGGTTAAAAAAATGAATCAATATTTTATAAAATAAATCAAATAAATATGAATGTTTCATAAAATTCATTTAGATTGACCTTCAATTAATTTTTATCGACTATCAAACTTAGATACTTTGAATTAATGTTTTACTTGGCAAAACATTAATTCCTCTTTTTGACCATTTAAAACATTAATATCTTATAATATAAAATTATCTTCAAATGTTAATTTTTTTTAACCACTTGAAATATTGATATCTTAAATAAATAAATAAATTCACTCTTAAATATTCATATATATATTTTTTGTAATTTATTTATTCATTTATTATCTTTTTACAAATACATAACTTGTGTTATTATCAATTGAATACCAGTCAATGCTTAATTAAAAATAGTAATGATGGCTTGTGATAACCCTAAATCATATACGCCTTACTCAAATCACTCTCAATTGAAATGATATTTTTGCATTGCACAATTATGGTTGTGTGCATGGACAGTTTTTAAAGTAATAACGAAAGAAGGAAGGGAAGAGAAGGGAGAAGGAATCAAACAAAGATGTCGAACACATTGAACACAAAACAGCAAACTCAAAAGTATTGCGTAAACGGGGACAGGAGGGTGCCTATCATGGATGAGTAAAAAGAACAAGAAGGAATATGTGCCCACAAAAAGATACACGTTTCTTACATGTTTTAGAGGGTGTTGACTGTTAAGAAAAAGGCATGACAAGTTACAGAATGGACATATTAAGGATTGTTGTCAGCATTTTCCAGGAAGAGCATGCTTTGTTGGGAGAGAAATCAGAGCAATAATCTATGTAATGTCAGAGATGAACATATGAAATTTTCTGAGTGCCAAAGTTGCTTTATGGTTTTCTTTCAAGTTTTGAAGGTCAGTAAAGCTTGTAGTGTTTGTCCTTGCCTTTTCATACAGCGCCAAAGAACCATGAGGTGTTGATTTTGAAATTTAGATTCGGGTGCATGCATTTCATTTATGTGAATCGTGAACACAGGGGAAATAAACCTTCTGCAGCATGAAATTCAGATATGGAAAAATAAATTAGAGAACAAACATTATTTAGATTAGCATATATTATCTAATTCAATTGGTATGAACGCTATCTTCTTATAAAAATAAGAGTTAATGTCAAAAATGGTATTTAAACTTTCGAAAAAGTTCAATCAAATTCTTGAAGTTTAGTTTTGAATAATTTAGCTCCTATAATGAGTTTTTACGTATATTTTTCCGATCATGAAGTTTGGTTTTGAATAATTTGATACATGAAACAAGTTTTCGTGTTCATTTTTCCTATCTAAAGCAAGTTCAATCAAGTAGGAAAAATATTAGTGAAAATTTATTTCGGGTATCAAATTGTTCATAAACACACTTCACGTACCTTATTAAAGTTTAATTTTTGCAAGAGTTCAGATATCAAATTGATCAAAATCAAATTTTAAATACTTAATTGAACTTTTACAAAAATTCAAGTATCATTTTTCATATTATCCTAAAAATAACATAGACTTAAATTCTCGTTTCCAATTGCATATGATAAGCAAAACACGAACGACTAAATGACGATGCTATTTGAGGATTAGAAAAGTCACTATGGAAACACAAAGGAAGTTTTGACACTTTAATCAAAATCTAAACCATAATCATTATACCGTGCAATATGTAAAAATTGGGATCGAGAGATCCTCTAATCTTTGCTAAGGCTAGCCGTCTGACGGAAAGTGACCGAGGATTTATTAGTAAGCTATCACCAGCAAGTGTATAAGAGCCGCTAACAAACCATTGAGGAAATTCACAGGCACACATGTCTAGGAACACTCCTACCAATCCATGCTAGCAAATCTAGCGGATTTGCTTAGATGATCGGTATCTCATTTGTATTTATATCTATAACTTGTCTGTATTTGTATTTGATGTATTTGATTTTTTTATAAATAAAATTATTTATTTTTTATTTGTATCTATTTCTTGATAAATAATTTATTTAAAAACATCTATATATCATCTGAATACAAACGAAACAATATTTCTACATATAATGCCATGGAAAATGAATCTCTCAATTTGACTTTGTTTATTTTCTATAAATTTACCTTTTAAAATGTTGCCAATAGTTGAAATTACCGACATAAAAATAACACCACAATAATGTCATAAGTATTTTAAAAATCAAGCAATTTCAACCATTAATTTATAAATTAAGTAAAATTGAGAGATAAAAAAATAGAGATGATCCATCAATGTTGTTAAGCTCATTAGCAAGGATCTGTTGTCCTTTTCTCATTGCTTAAAATTATTCCTGATTAACTTAATTGTCGCATTGATTTAGTCATCGAATAACTTTTCCGATTGACACTTGAACGGTTAAGACTTACTTTAGCTATTGTTCTATTTCAATTAAACTAGTTCTCTTATTACTTCAACTCTTGGAATAATTCCAAACTCGATTTTAGACTAGACTTAAGTCTGTTTGTTTGGATGGTTTATATTTAATATATTCATATTTTATCTGATCTATATATGTTGTTTGATTTGTATCTAGCCTGTTTAATCTTTTTATAAGTAAAATTGTCTGTTTTTAATCTGTATCTGTTACTTGATAAGCAATCTATCTAAAAATATCTCTATACCATCTGCACACAGATGAAACAAACAAATATTTGAACTATTAGACCTTTCTGACTCAGTTACAAATCCTACTATTCTAATAAGGTTAATGTCGCAAATGGTATCTGAACATTAATTAAATATGCAATTAGATACATGAACTTTAAAATTAATCAATTTAATAATTGAACTTTGAAAATAATCAATATAATACTTGAAAAAACTTTTCATGCACGTTAACAATACTTCTTTAGGTACTAAATTAATTAATTTCAAAAATTTTCAAACATTAAATTGATCAATTTCAATGTTTAGGTATTAAATTGATCAATTTCAAAGATTAGATATCTAATTGGATATTTTATCAGAGTTCGGGTACCATTTATAATTTCATCCCATGCTAATATGTTATCATCGGACATGGACCAATCCTTTTGGTTGGTAACATAAAATGACAATATTCATGTTCTTGATGCGAATGCTATGGCTTTTAAGTCAATTTTATTCTAGCCAAGTGCTTAGAGCTCAGAGATGCCTACTTTCCTTCTTTGCAAAGTGATGAAT
Source organism: Combretum micranthum (assembly GCA_024138025.1). Taxonomy (NCBI): domain Eukaryota; kingdom Viridiplantae; phylum Streptophyta; class Magnoliopsida; order Myrtales; family Combretaceae; genus Combretum; species Combretum micranthum. The sequence continues at coordinate 151,343 of JAMXBD010000863.1, read as the reverse complement.
TTTCTCCTTATCTCGTCTCCTCTCTCGCTATACCTTGAACCATATCCATTACTTACGGCCCGTGGTTGGTTTCCGCACCAACGTCCACTAGCAGAAGAGAAGCCTAAGAATCTCTTTACTAGGGTATAAGCAGTGAGTTCACTCGACTAACAGATTCGTTTATGTTTTGTCTTGGATTAGGCTTTAATAAGTGAGACTCACTACTTCCATGGCATAAGCAATCTATCTCACTCCATAATTTATATATAGCTTATATAAGTTACTCCAATTTTATTTTATCTTATTTTATTTTTTTTTTGAAATTGTAAATGTAATATATAATTTAATTGGATATACTAATATTTATGGTTTATTTTTGCTATTTCATACTCAAAGTTCTATATTATCGGTTTAAAATTACAATTAAATAGTCAAACATTAATTTGAATAATTGTAACAAATATAGAGCAAATTACTAAAGCAAAATGACTAATTAATAGAACATGATGATTCCAAATTTTATCGAGAACAGATAGGGTAGAAATGTAGAAGTCTCGGTAGAAATAACAACATACTACAACAAATGCAACAAGTCTAAAATAAGAAGGAAAAAATAGAAAGGCAATTTAGGTCTATGAACATGACAACACTACATCTAAGTTGAGATGTACCACAAGCTTCCTATGATGTGGCAACTAAAGTAAAGGGGTGATAATTGTAAGCCAAGGGTAGCGTTGAGCTGTAGTAGAGTTAATGTTGTTAAGAAGCCAACTATGATTAAGAAAGTGGCTGCTAAGATGGTCCAACCGACGGTGAGGTCATGGATACGAGCCAAGAGGTGGCTAGTGCTGGGAGGATTGACCACCTAATGGTGGAGCCCATCTTTTTTTTTTTGGGGGGGGGGGGGGGGCCCGGGGGGCGCTTTGGTTGCGTGGGTGGGGGAGGGGAATTGGTGGTGAAGGCAAGCCTTTAAGCTAATAAGAGCTGCCTAAGGATCTAAATGGTGGTAGAGGCGATGATTAGGCATAATAATATGGTTAGCTTCACCAACTATAATACATGTTCTAGTGCCGTTGTGGAGGAAAGGTGCCAGAGTAGACAGTAGAGGTGGGCAAAAAAACTAACCGAACCTAACCAATCCGTTATCGAACCAATCCAAACCAAAAATATGGTTTTTTTTTTTTTTAATGGTTTGGTTTAAAAATTTTTCAATCCGAAGCAAACCGTTTAGAAAAATATAATAATATTTTATTATATGTTTATATTATTTTATTTTATATTTATTATTTGGTGAATATTAGTTAAAATCAACTTGTTCATTTTTAATTTTTAATTTTTTTAGCTCATGATATGTAATTTTTGTTGATGATGAACTATTGTTTTTTTTAATAGCTTATAACTTTATAAAGTATGAAATTTATTTATTCGGTTATAAATTCTTATTATGTATTAATTATTTAATATATTTTGCCAACGGATCATTTTATTCATTGATGAAGTTTGTTGATAGATAATTTTTTATTTTATCTAAATTTATTAGTAGATAATTGATATGAAGGTTTTATTAAAAATTATAAATTATGACTTACTATGTATTGGTTGATAAATGTATTGTATTGGTGGATAACTGATTTTATAGAGAACTATAGATTAAAAGTATGATGAATTCATAAAGTATTTTATCATGATTTATAATATGAACTTTGTAAAATGATATAAATATTTAAGTATCTACACAAATATAAAAAAAAACTAGAACAAAGAAAGTTTTAGTTAGAATTTTGATTTAATCCGTAATCCAAACCAAACCAAACCGTTATTTAATAGTTTAAAATTTTTCTAATCCAAGCCAAACCGTTACTTAATGGTTTGGTTTGGGATGAAAAAAACCAAACCGTAAATTATTGAACATATACTCTCTATTCCTTTTCTCGATCAATAAGAACTGGAATAAGAAAGAACACAATGCCAGTATGCAATTATGTGGTATGGTCTTTATTGATCAATGATCAAAGTTTGAGATAAATTATGCTTTTCTCTCATGTTAGAGGCCTTGTGAATGTAGAAGTGATAAATAAATGCTAATAAAATTTAATATAGATAATATTTATAAAATTACATTGATGTTAGAAGTTACTCATTACTAATATGATTTATCTAAATATAAATAATACTTATCTAGTATTCGTATATACATATAACTGGTAATGCCCTACTAACATTTTTCCGATCCAACTCCTTGTGTTAAACATTTATATTACGACAAATTTTATACGTCTGCTTTTAGCCGGCAACACTACAGGAAATTTGTATTTTTTTTCTCTTTTCATAAAATCGATCCTCTTATTAAGAAAAAATATATGTTTGCTGATGCCTCTGTCGGCTTATGGCTCTAGGGTTTTAGAAAAGCAATTGTAGTATATAAAACGATTCAAAGGTACAAGCATGTTTGCAAAGAAAGCTTGAAGTTTAATTTTGAACAATTTAATACTTAAAATAAGTTTTCGAGTATATTTTTTCTATTCTAAAGTTTGGTTTCGAATAATTTGATATCTGAAATAAGTTTTTACCTTCATTTTTTTATCTAAAACAAGTTCAATCAGGTACAAAAAATATAAGTGAAAATTTATTTCATGTATTAAATTATTCAAAACCAAACTTCACGTACCTGAATTAAAGCTTTTATAAAAATTCAGGTACTAAATTATTCAAAATCAAATTTCAGATATTTCATTGAACTTTTACAAAAATTCAAATACTATTTTTCATATTATCCTAAAAATAATATAGATTTAAATTCTCTCTTCAATTGCATATGATAAGCAAAACACGAGCAACTAAATGACGATGCTATTTGAGGATTAGAAAAGTTACTATGAAACACAAAGGAAGTTTTTACACTTTAATCAAAATCTAAACCGATAATCATTATACCGTGCAATATGTAAAAATTGGGATCGAGAGATCCTCTAATCGTTGCTTAGGCTAGCCGTGTGACGGAAAAAGGCTGAGGATTTATTAGTAAGCTATCACCAGCAAGTGTATAAGAGCCGCTAACAACCATTGAGGAAATTCACAGGCACACGTGTTTAGGAGCACTCTCTTACCAATCCATGCTAGCCAATCTAGTGGGTCTTTTTAGATGATTTGTATTTTATCTATATCTGTATTTATAATTGATTTATATTTGTATATAATCTGTTTAATTTATTTTGTGAGAAAAATTTTTTATTTTTCATCTGTATCTGTCTTTTGATAAATAATTTATTTAAAAACATCTATATATCATCTGCACGCAAACGAAATAATGTTTCTGCATGTAATGGCCTTGGGAAATTAATCTCTTAATTTGACTTTGTTTATTTTCTATAAATTTACCTTTTAAAATGTTGCCAATAGTTGAAATTACCAAGATAAAAATAACACCACAATGATGTCATAAGTATTTTAAAAACTAAGCATTTTCAAACATTAATTTATAAATTAAGTAAAATTGAGAGATAAAAAAATAGAGATGATCCATCAATGTTATTAAGCTCATTAGCAAGGATGTTGTTGTCCTTTTCTCATTGCTTAAAATTATTCCTGATTAACTTAATTGTCGCATCGATTTAGTCATCGAATAATTTTCCGATTGACACTTGGACGGTTAAGACTTACATTAGCTATTGTTCTATTTCAATTGAACTAGTTCTCTTATTATTTCAATTCTTGGAATAATTCCAAACTCGATTTCAGACTAGACTAAAATCTGAATGGTTTATATTTCATCTATATTCATATTTATATCTGATATATATCTGTATTTGATTTGTATCTGATCTGTTTAATCTTTTTATGAGCAAAATTATCTGTTTTCATCTGTATCTGTTCCTTGATAAATAGTTCATCTAAAAAAATCTCTATGTCCTCTGCATACAAATGAAATAAACAGACATTTGAACTATTAGACCTCCCGGACTCAATTCCAAAACCTACTATTCTAATAGGGTTAATGTCGTGAATTGTACCTAAACTTTAATAAAATATGCAATTAGATACCTAAAATTTGAAATTAATCAATTTAGCACTTGAACTTTGAAAATAATCAATATAGCACCGAAAAAACTTTTCATGCACGCTAATAATACCTCTTTGGGTACTAAATCGATCAATTTCAAAATTTTTCAAGTATTAAATTGATCGATTTCATAATTCATATATCTAATTGTATATTTTGACAAAGTTCAGGTACAGTTTATAATTTTATCCCATCCTAATATGTTATCACCGGACGTGGACCAATCCTTTTGATTGGTAACATAAAATGACAATATTGATATTCTTGATGCGGATGCCATGGCTTCTAAGTCAATTTTATTCCGGCCAAGTGCTCAGAGATGCCTACTTTCCTTCGTTGCAAAGAGATGAGTTTCTACTTATCTGGTCTTCTCTCTCGCTATACCTTGAATCATATCCAGCCACATTACTTACGGCCCATGGTTGGATTTCCGCACAAGAGAAGCCTAAAAAGCACTTCGGTAGGGTATAAGCAGTGAGTTCACTCGACCAACAGATTCGTTTATGTTTTATCTTGAATTAGGCTTTAATAAGTGAGACTCGGTGCTTACATGGCATAAGCAAGCAGTCTCACTGCACAATTTATATGCGAGCCTCACGGCATAACTTATATAAGCACCTTAGTGCCACTACTTATTTCAATTTTATTTTATCTTATTTTATATTTTTGAAATCGTAAATGTCATATATGATTTAATTGGATATACATAATAATTTATGATTTATTTTTGCTATTTCATACTCGAAGTTCTATATTATCGTTTAAAAATTACAATTAAATAGTCAAACATTAATTTTAATAATTGTAACAAATATAGAGCAAATTACTAAAGCAAAATGACAAATTAATACAATATGGTGATTCCAAATTTTATCGACAATAGATAAGGTAGAAATGTAGAAGTCTTGGTAGAAATAACAATGTATTACAACAAAGGTAACAAGTCTAAAATAAGAAGAAAAAAACAGAAAGGCAACCTAGGTTCTATGAACATGACAATACTAAATCTAAGTTGAGACGTGCTACAAGCTTTCTATGATGTGGTAACTAAAGTAAAATGTTATAATTATAAGCCAAAGATAGTGTTGAGCTGTGTTAGGATTAATGTAGTTAAGAAGACAGCTATGATTAGGAAAGTGGCTGCTAAGATGATCCAACTGATGGTGCTATAGGAGGTCATGGATACAAGCCAAGAGGTGGTTGGTGCTAGAAGGATTGGCCAGCTCATGATAGAGCCCATGGCGCAACAGGGTATTAGTAACAAAATGGTGGTTAAGATAGGCCCTGAGCTAGTAGGAGCTACCTAAGGATCTAAATGGTGGTAGAGGCGATGACTAGGCATAAGGATATCGTTAGCTTGACTAACTATAATACCTGTGCTGGTGTGGTTGTGGAGGGGAGGTGCACAGTAGACAATGCATGTAGAGGCGGACGCAGGATTGTATGACTGAAGGGGACAAATATTAAAATTATTTATTAATATTCACTCGTTATTACAATTATATTACTTCTTATATATTTGTGAGAATTTCATAATGATTTCAATGTGATATTTTTTAAAACTCCTTTAAAAAAATTCATTCAACCAATAATTAAGAGTATTTTGTGTATTTCATTAGAGATAATATATATGTCACTTGAAAAATAATTATTAATAAAAAAATATATAATTAATATCTATATAAATTTTTCTTTTAATAAAAAAATCATAAAATACATGTAGACAGGATATTTATTCAATAATTCGTATTCGTTTTCTTAGCATTATATGTAAAAAGAAATAATGTTACTAAATCAAATTATATAATTAATGTGCAATATGATTACCTTTTATACACAAATAGATTATAAATTACATGTAGATAGGATAGCTATTGATTAATCCATGTATATTTTAATAACATTAATTGAAGAAAAAACTGTTACTAAATCAAATTATATAATTAGTGTACAATAAGATTCAAATGTAATATGGATAATAATAATTATTACTTATGGGATACTTTGAATATAAAATGGTTACTAATAAGAATTTATTTAGTTAAATAATTTTATGATGAGAGAATTTAATATTATTAGTTTTTGTGAAAGAAAAGTTAAAAAGAAACACACACACATAAATGAATGTTAGTGTAAGAGAGAGAGAGCAGCTAATGTCATAAATGAATGTTGAAAAAGTGAAAAAAAGATACACTAAAGAAAATTGAACCCATGACCTCATGGAGATAAATATAGATACTTAACCACTACACCATACTTAGTTTCATGTCAAGGTCCAATACATATAACACATAATTTCTTTCTTTTTCAAAAGCATATATAAATTAATTATTCTTGAGTCTGAGGGGGGCCAGGGCCCCATTACAAGGTGGTTGTGTGCATACCTCGCTCACTCTATCTTAAGTCATGGTCCCTAACACTATCAGAGATAATTCTAGCTTCATGTGTAGGCTACCCATAATAAGCTCGCCTATCCTCCAGGATTATAACACCATATCCTAGACATCAATGGCATCCAAATATGTTATCTAGTATCATGATGGTGGTGTTGATCATTGATGTCCTGCTAGTTTAAACAACCAAAAAGTCCTCTTCTTTTCTATCTTAGACATCAACTCCTATTTAGAATTATGAGACAATTATTCGCAGGGTAACAAATAAAGAAATATTAGAAAATTGTAATCATGTATCCCAATATTGGTGTGTATCATTCTCATTTGCCTCATCTGACACCCACTTGTCAGTAGCCTCACCATCCTTCTTCTTGACACGTGCCTTCCAATAATTCTATATTAGTGTGTATCCCTAAAGGAAAAAAAATGAATAACCTAATATAGTACCCATAAAAGATATCTCTCATGAAAGAATGAGAAAATAAAAGTTGTACTTACATGTGTGATCCATGATAAAGATACTTCATCTTAGCATTATGCATAATCTTTCACTTCTTTTCATTGTCTACACTAACCCTAAATCGATGCTACAAAAGGAAAACCAATGAATTATTTGATGTGTGTCATGTGAAAATTCGTGTGTGGACCAATAGTTTGCAAAATGACTTACCCTAAATTTGGGGTTAATCTCAAAGAAATGATATAACCTTCTTTACTCTTCGACTTATGCCCGAATCCCACTATTAGCTGACTCACCGTTACTTCACAACCGCCCATCTTATTTCACCAGTGATGTCAATTATAGCTGACTTGATTATGTGACTTGCTAGCAATCAAGCTTAGGACCATCCACCTCTTATTGATGCTTAAATTGTTGGTGGGCACCTCGAAATTTTACTACAAATTAATAAAAGATAGTACCATTAGTAAAGTAAAAGGTGAATAAAAGCTAAAAGATAGCATAAGATTAGAATTATTATAATGACTCACCTAATGCCTGGTGATATGACTTTGGAAAGGTTGATCATGTCTTTCCTTCAGCCTCTTCGATGTACAATCTATGGATGCTTAATGATGTAATAAGAACCTTAAGCTGATCATCCTTAAATTATCATACATGATCACCTAGTAACCTTTTAGTATATCAATCTCTTAGCCTATGTCAAGATCTCTTAAACTTCTCCTTTGTTTGCTTCCCTTTATACAAACCCTGCCCTTTAGCCTCCTTCTAAGGCGCAACACGCCTTGTCTCCTTAGACTCCACCCTCGTAACATCAGCCTCTCGTCGGTAGGTCCATCGTCCATGGAAAGCTGAGGGTGTCATGTCCTCACCTTACGCCTCTTCTTTTAATCCATGAAAAAAAGAAGTCTCCATCTGCTATAATTGATACCCTTGCAAAACAAACATAAATAATTAACATGAATAACTAAACAATTTAGAAAGAAAAGAAAAGATGTGCACACACCATAATAATAATATAACCTACATACTGATCTAGTTACACTGCCTAGTCTTCGAGGATCTAGTCTAAGAAATCATCCTCAATCCTATGAATTACAATGATAGAGCAATAACAAAATCGTATTGAGACAAATTAACAAATAAGAAACTAACCTAATTATCCCTATCAACTATCCCATTCCTCATTGCTGTAATTAGTGGAAACAACATCATCATTGTTAGCATCACTAAAACTCTCACTTGGGTCAAGCAAGCACACCCGGTGTTCGATGTCATCAAAGATGCGCTCAACTAGTATTGTCCAACGTATAGCAATGATTTGTTGAAAAAGGCTCATCAATAGTAGACTACAAATAGGGACGAACCCTCTGGGGGGCCTGGCCCTAGGCCCTCAAGATTCGAGTATACAATGAGGAAAAATCATGTGATATCATGATTGGATTGGGTTGAATCTGAGTAATTTACAGATCTAATGCTTTCAATTGTGATTTAGGGTTTATAGAATATTTTCGGGTTTTTATGAATGATGAAACAGAAAATTATAAGATATGAATGATTAATCCTTGGATATGACCCACCAAAGATAAAATCGAAGTAGTTGGTCTATTCAATTAATATTACTTACGATGACAAGAAGCAACAAGAAACAATTTGAACAAAACACTTAATCTTATTCAAGAATGCAAGTTTGTCACAAAGGACATTACAAAGTTACTAAGGGTAAAATAAGCAACAAAATCTAATAAGTCTATCACTAATAACCTTTATATAAACCCACAAGTCGAGTAAGAGCAAATATGGAAGAATAAAAGACAAACTAATAAAATAGGAAAGTAATATTTTTAAAAAATATGTAAATAGGGTCTAAGATCCCCCTGTTAATCACGGCATCATCTCCTCCAATCACAATTCTTCTTCCACCTTCAAACAAATACAACCATGATATGGCTAGTTACAACTGGCATCACGAGCTTGATGACGTGTTATCTCGTCAGATCTTTGATTAATACAGCGATGACGTTCTTACGGACTCCAATACGGCCGTATTCTTGATCGTGGCTTAGATCACAAGCATGATAGTGGTCATTATCTCCTTCGATGTGCAATGTCTCAGTTTGGATTCAACTACAGGCTTCATTACAAGCATTTTCTCCATTATGTCAGTGTTATGGCCATTTCAGAGTGCGTGATCTCCTCTGGAGATGAATTTCCGAGGATAAAAAATCATATCCCACTTCAAAGTGCATAAGATATCCTCTAAGGAAGCTCACTTCATCATCATTTGGATCATTTGTTAGGATTCTTCGAACTAAGTTCATCAAGCCCTTAGCTCTAGATCGAGTTATTGGCCTAAGTGACCCATGATTCGTATCATATCAAAAAGTCGAAAACAAATAAACAAACTTGGTACTTGGTAATGTAGTGCAATGGTGGTCGAGAGGACATGTTACATCCTGTAGATCGCTAGTTCGATTCCTAGCTTTTGCGTTTTGACCATACCCTCAAGGCTATTTTAGCTTTTTTCTATTTTTCTTTATTATCCATCAGGGAAGTTAAAAGTGTAGATTAGTTCCGAAAAGGAAATAAATAAAACCTTTCTTTCCTTCATGTATTTTTTCATCTTATGAAAGATTATTAATAATACAACAATTTTTCTTGCTTTGTTCAAATTTTCTCTCACTTTAAATTTCATATACATAAAAGTTCAAATGTTATAAATTAGATTTATAATTCTTTAAGTAATTGTTTTGAATTATTTAACAATTATTATATGTTAATTAATTATACAATATTAGTAGTAAATACTTTAGAAATGATGAATTAAGATATTCAATTTTTTTCATTTTATCGACTAGTAAGTTAACAGTGGAAACAAATTCCCAAAAGTGAACAAATAAAAAAAAGAAGAAAATAAATAAAACCTTTCTTTTCTTTATATATTTTTTCATCTTATAAAAGCTGCTTAATAATATAGCAATGTTTACTACACAAACTTTATTCAAATTTTCTAGCACTTTAAATTTCATATCCATAAAAGCTCAAATGCCATAAATTAGATTTATAATTCTTTGAAGAATTATTTTGAATTATTTGACATGTATTTTATGTTAATTAATTATACGATATTAGTAGTAAGAACGTTGGGCATGATGAATTAAGATATTCAATATTTTTTTTCATTTTATATAGTTTTGAAAATTGAAAAATATAATACTAATAAAAGGAAAATTCCATGCCCCATCATGTGTTTTAAAAAAGGTTTTGTAAGATCTCATTAATAGGTGAATTCTAAAAGTAAGATTATCAAACCTATATTGTATTAGCAATTACTCCATACCAGTAATAAATTGAAAGATATATGATGACTAAAATAAGATTCTTTCCTATTATGTTTGTTTTTCTTATACCTACATTAGTTATAATTCTTTATTATGATTTTTGAGGATAAGAAAGAAATCTATCAATAAGAATATAGTCTTTAATGTTAAATTGTATGGACTTATCTAGGGCCAAGGGCCTTCCTATTCGAAAAATTCATGTAGTGTTTCATTAGTTAGTATTTTGGTGAATTTATTAGAGTTACTATTTATAAATAATATTATTTTCTAATTTACTATTCAATAAATGTCTTGAATATATAAAAGTGGTTTCTCAAAATAGCTTGTGAATAGATTAATTTATATATATGCATGCATATGTATATAATTGAAAGTCGTATGGCGAAGATTTTTCATCTTACACATAGCATTTTATGATATTAGTTACTATATTTTTGCATTATTAATGAAAGAAATGTCTTATAAACATAGATAATCATCATGAAATGTCACATGAATTGAAAATAGCTTTTTTTTTTTTTTTTCCTTTTTAATGTATGTGGTATTTTATTAAGTATTCAATTACTCATTAAAACACTCAATAAAATATTATATTTTATATTATTAGGAATTTAAATAAATCACAATATTGTAATTTCACTATTTAGAATTTCTAATAAAAGAAATTTTCACAACATAACCTGCAATTAGAGTAAAAAAAAAAAAAAAAACCTAAAGTCTTATAAAATCTAACATCAACTTAATAACTAGGAAGATTGCAACAACAACCCCAACCCCCTCCCTTCGCGCAAAAATCTACCAATCCTGCATCTGTCCTGCGCTGCAAATCTATCTCATAATCATTAGGCTTTTTTGGTTTGAAAAGGACCTCAACTAAATAAATGACTATAGTGTACTTTTTGCATGACCCTCCAATCACTAGAATGGTTTCTCAAGTCTTTAAAGTAAAAGACCTACTGGGCATGCTCTACAAGAATGAATAGGTCATCGCCATACCATGTTTAGTGTGTATTCATTGAGATGAGGCCATTGTCGATGCTTTCAATTTATCTTAATTTGTATCACATAACCTGCACTTAAATGAGAAAACATGGTGGGACCCCATATAGTTTAATTTAGTCATGTCCACAAGCGTGACATAGAAGGTAATGGTATGCCCGTGACGTTTGCCTATTACGTATGCACCACCATTATGCAATTCCATGGTGTCCTCACTAGACTCATGCTAAACTTAACCCCATTAACAGCGCATGCTTTATAATTGTACTAATGAACATCCAAGTCCCAATATAAAGTCTCTAACTCGTCAAGTATATGTGGCTCAAGCATGGACTTCAGTTGCAAAATATGCACAAATTAGAGAAGCATAAATACTAATCTTCACATATATGAGTTATTTGACAAAAAAGGCATACTTTACCTTATTTTTAAGCCACTTAGAAACATGTATGCTCACGAGTTGGCTTATGTTATGTGATCCATATGCATAAAATTGTTTCATAAACTCCTCGATCTCAAATAAATTAATATTGACACCAATATATAGTGTTAACAATGTAGATTTGAAGAAATTGAAACCACTTGCCTCACATATGGCTACACATTGTCATAATTGTTGAACACCATCCAATGCATCTTGTTAATTTCATTTTCCATACTTGCTATAGTATATGTGCCTATTGGCTGTACAAGTTGTGCAAATATTTGAAAACATATGCTAGCTGGAACCCTTTCATAGGGGATCACCCCATAATTGGTAAGACTTATTTATTCTCGAGTCCATATTCTTTAAGTAGAGAGACTAAGGTTAAATGCTTCCCCTAACAACGTATGACTTGATGATAAAACCCTCTAATCTTACCCTATTTCTATGATCTCCCCAAAGCACTTCTAACTATCTATATCGAAATGTCTGACTTGCAACTACGTCATATATTTTGACACCATTTGCCTACGATTCCTGTAACTCTTCTACGAAAGGCTATAGCAATGTGGCTACACATCAATATCTTTACTAGGTAAACTCAAGCCCAGTATTAAGAGAGACATCATTAGAAAAGAATTCTCCATAGATCTCTAAGGTAGAATTGTTATAGATGAATAGAAACACCGACCATATGTTATATGTCGTGCTTAAGTTCCATTACAAATTAAACACATCTATTATAATACTTAACCTTACGTTCCAAGATTTAGATGCAAAACTAGGAAATTTGACACTCAAAACATTCAATTACTTAAAGTTTACAAGGATTTTTTAGTACTCCTTCCTTACCAACATATTTTTGCTTATGCTATCTTGTCCCTAGTGTTGTCTTTCAGCACATAAATAATAGTTCAATATAAGAATCAATCGAAAATGCCACATGGCTTTAACTTGCAACCTTTTTATTTAAGGTGAATTTCACACCTTACTTCGCTACTCACTAAGCAACTATCAAGGTTTTGAAACTCTTTCTTAAACAACACACAATGATTTGGGAAGCTTCGATTACATTTGCATCCATTTCAAACTATCTTGATATCTTGCGAGCATCTTAATAAGAAGAGGGCAACGAGTTATTATCTGATAACCAATTCTTAACAAATTGTTCTGCACTAATATTTAAATTCATCATTTGTATCACTATTGGCAACACCGAAAACTTGGTATGCCTCAGATATACCAGACACTTTACATTTTCAAACATCCCTATCCATCTTATTCCATCTGCTTCAATAGTGGCATGTTTGTCCTCTGTATCATCCTCCTCTAGATTACTTAAATTGGTAGCTAGATTTTCCAAAAGTCGTGGATCAACTTAGTCATCGAATTAAGTGTACAAATCCTAAATATTCTTGTTGCACACAACTACATTATTAGGAACCATGTCTTCATTGTTAGTTTTAGCTATAGTTTTAGCTAACATCTCAGCATGAAAAATCCATCTCAAGTGTGTCTTTGTTGTTCCCCTTGACAAAAGATGATGCTCAATTATTTCAGTAGTCACCTCAATGAGTTCAGAAAGTCCCTGCATGAGTATCTTATCAACTCGTTTCTTGCCTATGATGCATCCCCACTTCTAAAAATCCTCCAACTCCATTCAAATACTCCCTCAATATTAGGTCACGGATAATGTGTCATAATTATTCTAGAACCCTAGACCTATTTACTAAAAGGTATCACGTCACTGTAGTATTGTGGCATATATACTTTTTCCCTATTAATTGGTCATTTATAGACATTATTCACCTTAATAAATATAGAACTTAAGTTAAACTTAATACTAACTTCATTAAATCGTAACGCCCTAAATTAAAGGCATTACAACTTGCAACGTATCCTTTCCTCATAAGAACACACCAAGGCTATGAAATACTAATTCACAAATTATACCAAAAGATAATCACCAAAACTCACACATAGTTTCTTTAAAACATCACATAAAATAATCTCTTTGAAAACATGAACCATTAAAGTCCAAAACTACATATTATTAATCCGAATGAAACCTAATAAACTAGTTTCATAAAGTCTTCAATAACTAATAACGTTCAAAAATAAAACTTCATAAAGTCTTTGATATTTCTCTCCTATTTCCAATGTCCAAGGTCTATTGGTCCTCGGCTGGATAGTTAAGTCCACTATTGTCATCCCCATGATTAATATATAGATCATACCAAGATAAGTCATAAACAATATCATCTTCACCTGTACCTAAAAAAATAAAGGAATGAGCGAAAAACGTCCAATACGCCGTACCACAAGCAAATACGCATGACATGTAACATATAAATAACATACAAACCTAAAACTAATGTAGCAAACACCGGTTATTATCTTTAATTAGTCAAGCAAACAGCACCATTTAGAACCATGTGCATTTAGTATTAAACCCGGAGTAATTCATGATCCAATAAAACAAGCCTTTATATAACATACTTTATATACATATAGTGATGTTAGATACCCCCTACACATCGTTGCCTACCACAATTAAGATGGCACGACTCCTAATCTAACAGAATCATCTCTAAGTGCAACTCCAGTAGGGACAACAATACACAAGGATCATCATGACACCTCGTTAGTATCACACTTTGCATAGTCTTTACTAACCAAAGCCAAGAACAAGCAGCATACACTTCAATTAAAAGCTAAATAGTAATTAATTCAATTTACAATTCTAAGCCTAAAAGCACAATCAACAAATAAGGTAAGGTTGTACCTTAATTAGCTTTTTCATAAAACCCTAATATCAACAACCTTGATCACATAAACAAAACCATTTCAACACAACCATATACATAATCAAACCTCAAGTAAACCAAACCCTAATCTCATTGAAGCAACATCTAACCTAGGTCATACCTTCTCTTTGATCTCAGCAAGAGAACTTCTCCAAAAGAACTTAGGGTTTTCTCCGCAGTCCACCAAATCTCTAGAATATAAACAACAAATCAGAAAAAATTATTTCTTTAGTACCACAAGGACTAGATAGATTTTATCCTACCTAGGATGAGATTTTCAATCTCCTTGTTGACAAAGAACTCACGATCCAACAACACCTAGGGTTTGTCTCCAACGAAGTCTTCTCTACCAACTTGATTCCTCAAAAACCAATTTGAAAATAACCTTTAGAAACCATGATCTAATCAAAACTTAACCAAAAGAGATTGAGAGAAATTCTTACCTAGAATTTGCCTCAGTTGAGCTATGAAAAGAGAAGAAGACTAAACGTTTATTTATAGAATTTAGGAGACTTGAGAAAAAAGGAAACTACAAAAAGATTCGCAAGATATAAGCTGGTAGGGCAAACTAGCGGCTTAGGGGCGGCTTAACACAAAAGGATGAAATTTTGCATTGTAAGCCGACATAAAGCCAAAGGCTCAAAACACTTATGCCGATGGCCTTCATATGTACACCGGAGGCCTTTAACCAACGTACATTGCTGCAACAAAATATGAAGAAAACCAACACTGGACATATACTGGCAGCTCATGATCCAAGGCTAGCGGCCTCCTTTGTCTAAGCTGGCAGCCTAGATCTGGCTTTTATTCTCCTCGTCTAGTAACAACTGCCTTAAGTCCAAATTCATCTATTAAAAGACAAAATTACCTCTTAAAAAATAATTATATATTACAATACTACCCTTCTTTATAGATTAATTATTCATATATTACATAAATAATATAAACTTTTATCACAACATTTAATAATAAGTGATAAATGATAACATTTTTAAAAGAAATGGCCTTGCTTCACTAAAAACTAATTTTTAAAACAAAATTGCTAAGTTAAAAAAAAATTATTACTAATTTTTTTTAAAATATCGTGTTACGATCTCACATCGATTTCACAAGAAATTATAGAAGAGTACTTAAGCTTGGAGGGCTCTCCAACCTGATAGGTTAGTCTTTGAGGTTGGGCTCTCTCTTCGAACTTGGTACTTAACAGTTTCCTTCCTAGGTCGACCTTTCGCCCCTTCTGTTGGCACTGATACTCTCAATGAGAGCACCAAATGTTAAATACTAAGCCTGAAGAGAGAACCAAATCCAAAAGATAAGCCTATCAAATGGGAGAGTCATCCAAGATTAAGTATCCTTCCACAATTTTTAATGGAATCGATATAGGATCATAACATATTAACATTTTACATAGTGAATATTTTTAAACCATATTAATCACACTTCTAAAAAACTACACTTTCACATATAAATTGATTACAAAATTAATATGAAAAAATCTATGTCTTAAACATACAAAAACAACAACGTTATAATGTGTCTTTTATACACACTATGTGATAGCATACAAATTGTTAATGTATATCCATATTTTCATATTACAATAACAAAACTTAAATAACAACACCATATAAAGATTGAAATATAAAATCTATATCATTCACATGTACAACATGACATACCATAACATACACATAAATATGTTATCAATTAATTTACATCTACATATAGTATCATAATATCAAACAAAAATCATTAGATAAAAAACCTTAACCCATTAGCTATACAAAACTCAAAAAACTCGGCATAAGTAGATTACATGAAACAAAAATTTTGATAAGTTTGATAAGGAATGAGAAGATGATATCCAAGTCTCAATAATATTGATAACTCTTTTATTATTATTATTACTACAAGAAAAACACATCCTTTTAGCCTTAATGAAAACAAAACAAAACAAAATCTAAGCAGCATGCACTACATGACATGTCATAACATACACATATACATGTTATCAATACATTTACACCTACTTTAGCACCATCCCTCCACCCAGCCAAAAAAATTCATTTACAACCACATATACCATCATAATATCAAACATAAGAATAATTAGATAAAAAAAAAAAACCTTCACCTATTAGCTATAAAACTCAAAAAACTTAGCATAATTAGATTACATGAAATGAAAATTCTGAAAGTTCAAAAATGAATGAGAAGATGATTTCCAAGTCTCAATAATATTGATAACTCTTTTTTTTTTTCCTCTCATTTACAAGCAAAAGACCTCTTTTTGGGCTTAAAAAAGCAAAACAAAATCTAAGCAATTAAGTAACAACTTGATAAAAGAAAAGTAAAAAAGAGGAAATGAGCTAGTATCTAATAAGCTAGAAAAGAAATCTTCATGAAAATTGATGAGCTTAATAATTAATCAAAATAGAAAAAATATAAAAATAAGAAACTAAAGACATAAGAAAAATGGATGAGTGTGTTCTACTTGGACAAGCCAATCCACCATCTAAGATACCTAGTTGATCGCATGGACTCAATCAACTACCTTAAGGTATCTAGTCTATATTCTAGTAACTATTGGTCAACCAAGTCTTTAACTTGCCGCAATAATTCATTTGTTGTCATTCTTAAATGATTTAGTCTTCTTCTAGCTTAGTTTAATTGACATTCCACAATTTACAGATCTAATTGAAGATCTTTAGCTATCAAACATGTGAATTGTTGCACTAATTCATCTATAGCTATTATTAAATGACCTGGTATTCTTCTAGCTTCATTCGATTAATATTTCACAATTTACATATCTAGTCAAAGATCTTTTGCTATCAAACATGTGAAAATAATATCAATCAAGTTGTGGCTTAATTTCATTAATCTTAGCCTTGTAGTTTTGATCTTAAATTTATATAAGACCCCTTTTCTTAAGAAAGATTCATCATCAAATCTTATTTGAACTTCCTGGATCAAATATTATCTTGTAAGAACTGAAAAACAAAAGTCTTTCCTTTTCTTCAACCAAACTAAGCATTAATATTTAAATTAAAATTTATCCATATGCATGTGTCATCTTAATAATTCCAAGGGAAATTATAGACTTACAAAGAACACCATAGATGTGAAAAACATCACCGATTGCAAGATTAGCCATCTTCTTCGTCCATGAGCAAAAATATAGTTTTTTAATCCTCCCCTACCTCAAACTGATGTATATCCTTTAAAGGCATGTATAGGAGCTAGGGCTAGGTAAACATCCCGATCGAATCGCGAACAACACCAAACAAGACTGAACCTAAAATTTAGATTTTTTTTCTTAAATGGTTCAATTCATAGTCTGATTCTACCATAGGAAAATGGTTTGTGGATCGGTTTAATCAAGTGAACTGAGCCATTTGTTCAAATAGGACCAAACTATTAATGTTTTTAAAAATTTAAAAATATTATCAATCTTATGCTATTTTATAGGAATTTACATTACTCCCACCATTGCATAATATAATAAAGAATTTAACTTACATATTTGTAGAGTAATACAGAAAAGAGTGAGAAAAATATCTAATGAAATATGAAGCAAATTTTTCATATACTTAAAATTCAATGTAATTCATATATATCTTTACACACATATTTTACATAAACTTGTCAATTTTAAAGTCATGTTTATATTGACACAACATAATTATATATAAGTTTTTTTGTTAATGGAAAAGAGGAAAAATGAAATGACTTATGACAATCATGTGTGACTCATACTATATATTGGGGGTGAACGGGTAACCCTATTGTACAAGATACCCATTCAGATCCTACTCGACTGGGTAGTATCTGGGTGGGTATTAAGTGCTATAGGATGAGGTACGGGTGTCAATTTTTGAGCTTGTTTTCATAAGGTAGGGTACGGATATGGGGTCTTCAAACCCTGTACCCATCTTAAAACCTGTACTATGCTATAAAAGATACAAGATCCAGAGCATCATGTGTCCACTTTATTAAATATTATATAATAATATTAACATATAATAAATAATGATATTCCATATTTTATTTTACAACTACTTATATTCAAAATTATTATTTATATACTACACTTCAAAAAATTTTATTATATAACAATTTGTACTATTTATTTTAGAATGACTTGTTATTTTTATTTGAAAAAATTTATGATTATATGTACATACTTGAACTCCTAAATTATATAAAGATATTGTTTATATCATAATACTAATTAATATATTGAAGTAGTTCCAAAGTTTTTAATTTGGGAATTTTGTACAAGTATATAATTTTATTTAATATCACATAAACAGATTCCATAAGTATTTATTATAGGTTTTAACTTTTTTCACACATAAATAGATTCTATATATTATAGAATTTGTAATATTACAAATTACTTTTTAAATTTCTTTTTGCATTGTTCATATTGAATGTAAGCAAATAAGATAGTGTTATGTATTATATTAAAACATATCAAAAACTATATACTTGATGTTTAAAAAAAAAAAGAAAAAATATAGAGATTTTGTAAAAAAAAAAAAAAAAAAATTACAAGCTCTACAGGATACAGAGTGGCTGCAAGGAGCTACATGGTAGGTTCCGAACATGAAATTCAATACATTATACCTCCCAAGGTAGAGTATGGATAATGCTCCATATCCTACCCACCTTGTGCCTGCTCACCTTACTATATATGCATATGTAACAAGTTTTGATAATCCATTTTTTATGTAAATATCATAATGCATCGATTGCATTTTAACTCTTTGCATAAGTTTATCATAAAATTGTAATTTCATCCTCTAAACTTTTATCTATGTATGGATTCACCTTTTGAACTTTCAAAGTATGTTTTTTAACCCCTTAAACTTTCCAAAATTAGTATAGTTAATGACACATAATAAATAAGAGGAGTTACAAAATACCCTATCAAACTTTAACCTATGTGCAAATTTACCCTTCCGCCTAAATGCATGGAAAATATTAACTGTCCTTAACCGTGCTAATTTTTTTAAGTTGAAAGGTCAAAAAACTCATTTTGAAAGTTCAAAGGATTAATTTACATATAGATAAAAGTTTAGGGGGTGAATTTATAAATTCTCATAAATTTAATTTTAATTTTAAGTATTTCAAAACATAAAGTTAAATGAAAGCAAATTCTCTAATGATGAACTGAATTAATTGCAAGCATTTTTCTTTGGTTCGAAAAAATTGCAAATCAAACCATGTAGTTAAGTTTAAATTCAAAAGAATAACAAAACCACAATATATTCCTAGGCAAACGCATCATGCCTAGTCTTAATAAAAGCTACATCACACAAAACTACATTTTTGGAGAAAGTTATCTACATCTTTTCTTTACTCAATTCACCTCAAACTAATACATGCGGATTTTTTATATAAAAGTTTATACCTAATTTACTGTCACATTACTATCCTAATAAATGAAAATATACCACATATTATTAATTTGATTCTAGTTATATTATATTTTTTTCTATAAATAATATAAATAACATATAATACGTTGTTACTTAATTATCTAGTTGCATGACGACAAGCCCGACACAGCAAATATTCATCCCAATTTTTTTTAGCCAATGATACATGTGGATAAAGATTAGTATAAAACATAACAAACACGTACTTCAACCCTGAATCTTGGTGGTGAAGACATTGAGGTTAAATGGTCACCAGAGAATACATGTTTTATAAAAACTCAAAAAGGTGAGAGGGAAAAAAGGACACGAAATCTAATTCTGGCGGTTGAGAGTTCACTTCCTAATCTTAACGGTAATTATCCACTTCTTAACTCTTACTGAACCTTCTTCTCCTTCTTCTTCCTCCACACACACTTCTCTCTCTCACTCAGAGGAGGGACTTGGATTTGGAGAGACCATGCCTATCCAAGCATCTGCATCTTTTGCTTTGTCCAGAGGAGGGGCCATCTTCTGTTCTCAGGACCACGGAAACAGGACCCGCCATTACCCTTCTTCCTTTCTATCTCTTCGACATCCTCAAAAGCAAACGACAAAGTACATTGAAACCCCATCAAGGTCCTCCACTTCCATCACCCAAAACGTCTCTAGGAGGCTTGTTTTTGTTGCTAAAGCAGCTGATTCCACTCAGCCTACTTCATCTGCCACCAAATCCATTGTCCCTGATGAGGAGTTCTCCCTTGCAAAGGTTGTCTTTCATATCCTATAACTGTATCTTTTTTTTTTTTTTCCCCTTTTGACTTTTATGTGTATTTATCAAATGGGGTTTCGTGGTATTGACAATATATTGTTTCTGATGACAAGCAGGTTTCATTCGGAGTCATTGGATTGGGTACTGGAATAACACTCCTGTCGTGAGTAATTCTCTCCCTATTATGTCATTTATGATCATTTAGGAGTTCATGTGTAAGGCAAATCAAATGTTAATACATGTGTCAAAGGTTCCTCCTGAACGATATTGAATTAGATAGGATAGATATGTAGTTTGGATGAATAGTGTGATTTTGGCCCCATTAATTTGAAATTGAAGTATCTAATGATAAATCGGTTTGGTCTCGTGGCTCTAATCCTCGCAAACATGTGGCCTCGTTTGGTTTTATTTTGTGGAAAAGGATTCTGTTGAGTCCAATTGATTAATGTTCTTAGTTAGAGCTGAGGGATGATAGTAAAGAAGTATCAGTCATAGCTCTCCTTTTCTTAGAATTGGATTCTCAGCTCCCACTAATTATTAGATTTTAAGGAGTTTAGGATATCTCATTGTGTTACTAAACCAGATTGTCACATCTATAGCTTTATCAAATGAGTTTGCAGGGAAATGGAGACTCCTTATCATGTCTAGCTTTCCCCTAAATGCAGTCCACATGTGAAACTTGTGATATTGTTAATTTATTAGTTGATACTTGTATTCATGTAATAGACTTCAGTAGCAGTACATATACAGAATATATAAAGTAGCAGTCAGAATATTTTTCACACGCGTGTTTAGTTAATCCATGTGGACATTAGCTTGATATTTTTACTGTATAAATACTCTTTGTATCTCGACAAACTCATTTTCACAGAAAAGATTCATTAGTTCTTCTTCTTCTTATTCAATAGAAAAATTTCATGTGATTTTGGGTTCAATCCATTTCCAAATCATCAAATTGTCATTTCCTCCGGATATGAATAGCTTGTGCATTCCTTCTTTGCTGAAAATTTCTTTCATTTTCTTCAAGTTATCCTCCAATCTATACCTGATAGAGTGTTAACATAGTGAGCATTTGCAGTTATGGATTCGGTGCTTATTTTAACATTCTTCCAGGATCAGAATGGTCAGCATTGATGTTAACTTATGGTTTCCCTCTAGCAATCATTGGCATGGCTCTCAAGGTGAATTTCTTTATCTGGCTTCTCAGCTAATTATTCCCCAATTAATTCGAAAGTAGTAATGGTTTGTATTTTTTGTTGCTGAAGCGACATTTGTAGAAAACTGCGGTTTCCAATAATGTTGTTCGCCTTTTCATATTTTCTATCGTTTTGATACTTTTTGTTCCTGTAACATTAGCTAAACATATCGAAAAATGATTTTAGTAGATCAATATCTGAAGTCTGGGCATGATTCCTAACATTAATTAGCTTTACCTTTCTATTTCTATGCCTTCGGCAGTAAAGCTTAAATAGATTTTCCAAAAGAGGTAATGCCATTACTTTGTGCTTGTGCAGTATGCAGAATTGAAGCCAGTACCCTGTCTGACTTATTCTGATGCTCAAATGTCGAGGGAAAAATGTGCAACCCCAATTCTGAAGCAGGTAATCATGGAACTGCTACCAGAAATGAACTGCAATCTAAGAAGTCAGTGCTTTTGCTGGATAATCTTGTTTTTCTTGTGTGCCTGGAATGGCCAAGCAAATTGGAAGGAATTCTACAACCATATGCAAAGTGTCTGGAAACCATGACCTATTTAATTAAATCTTTGTTTGTGCCGGCATTTGTAGCTTTTAATCTGGTTTCTTATTCAGGCAGACATACACACACCTAAAGAATTGCTTGCTTGAACACATTAAAGTGGTTCTGAAATGTTCTTTTAGCACACTTGTTTGAGAATTGAATGGATCAACAATTACTTTCAGGTTAGGAATGATGTAACAAGATACCGTTATGGGGATGAGCAGCATTTAGATGAGGCCTTAAAACGGATATTCCAGTATGGTCTGGTAAGATTTCGGATAGATTATTCTTCACCCAGATTGAAGAAGTTAAAGAGTTTTTCTTCTTGCTGATTTGGCTTGGCTTGCTTTGATGTTATATTTGCTGAGTGTTCCATGATGGTACTAAAGGTCTTGAAAGAATATGTTTTCTAATATCTCTTTCCAAAGGAGAATCTATAAACATAATATCATTTCATCTGAAAATTTTACTTTTGCAAGGTTTTTGGTGATAATTAGAATCAAGAATCATGTTGCTATTTGCAAATAATTAAGAAAAGCCATGCAAGTTATGAATTCTACCATCACTTTACCCTATGATGGGCAAGTTATGAATTCTACCATCACTTTACCCTATGATGGGAAAAGGAAAAGTAATAGAAAACCATGAGATCTTATTGTACTTTTTCCTTTCACTACAATTAAATGAGGAATTTTTTGTATATCTTTGAGGTACTATAGTCCATGTTTTAAGGGCAATGATGGTTATTTATCAGAAACAATTTGGACAGATCAGAATTTATATAATTATTAACGGGTGTATCTGGGCACTTACTAAGGGCCTTAAAGCTTGTCACTATTTAATATTATTTACAGACGCTACGAAAATATTCTATGCATAGAAAAGCTACTGAAAAGTAAAAGTTTTTTCATCCGACGTCCTAATAAGTATCTAATTGGCATCCATCAATATTTCCAAATTTAAAGACCTAGATTTCAATAAACTAAACCCCATATATCATTTATGTTAAATATTTATGTGTTAATTCCACTAGAGATGGAAAGAATTGATTAGAGGATCTTAATCTTATGTTGGTGTTACTTTTTATGCATAGGGTGGAGGAATCCCCCGGAGGAATGCACCAATACTGCAAATGGTCCGGGAGGAAGTAAGTTCATCAACTCTTTTCAATATTAATTTAGTAAAACTATCTTTACTGAATCCCACATCACAGTTTCCTATCTTTCCTGTCCCTTAAGGACAGGCGACATTTCTTAAGATCTGATGTTTTAATTATGGCTTAAAGAAAGAACACCCTAATATTTTAATCACAGTAAACAATTTGTATCCGTTCAAATGGTTGTCATTGCTGAGTTTCTATGACTGATCTATACTAATCTCCCTTGTGCATGACCATACCCGATCTTAGGTAACTGCAGAGGGTAAATACTGTTTAGTTTTGGTGTTTGAGGCAAAAGCGTTGCAGCTATCGGACTTTGAGAAAAGACAGGTATAATAAAATTATACTAGCAGATTGTTATTTAAGCTGTCCTATTCTTGTTATTGGAAGTAACTGTTTGCTCCATATGAGTAAAAATACAAAAAATAAAATATTTCTTAAACCAAGTTGAACCAAACCAAACCAAACCAAATTAAAGTAGTTGGACTTTCCTTTCTTGCTTGTTGGTGGCCAGAGATAGCAGCTTCTATGTTTTAAGTTGGGCTAATATCGCAAATGGTACCTGAATGTTAATAAAATATGCAATTAGATACTTACACTTTAAAATTCATCAATTTAGTACATAAATAATTTCTCTCATGCATGCCAACAGTACCTTTGTGATATTGATTAGTATATAAAAAAAGCTCTTTCAAGTACTATATTGATAAATTTTAAAGTACAGGTACTTAATTGCATATTTGCCAAAATTCAGATACCATTCACAATGTTTACCCTTATAAGTTTGTGAAGATTCAAAAGTAGTTCTATATTCTCAAAGACAATTGGTTATTTTGTTGTTCAGGCAAAGTTCACTTCATTTTTTGGACCTGGGATCACAGCTGAAGTCGGTAAGTTTCCATGCTCCAAGTGTTGTAAATCTTGAAGGTTCTAAAGAAAAATGGTATCACAGTGGTTTTTTTTTGGCAAAAGCATGCTTGAAAAATGGTCGTTTGACCTCAAGTTCAAATAGAGGTTAGAAACATTTCACTGGTTTAAATGGAAAATGAACGTCATTAAGTGGTGCAAATATAAAATAAACATTACTAAATTAGTGTAAATAGATAGAGTAATGCTACGTTTAAATAGAAGAGGAAACTTTTTGTATATTTGGCATGCCATTTCACTAAGATTTAATAACAGCATATGTTGGAATCATAATATCACCTAATATTTGCACCAATATATGCAACTTTTTTCTCTATTTAAACCATTAAAAAGTTTTATACGTTATTTGAAATACCAAGATGCCTCATCCTTCATTCAAACTTGACCTTAAGGGTTAAACATATATGTAATTTTTCTATGGTTTTAAAGAATTTATTTTGATTTATGTTCTTATATTCACCTTAGGGAAAGGAGAGAACGGCGTCTATGAAGTAAGACTTATATCCAACACAACTACCGAAGCATCACCATCACCATCATCATCACCTTAGTTGAGTTAATTGACATTCCTATCTTGTATTATTTGGCTTCATTAACTACACTTTATATAGCAACTCCATGCAGAATTTTATATTATTTTTTTTCCATCTTTGTATTGTACATTATCCTCTCATGTATAATACCGAAATCTGTTTATAAAGATGTGCAACAATGTGGAAATTTATAATCTACTAGATCTTCCACATATACTTTTGTAAGCAACATAGTCTATGGAAGGTTACAACATAGGCGTTTGTTTGGTTTCCACTCATGGAAATTGTTCATTAGAATACATATATTGGGGATCTAATTGGCAGCCCATCGTTTAGTTATTTTATTTGGTTGACTTTATTTTAATATAGAAATTTTAAGTAAGAGGACACAAAGACGACAAGAGAGAAAGTTTGGAGGGGGAATAGAATGAAAATATTTTATGAAGCGGTAATAAGCATTGTATGAAAAGGAAGTCTAAGACGAAGATAAAAAGCTAAGATATTCATAGATTTTAGAAACAACATTCTCTGTGAAATCAGATTTGTAACTTATTTTTATTGTCAGATTATGTTTAATCTCCTAAATAATTGAATCCTACTCCCTAACTTAGCCTAAATGTTCAAAATAAAATTATTATATTATTTTTTTTTTTTTTTTTTTTTTTTTGGGAAAAAAATGATCTGAAAAATTTAGGCACTACTGTTTAGAACAAGCAAAATCCTAAAAGGTTTGACTGTTTTTAATCTACTATTAGATAAAGGTCCATTTTATTTGCTAAAACAATGTGATGAATGAAAAATATAATTCATGAATCATAGATATGTATATATAAATACTATCATCACTCCTTTTTCAAGTCTTATATTATTTGAAGTTATTGATGATCAAATAAGATCATAAGCTTGTTAGGCTAGTCCAGTCTATTGCCTATACGAGGCAACCTTTAGATCCAGTCTCAACCTACTCTGATAGATCTATAGCCTATTAAGGACACCTTCCCTTGGCTAATGCAAACTATCGAATACTACAAACAAGTGAACCCCAACCTGGGGTCATTTCGCATGCTCCTCCTTAGCCATTCAAGATCATTGCGATAAAAAATGGATTAGTGAGCTTACCTCATATCTACAATAATTGTTGTCAATCACCTACTTATCAATGATTCCACAACTCACATAACCTTTAGGAATTAGCCTATTATAAATGCCCACTCCCCACCATAAGAAGAATAATTTTGCCTAGACTCTTACACACTATTATTATCTACACCTCCATAAACATATTCACTAACTTAAGTATCAGAGTGATCACGCGAAGTCAAAAATCACTAAGTATGTTCTATTTTGCAGATCCGGTACATACCTAACGCGTGAGTCCAATTCCGCCTTTATCAAGCTGGCTTTAGTAGTAAAATAATTTTTTTCCCTCATATCGTTGGAAACTAATCATGAATATTTATTTACACGTTGGAATCTTCTATATTAGTTATAGGAATAACAAAATTGAAAGGACACGGTATTTTGACCTTTCTCCAACATTAATTGGACAGAACGACCTCACTATTGCTCCAAACTTTGCCTCCTCGTCTTCCACAAGAGACTCATTCGCAAAGCTTTTGAGTTTGAGATGATATGACAGGGTAGAAGGTAACTTATGATTGGGCAAGAATTAGGTGAGGACGACTGAGCTAATAAGACTCCGTCTTGAGTATTTGATAAGATGTGGATTTCATTTGTGGCTCATCACGAAAGGTGGGTCTCCATCAATATAGAAAACCAAACGAATTTGAATGTTGACGTGTTCTGAGTTTTGACCTTGTACACAAACCGCTGGCGCCATTTTTAAAAATAAGATTCGGGCTTGTTTTTGGCTTAATTCTTTGATAAATAAGCCGATCAGACATGGTATGCAAACGCACAAGGTACATCACGCCTAGGGCGTAGACAACATTTGTAGTACAAAAAATGGTTTTAGTATAATGTCGGATGAAATGTATGTGTCTCAACTTCACCAACTCACCTTTTATTATTTATATTTATACTCTTTGACCAAGGAGTATTTATAGACAATTATATTTTAAGTCGAACTTTGATTAAAATATGATAGTTAGTAATTTTAAAGTTTAGATTTTAAATTTGAAAACAGTAATTCCCAATCTAAAAGGAAAAAAAACAAAAATTCAAATGGTAATTTTGATATTATGATAAAAGAAAATAAGATCGGACCAAACATAAAGAGCATGGTTGTATGAACTTTTTATTGTAAAAGAAACCAGTTTCTTGCAACAGAAGAGATATGCAATATAGGATAAGAAGTTAGACGTTTGTAGAAAACTATGATAAGGCAAGCTGGCACATGCCAAGTTTCTGTTTGCATCATTTATCCTTCCATACGGCGGCATGGTACGTCTTCATTTATTTATTTATTTATTTTTTTTTTCCAATTCAGTGTTATGGTTTGCTGACAGTAATTCGAAGTTAAGAGTTAAAAACTGCACAATTTCTAATTATATGGTTATACCTAATACCAATTGTAATATTATATCTAATCTCAAAGAGTGACTGAAATCAATCATACGAAGTAGGGTTCTTCATACAATTAAATCTTCTTCAAAAGTAACAATTCATGTATGTTTTAGTTTGGATTGTGATTTGACTCAAAGAAAGTCCGAATTATTTGTGGTTTAATCCATTGGTGAAACCAAACTAAATCAACTTAATTTGAATCAAATCACATCCTCCTTATAGGAAATATGCCAACTTTTAAATGATAACATCTACATCCAACCCATTTCCCCTAATCGTGAAAAAGAATTTCCTATGAGATTAAGCACCATTCTGAGTCTTTAAGACTAAACTAAACTCTTATCCTCACTGAATGCCTTCACTGAGTTGACTCTTTATTTTCCAAATGAGTCAATTAATTACATTCACGTGGTCAATCTCACATTTGTCCCAATTTCTTACTGTTTGATATGATCATCCAACAAATATAGGATAACAGATAACTTCAAAAGGTGTCATGTAAAGTTTGTATTAGATTATCATTATATATGTATGCATGTATATATACAGGCAATTATCATCCGTCGAAATATCAAATAATAAAAATTATGGCATTATATATGTTTTTCAAATAGTAAAATATGATTAGAACAATTAAATATTTTAAAGACAATACACACCAAATTTAACTGTGTTTGGCAACTTTGTCTAATGTAAAACCAACAGAAATAAGTACAAAGAAAAAAATGGAAATATGAATTAATAGAATATTAATTTTATATGAGGCAACTTACAAAGAAATAGAATAAAAAAAAAGAAATAGAGTTAATAATTAACAAAAACATCCTATATCACTTTTATAAAATATTAGTAAGAAAGCCAATTTTATAATTATATTTATTTTCCACCACTTTCCACCCATTTCTCTCCAAAGTAAAAAAAAAAAAAAAAAAAGTAGGTTAAAATACACAACTTTCCAAAAGAGGTAGGTTAAAAAACGGAAAACTTTCCAATCGGTTCTTTTCCTTTCTACACATTTCCACCCCAACTTAAATTACCAAACATCAACTTTCTTCCAGTTTCCATTGGTTTCCACAGCTTTCCTGCATCCAAACACAGCGTTAAACATCTGAAATGGTTACCCGACAAGATAAAAGTAGATGAATCAGTTAGGAGCATTTTAAAACTAAGTTAAATTCAAGCCTTAAACCTAACCCAAACATGAACATCCTTAACGAGAAGGATTGGCCAAGTAGACGAGCAATGACGGGCACATAGTCGGAACGGAATTGCTTTTTTCGTTTTTTATTTTTTTTTTTTTTTTTCAATGTACCCAACTACCCTAAAATAGAAAATTTTAATTGAAAACTTCCCTTTTCTGCATAAGGCAGCCTTCCTCAAACCTCAATTATAATAAACAAGAACTTTCTTATTAAGGCTCGTCTCAGCCCCCGTGTATTTTGGCCTCCTCTCATTTCAATGAAAAGAACCTATGACCTGCCTTCCGACATTCAGCCGTACAGTGTCCAGAGCATACAGAAAAGTCCATCTTGACACTAATATGGAACATGCGAACACAGAGAAAAATAAAAGAACTCCAACCAAGCCAAACCCTTACTCATTAACAACCACAGCGACTTAATAGGATCACCACATTTGGACCATTGAGTTCATTAAGAAATCTAGCAGCAACAAAAGCTAAAATGACATCCATGTAAACTTCAAAACAACATAGTACAATACATTGCCCTATAACTGGTAAATCACTGCTGCCCCTCTTCCTTTTTAGATGCTTCCTTAATCTCATCACCTTCATCCTGAAATAGAATATAGAGAAGCCATAAGTTTAGCAGAAAGACCTTTCCTAATTCCTACATAATATCATGCCAAGAGATAAGCATGTCCTGTCTTCTTCTGTGTAATTGTAGGTGTAGAGATGAAGCTAGAATGATTCATCTAACTTTTGCATATATGCAGAACAATGGCATTGTGTGTAAAGAAATACCGTGATATCAGAAGTCCAAAGGGTGAGATTGTCACGGAGGAGTTGCATGATCAATGTACTATCCTTGTAGGATTCCTCGCCCAATGTGTCCAGCTCAGCGATAGCCTCATCAAATGCCTGAAAAGCCACGTTTCACCTTGTCAGAGCACAAACCATGACCTAATTTGAAGATGTAACCTCACACGAAACTAAAAAGAAAAAATAAAGGCAGGAAAAAATGAAATGCAGAGACGAAAGTAAAGTGGAAAGTATTTCTGCATATTCTAGGGAAACACTGAAAATTTATCATCAAAATACCTTTTGTATCTTCTGTTGAACAAGCCTTCTTATTATTAAATGAAGTTAAAAGCCTAACTTTAGTTACATTATAACTGCATAATTTTAAATACACTAAAAATTGTTCCCAAGAAATAAGAAGAAGACCCCAGGCTTCATCAAGAAGACACAAATAATTTGAAAAGATGGCATGTCCAAACTTTCAAAGGAATCAATCCTCAGTCATATATAACCACCACATGATTTGGAAATTATTGCTTATTAAGGAGTAATTTGAAATAATTCTATAGACATCTACACGAAAAATCAGAGAAACATGTCACCTGCTTGGCAAGACTGCAGGCACGATCGGGTGAGTTGAGGATTTCATAATAGAACACTGAGAAGTTCAGAGCAAGTCCAAGCCTAATAGGATGTGTAGGAGCAAGCTCGGCCAAAGCAATATCCTACACCCAAAAAAACAAAAGAAGGCAATGCCAAAAGAATACGTCATCATCATTGAACAGAAAAAAGTACAGACAGATGAAAGATTAACTGTGCAAAGATCCCTAACAACATAGAATTGTCAATTGGATATCATAAACACCTGAGCAGATTTATAGGCCAATAAGGTGCTCTCTGCAGCTTCCTTTCTTTCTGGTCCTGTCTTGAACTCTGCCAGATACCTGTGGTAATCTCCCTTCATCTTCAGATAGAACACCTTGGACTCAGCAGTTGATGCTGAAGGAATGAGATGTGATTCAAGAAGACTGAGGATCCCATCACAGATCTTGCTGAGCTCAGCCTCGATCTTACCCCTATATTCCTTGATCATTGTAACATGATCCTCATTCCCCTTACTTTCTTCCTTCTGCTCGATAGAAGAGATAATTCTCCATGAAGCTCTCCTGGCACCAATCACGTTCTTATAAGCCACAGACAGAAGATTACGCTCCTCAACAGTGAGCTCCTCAACATCAACAGCCTTAACAACTTTCTCCATAAACTCCACCATCTCCTCATATCGCTCAGCCTGTTCAGCTAGCTTGGCCATGTACACATTTTCCTCCCTAGATGACTCGGGTGGCGACATTTTGAGTTGCAGTATAAAATGTAACGACTACTTCTGCATACATAATACCACTCAGTGTTATTAAACCACAATTCTGCCTCTAAGAGTGAAACCCAATTAGATGGAAAGACAACTATTGAATCATTAGTAACCATAACCAAAAGGCAAGATTTTGTGATCCAAATCTCTTTCCAAAAGATCGAATAAAACTGGAACAACACAGAATATAAGCATGGCCTACGCAAGGGGGTGACAAGCACAAAAATTTCTCACAACCAAAAGATTTCAATTTCACAAACTTGCAAACCCCACACATCATTGGTCTAAGCTCACTAAAAAATCACCAAGAAAAACTTCCTCAATCGAAAATTTTTACATTATAAATCGACGCCCAAATAAGGAAAACCTAAAAACTTCCAAATAAACTAAAAGTTGGGTAAGAATCTAACAGGCCATTCACTTTCTAATCTACATCAACTACTAATTTTAAAGATGTCCCCGCATCAAATAAAACTAAAACAAATCGTAGCAAGATCATCGAAAATCTACTAACAACGAAACTGGTCAAGACAGCAACGGATCGGATCACACAATCAAACCACAACACCACGATAAACAACATCGAACTAAACCATATCAAATTATTCGGGAACATCATCAACAAATAGATCTATCAACCAACATAAGATGTATGCATGTATGTAACCGCACGATGGATAAGAACAGGAAACGAAATCTCCAATTACATGACTAAACCGCCATAATAATCGCCAATACAAAGAGAGAGAGAGAGAAAGAAGGAATAAGAGGAGATTGGAATTACCGAATGGAGGAGGAGTGAGGAGTGTTGGATTAGAGAGAGAGAGAGAGAGCGCGCGTGAAATCGTAGAAACGAAGAAACGTGAAAGAAGGGAATTAGGGTTTTATAGAAATAGAGAGAGAAAGAGAGAGAGGGAGGAAGGTGGGGACAGATGGGGGTGATGAAGTGGCGGAGTTACCGTAGAGGTAGTTTTGACCTACTCGAGATTGCCACGCTGGCATTTTTGACCAGTCTTTTCCAACTATAATTTTTCATTTCATTTTCTTTCCGGCCTGCTGTTCTATTTTAGGGTTTTTTTTTTTTTTTAAATAATTTTTTGGCCGTTCTATTTTAGGGTTTATTGTTGATTTTATAATTGATTCCCTTCAATTTATTTTTTTTTTTTAATACAACAAAGAAAACCTTAATTACCCTATACTATGTTTGACAGGTGGACGGTGGAAACGGAAGAATATATTCTAAATTCAAGTAAATAGTGAAAATAGATGGAACATTACCATTGATATGTGGGAATTGAGCATGGAATTGTTGATAATAAAATAGGTTAGAATTAAAGGAATAAAATGAATAGGGCAATAACAAATCTATTCTTATATTTGAATATACATATGGAATGGAAGGGAAAAAACAAGAGTATATAATAGAATTTATCAAAAATACACTTGGCAACAAATAAGATAATAATTTTATATAGGATGAAAAAATAATTTAAGTAAATAACAGTAACTTAAGGAGGAAAAAAATCATGATTCCAAGAAGGCGAAACCTAAAACTGGAACCGTCCATTCTAAGGAATCACAACAGTAGTTCCAAACATAAGAAAGGGAATGGAACTCAGAATTATGATTCTACTCACTAAACATACCATAAATGAAAATAGTTCCATTTTGAAAAGTTTTTGTTTTTCAATTTGAAGATAAATGGAGGAAAATGAATTGATATGTTCACTGAGAATATCCTCTATCAAAAGGTAAGATTTGAATATATGCCAGTGCAGTACAAGCTAAGTCATCTAGGGAAGAGTTAGATATAAACTCTCATATCATCAATATATTGCTACTAAACCATGCATAAAGGTAAACTTCTCACTATTCTATTATTGATGAACTTCATTGAAATAAAGTAATTGCAGTTACAATTACCTAAAATAAAATTCATCACTAATAACCTAAACACATAACATATTAAAGTTCAACGTATTCTTAGTATGTCATGTACGATGACATAAGCATGACCGTGTTGGTTGGTTATGTAGAAATTAGAGAGCAAACATAACTAGAACATGATTGTACTTATGTGGAAGTTAGAAGAGAAGCAAGGCTTAGAACACAACTGTGCTAAAGGTTGTGTTGAAACAGGAAAGAATGCTTTGAAAAGACGATACAAGGAACAAAACTTATGAACATAACTGGGGTGGGGGTTGTTTTTTTAGAAGATTTGATATAATATTTTTAAAGTTAGTTGAACAGGATCTCAAACGCGATTAGTGTTGGAGCTCCGATTGAACCAAACTTTTAGTATGAATATGAATAGGATCCAAATTCAAAAAGATTCAAATTTTAGCAAATTTGAAAGCTTCTTAAAGAGAGAAAAAAATAAGAACAAGTCAAGAACAATGTGAGATCACTGGAGATTATAAGAATTATCTGTCCCAATTAAGTAACCAAAAAAGAGGGTTGAATTGGTTCCTCTGTTTTAAAACTAAAACTTTTTGCTCAAAAATAAACTTCCCTTGATTACTTAAATTATAATCGTGTATAACGATGTTTGCAATTCAAAAATTTAACCAAAAATAAAGTATGCGCAAAAAATAAAAGAGAGGGAAAGAAAAGCTAGAAAGTAATATATAATGGTCCGACCTTATACCTAAGTTCACTTTTTTAACTTCAAGCCAAGGACCCCATCTTCCACATGAGTATGTTCCACTATATCCAATAATCAAACCAAGACTACAAGGTTCGCCAAAATACAATCTTGGTCACAATTCTCCTTGGTCAACCTCTTACACTTAGCTAAACTGAACTTCAAGGTCACTTGTAATTTGAAACACTTGCACTAACACAACACTTATGATAGCTCGACACAAATTAAACAATAGTGAAGAGTTGGCATTAAAAAGAATCTTAGAAAATATAAGATTGTTGTTCATGTTGCAGCTTTTAATGGACGTTAGTCTGAGCTTGTATTGTGTCATATATCTTCTTGAATTTTTTAAACTCATGAGCTTTTTATGTATCTTGGTCCAACGGCTAATAAATGATGACTTCATATCAACATAGGCACTAAAAATATCTCCTCAAATCTCTCTTGATCAACTGAACATTATCTTCAAATTATATATGTTCCTAAGATATCTCCTTGAAACATATCTAGCAAATTTCAATTAATAACTAGAGATAATTTCTTGTTTACTAACTCTTTTAAAAAAATTACACAAATACTAATATGATAAAAATAATTATGTAAATACAATCATTATGTCTCGCTTACACAATGAGATATATGTATCACATTATCTATATGTGATATATGTGCGAGTTAATTCAAAGCCTTTCATATCTCTCTCTCCTCGATCTCTCCCATCTATTTTTGTATGCTTGGCAAAACAAATTCAACATGGCAATATGAAATTCGAATAAACTTTGTTATGTTTTCTCATAGCTTTTGATCTCTCTCTCCCTCTCTCTCTCTCTCTCTCTCTCTCTCTCTTCTCTCTCTATTTATCTATCTATCTCTATCTCTCTCTCTCTCTTTTTATATGACTATTCTTTTCAACATTTTCACATAATGTTTACAAATTCCAAAATGGCAATATGAAATTCGAATAAACTTTGTTATGTTTTCTCATAGCTTTTGATCTCTCTCTCTCTCTCTCTTCTCTCTCTCTCTCTCTATTTATCTATCTATCTCTATCTCTCTCTCTTTCTTTTTATATGACTGTTCTTTTCAACATTTTCACGTAATGTTTACAAATTCCAAATGAGACCAACGACTGTACCGCAGGTTCGCTATGCATTATACTTAAAATTACATATTACCATCTCTACATATAATACAACTTTTGATATTCGTTTTGCTTAGTACGTTGTTATATCTCATTTTAAAAGTGCGATATATATATATATATATTTGTATCGCAACTACTTGATGCAATACAAGGTTGATAATTTTGTAATTTTTTATTTAATTAGTATTTTCGTAATTTTTTCATGAGTATGGTAGACATGTATCTGACCTTAATAACTTATCTGTTTCAAGCAAATAAAGTCAATGAAGTAAATCCTACAATTTTAGCACCTTATCTTTTCTTGATAACCATCTTGATACACAACTCTTTTCTTGCTTAGTCCTTCGTGTAAACTTGATCTAAAAACTTCCAAAAACTATCTTTGAGTCTCGTAGATTAATCATTCTTTAGCTCAAACATTAGGTGGATCTTCTAGAAATCAAAACAAATTTCAATGACTTCAAAAACTTGTAATAAACTTGTTGTAACTTCAATAAATAATTAGTCCCCTTTAATATATTTGTCCTACTTAGTGGAACATGATGAATGTATTACCCAAATATATTTATCATTGAAGCTGGGCCTTTAAAACATAATTAACGCACATTTAAAACGTGTTCTAATAATTCTATACAAGATCTGTGATTTTTCTCGCTATTCCCAGACCAATGCTCTAGGTAACCTCCACTTTAAACTTGCTTCTCTAGTCTGTCCAGTGTATGCTCTAGGTAATGCTTTGGAATCCTGGTACTATTTACAACATCATCTTGTTTTCTAAATAATTTTCTACACACTTAAAGGGTTATTAGTAATCTATTTACACGTTTGTTATCATCAAAACATACATAAAGAGAACCTAACAAGATTAAACAAAGAAAGGGGGTTATAGATATACTTTTCATGTGTTTTTTATATTATTTGTGATTTAATTGTTAGATCTATGGAGGAATAGATTAATTTATCTAGATTTTGATTAACTTTTGGTTATTCATGTATTAAGGATTGTTTTATTTCAGTAGATTATTAGTTTTCTTGAGTCCAACTATATGTTTTTATCATTCCTCAAATTGAAATTGTTGGTATATTAGTTCATAAATGGATGTCTTCTGGTTAATTGAGAAATTTTTTGTTTTTTTTCTTTTTTTTGCCATTACAACCGAGGAGGGGGGATTCAAACCTAAGATCTCTCACTTGAGAGATCAGGAAGATGTCACTAGGCCATAATGCTACTGGCTGAGAAATTTCTAGTTAGAGTAGATCTACATCACTGGAAAAGTTTGCATGCAATCTTAGAGATAGAATCACATAAATCTTATATATTAAGTTAAACCCTAATAGATGTTAAAATCTAATAGTGAATTCGCAGATTCTAATGTGATCCTAAGTTTTATTAATTAAAAAAAATTTCAATTAATTGAAATCCGGGGTTAAGAATTAAGAACCTTAAGAAAAACATTAATTTATAATAAAAATTTCACAACTAAAGAAATTAATTGTTCCATTGACTTATATTTGGAAAAATTACATGATAAAATCCAGTTTGCGGTTAAAATCTAAATGATCTTGCAATTGAATTAAGGCCCCATATGTCATAAGGAAAAGTATTTGTTAATGAAAATAGTTTTTCCTTGAAAAATTTTTCCAAAAAAGCAAGATGTTTTCAAATGTTTGGCAAATTTTATCAAAATATTGTTCATTTGTTTGCAGCTTCAAGGTAACTCATATATTCTAAGTATTAAAATGAAAAAATTACATATATATATTATAATGAGAAATAAATATACTAAAAAAATATTTTTTAAATCAATAATAAATATATTTATATAGTAATGATTGATAGATTGACTCATAAATCGATGAAAAAATAACTTACACATTTATATTCCATAAATTTCTTTCCAAAAAAATAAACTATGAAAATTCTATATTTTTCCAAAACAAGGAAAAATGTTTTTCATTAGTTGTCCTATTTTTTCTTAAATAAGCGCGAAAAAACAAAAAGACATGTTCCTAAAAAATATTTTCATTTAAATAAATGGACCTAACTTAGTTTTGGTATTGACTTATGATTGGTAAACTGATAATCATAATTAGTTTAGCTATTAAAATTAAGTAGTTTAATTCGATTTTGATAGTTAGATAATAGAGTAATTACCAATAATCGTGATCATCTGCTCATCAGGACAATACACGTACTTAATTGTTATACTATATAATTGACATGTATACTACTCTAAGTGATCATAGAATAGAATTGAGAATATAATTATAATTTTTAATTTGTTAGAAAACAATCATCATGGCTTCTTAACGTAAATGATAATTAGCATCATACTATATTTCTAGTCAAGGCAACAAGCAACTCCAAAGAACTACACCTTTCTCAAAAATAGCAAGTTCTAAGTCTATTAGATAATGATTGGCTCCATTCCATCACAAGACTAGGCGTGCTTATACTTTCCCTCACCAGTATGCTAACACTTCTTTGACAACATAACAAACT
Organism: Combretum micranthum; assembly: GCA_024138025.1. Lineage (NCBI taxonomy): Eukaryota > Viridiplantae > Streptophyta > Magnoliopsida > Myrtales > Combretaceae > Combretum > Combretum micranthum. The sequence continues at coordinate 114,159 of JAMXBD010000863.1, read as the reverse complement.
AAGGCATAAGAAGATAAAGTGCTTTCTTTTAGTACTCTCATTATACCAAGAGTTGTTCCCCTACCTCATTGCAATGCACCAACAATTGAGGGAGGAAGAGTATCAATAAGGAAACCCTCCATTAGGAAATACTACCTTTGCAACATTTTAATTAAACAAAGCCTTTATGTGGTATTTGCAATACGAGACACCTTAGTATGCCTCTTACATTCCAGCAAGTGTTTCACAAGCTCTTTTTTACTCAAGCTCTGTTATATATGTAATAACTTTTAGTAAACCACCACCTTGATGCTCACTCTTTAACACCTAGTCAATACACATCTAGGCCACAACAAAGAATCATTCTCGATGACCGCATCACTAATTACCAAGAGTATTAGCTCTCAAGATGACAAGTCCTATGTATATTGCAAAATGGTTAGAGGATTATCTCTCAAGCACATTATAAGCCATTACATCTAGGTAAGAAAAAGAAATCTTTTTAAGCACAATTATAATTAATTCATTTTTCTTATAACTCTCATGATAGAGTACTTGTTGAAGTCTTCCAAGATGTTTTGGTGACAATAAAGTATAGGGGAATTTTTGAATTTGGTACTTGAACATTGCTGTAAAATACAATTAGATATTTGAAATTTAATACCTAATTGAACCTTTTGTGGCTACATTTGCTACTCCACTTAACTCTATTAAGCTCCATTACTAACGTAGATGTGAGACCCAATCACTAAGCGATACATAAAAATTTGATAGACAAAGAGAGAGAGAAGAGAAAAAGAAGGGAGAGAGACAAGGGAACAAAAACAAGGGGAAATGAAAGAAAGTAAAAAAGAAGAAGAAGAAGACAAACATGGGCCTTGTCTTGAAGCTTTCGAACACAACTGTACTTGAGCCAAAACTACCTTTGCCTACCAATTAGTTAACCCACAAGCCAAAACCCATAGGTCAATTTAGGTATTATAGATCCTAATAATTCTTGAGCAACTGAAGGAATGGATTTGGTTTTTTGTGAAACTAAGAAACATCAAAATCCTAATGGTGTTAGTTTTTTGGTCCAACTTCAATTCCGTGTGATCTAAACATACTTTTAGAAAAAAGCAGTTGAATTTGTCAATGGTGCTAAAGAAAAAGAGTGTCAGATCTTCTATTCTTGGTCAATTTTTAATGGAAAACTTAAGTGATAAATAGTCATGTTCAAAAGCTAAGTAAAAGTTTATTTAGACCAAAATCTAAAGAAAAGAAAATCTAAAAAGCAAACTATACTTTAGAAGCAAACAATAATTAAATGCTATTAAAAAAGAATGCTAAGACCAAAAACTAAGACAAAACATTATGAGTAGAAGCTACAAGAATGTAGAAACTCATGGATTAGAAATGAACAAGCAAAAGCAACAAGATCAAAATTAGATATTTTAAGAAAGAATAACTAAAAATCTAAGATACAAACACATAGGAAAATTTTATGGTTTGATCATATTTTTAATAGGACTAGTCTCGTCAATTATTTAACTACTCGGATTGATATCAACCATGATCGTGCCACTAAAATATTTAATATATCAATTAATATATTTATTTTGACATTCAGATGATTAACCAAATGGTCTTGTTCACAAGACTGTAGTTTCACACACAAATCTCTAATATGAATTTGGCAATTTCAAATCTTTGGAATCAATTATCAAATTCAATATTTATCAACTTTAAATAATCAAGAAAAAGTTTTGTAATTAACGCTATAATTTAAACTTTAACTTTTAGCTTAACAATCAATACACCTCCTCTCCCCTTCTTCGATTAACCAAATGGTCTTGTTCACAAGACCATAGTTTCACACACAAATCTCTAATATGAATTTGGCAATTTCGAATCTTTGGAATCAATTATCAAATTCAATATTTATCAACTTTAAATAATCAAGAAAAAGTTTTGTAATTCACGCTATAATTTAAACTTTAACTTTTAGTTTAACAATCAATACACCTCCTCTCCCCTTCTTCAACCCATCGTTCTTAGTTGCTCAACATGCAAAATTTATAACTTGACACACGCTTTAGATCAATTGTGCAAAACAATCAAGTTAGAGTTATTAAAAGAGAATTATTGATCTTGGGCAATAAATTCTACCATCCTTGCTAAGGTATGATTGAGTACTTCCTTAGATGGGGTCATTAGAGCATCATCACTAACAAGTAAGAGCTTTACTCAGATGCGTGAGAAACATCGGTGGCTTCTTAAACTATAAAAGTCTAAAATAGTTTCAAACTCTTACAACCGTCTAAGAGACTCCTTAGATCAAAATTGTCTAAGCAATCACACAATTGTGATGAAATGATTCAAACACCAATCATTAATAATTAAAATTATATGAAGTATCAAAGTCAATTCAAATTTATTTAGGTCTCAAACAATCAAAATTGTCAAAAATTCCAATTTTACCCCCGTCACTTGCTCGATCTAGTATAGGCTGGATCAAGATGTACATTGGGCTTGAATCATTATGATGAGAAGAGAGCCTACAAAATAGGAACTCGATTAGTAGTCCGTCAAGATTGGCACAATCAATCCAATGCTTAAATTAGCTATTGAGATTAAAAGCCCATGAACTAAATGTATGTAATAGGTTGAGTACTACATTATTGTTCCCATGGTGGACAAGTGAGTTTTTATAGTTGATTGATCCAAAAGTTATAAGCATTATGGGATCACGGGTGAGTGGGGAGTGGGCAACTATCAGTGGTCGTGGAGGTTGTAGGATGGACCCACTACTCCATTATTGTACGTGTCGAATCCGACCGAGTAGCTAGTGTTAGTTGGTTTACAAGTGAGGACCAACCAATTGCGAGGGCCATGATCAAGTGTCGACCAAGGATCAACGATGTAAAAGTGAAGCCTTATGTTGTAGCGTTTGTGATAAAGACCTAGGCATAGTAGAACGACCCAATCCATTTGTAGGCTAGACTTGGTTTAGGTAGCCTATGTCCCAGTATAGTACATCAACAACTCCTAATTTGGAACCCACACTTTTTAAAATTCAAAAACAATTAAAAATATCAAAATAAGGTAATTTAGAATATAAAAACATTTTTGAATGAAATTAATAAGATACAAAAACTTGTTAAATCGGCACATGTGTAAATGTGGACTCTTACGATTGTGCCACATATAGTAAAGACAAAACCCTAGACCTCACCATCATTAAAAATTCATATGGCAGCCCCTACTCTTCATTTTCCCCCTCTTGCCTTCCCATTTCCCTCGTTTCTTCTTCACTAAAGCTTCCCAATACCCATATAAGGTAAAATGTCTCTAAAATATATCTTTTACACATTTTTAGCCTATGACTATGCTAATGTACTGCAAGATTAAATTAGATTCATGTTTCTTCTTCCTTTTCTCTAAGAAATGAAGAAGACATTAATATCAAAGGAGATTCAAAGCTATGAAATTCACAACACCGAAGACTAAGGTAAGAAAAGTGTACTAAGGTTGAGTTATAGCTCATGTTAGCATTTAATAAGCTCCCTTAGCGACTATATAATCCTTGAGTGATAGTGTAATAGTCATGAATTTCCAATATCATGTTATATATGTGTGTTAATAATTTTGCATATTAGAATAAATAAAGAGCAAGTGTGGCATATAGATTAAGTAGCATAACTTATTGCTTGTGTTTTAAGAGTGTAAAATATATGTGTTTGCATTAGTATAATAAGTGCTTATTAATATATAGGTATATATGTTTTTGTGTTATTAAGAATTATGTTTAGTTAATGTGGTTGGATGAATGATAAAATGAGTTAAATTTAATTTAATGCATGTTGCATGTATGTGTGAGTATGATGATAGATTTTTGAACCCAAAAATAAGCCTAAAGCCTTGTTTCAATTCAAACCAATGAAGCCCACATAAAGCCCAACTTAAGCCCAATTAAAAGCCTTCTAATGTGCTGCCTTTAAAGTCAAAGAATAGCTAAGATTAAGCTAAAAATTTTGCAATCTTCATCTAAATTTAGACCTCTTCAAGACAGCCCTCTAAACACTCTCAAACTCAACATTTTCCTCTTCCAAAGCCCCTCCAACATCAAGGCCAAGTCTCCCATATAAATTCCTACAAGTATAACCATTAAGAGCTCATACTAAAGCCTTCTAACAAAGCCCAAATTCTTGGGGTAAGTGTATGTTATATTTAGTGCAAGTTAGTTAATTTAGAGATTATGTCAAATATGAATATTGTGTTATTATGAGCTTTAAAAGTTTACAATTGTTAGTTAATTGTTGACAAGTGTTTGGGCTGCCATATGAAGTTGTAATATGTGTCTGTTAAGTAGTTGAAGTGTGTTGGTGAAAATGAAGTGGAATATAAATAGTGTAGTAAGGATTAGTGAAGTTGGGTATGTGTTAAATGTTGTATTGAATGAAGAGTGAAATTTAAAGCGATATTTATGTTTTTTAATGAGTTGAAAGTGAATGGATAATGTTAAGTTCATACACCAAGTACTAGGAAGCTTATTATATGTTTTGAAAAGAGTTCGAATGTGTAAAAGTTGATATATTATGTAAAGGAATTATGGAAAACATGTGTTTGCTGTCAAAAAGATTTTTTCCAGATCAGCACCACCTTGTACACTGGAGTGTACGAACTTGTGCTTATCAAAATAAGCTCTCAGGTGACTTTTTAGATCTCTGCCCCACCTTGTATGCGGGAATGTAGGTGGTTTTGTAGGTCATAAAACCTTGAGAAATTGCTCTCGTGTCACTTTTTAGTGCCCTACACGGCCCCGAGCACAGTGGTGTACTAGGTAGTGTACTTTCCCCTATTTCGCTGCCCGTTAGTAAATTATCCATAACTTTTTCATCTGACCTCCGATTGAGGTGATTCAAGTTGCGTTGGAAAGTTTAAAAGAGATCTACAACTTTCAATTTTGAGTTTTTATAAATTTGAAAAGTATAGATGCTTAAATTTTAGTTCTTTCTAGATGTTGTGTTTTTCAAACAAGATTAAAAACTTATGTTTTCTCGTTAGATGTGTATTTGCATATGAAATAGATCTTTTTGGACTAAAATGAGATAGATTAATGATATTTGAGGTATAATGATGATTTTGTGAGTTTGTGTGATCTTGATAAATGTATAAATGATATGTTATAACTTTGTATAAGTTATATTTGAAGTCTTAAGTATTAAGTTTAAGATTTGATATGCTTTAAGTGTAATTTCAAGTATATAATGTTGATTTGAGTTTGGATTATCTTCTGAAGGATTCCCGAGGTTTTATTTAGATTTCCTACATAAGGTACGCAGTAACGTGTTTGTCCTTTGCTTAGGATAGGCATATATTTAACCAACTCTAATATAGAAAAACTTAAACTTTGTTTCAATTGGATGTCTCTTACGCTGTTTAAATATGTATCTGGCTTAGATGGCATATCGGTATCCAGTTCAGGAAGCAGCACCTTGATTAGATTGGAGGCACAGCAGTTTAGGCGCTTAGGCCGCCTCTGTCTTTTGATAAAACTTTCCTAAGTGGTACGGCGGGTAACTGATGGGGAAGACGGTATCGACATAACGTTTGCTTAAGCTTATAATAAAATAATATGATTTAGTTCAAATGTTTATGGGAACAGTTGGACTAGGGGATCTTATGGACTAAAATAAGTGAAGTTGTGTAATGACTGTTAACCCTAAATGAGGTTATTTTCTCTTTTATGGATATATCATCTAGAAGATATAAGTATCCAAGCTACTTATATCAACCCCTAAGCGTCGTGATCATTACTCAGGACTCCCAGATATCCTTGTTGTTCGAAATTTAAATACTCCAGTGATGTTTGACTAATTAAAGATTATCTAATAACCGAATGATTGTCACATTGCATTATAGTTTAAGATCGTGTGTGCCATTACGCATTTGTTTTTGTTACTCGTGTACTGGGCTTTTGGCTCACTTTTTATCTTTTCAGGTATGGATGAAGAATTCTATACAAGCAAGGGATATGGATCGGATTTTGAGGAGTTCTTAGATGATTGGGAGGAGTAGAGACGGTCGTGACTTTAATGGAACCCTTATGTAATAGAATAGCTATATGCACATATATGTTTTGAAAACCTATGTATTAGTTAATAGGATTTTGTTGTCTTTTAATATACTTTGTAAATGGCTTGTTTACGAGCCTTGTTTGTATTATATCTATATATATAAATATATATATGGTGGTTGTATTATGTTTGGATCTTTTATTAAGTAATGAAGTTAAAAGTTGTATTTTATGGAATGTTATATGTACTATTAGTAATGAAGTTTGTTCTTATAAGACATTTAAGCTAATAACTATCCAAACTGATCCTGGATTGCAACCTTACATATAATACCACAGATTATATGTGGTTGGGGAACTAGATTTACCTATTTTAAATATAGGGGTAAGTCCGGGGCCTTACAGATAGTTTGAGCTTAGAAAGTGGAGAAATGGAGATGGAAAAGCTACTTAAGGTACCTAAAATTTATAATAAGGTAAAGGTGGTATCTTAAGGAGAGTTTTTTTATGAGTTTTATAACATTTTAAACATAAAAATTGAAATAAGCATATTGGTTGATGATTAGAGTAGCTAAATCTCAAGTTATTACATATTTTAGAAGTCTCAATTTAGTGCTGCAGTTGGAACAAGTAAAGATAGTGCACATTTAAGTAAAGTAAGTTGCTATATTAGCTTATAATATTGAAATTTGATGACTATGTGTGTCGTATATTCCCTCAAGTTTAACATCAAATTTTTGAACTTATGTCAAATTTTACGTAAACATTGATGCTTAACTTAGTAAGGAGTATTTTGTTAAGGGGCAGTTACTTGTGAAATAGTTTATCTCATAAAAAAGGAAAAGATTGTTAAATCGGTGGGTTTAAATACATTGTACAGTTACTCGCTTATTAGGATTAAGTTGCACTTGATTGACAAAATATATTTGTGATATGTTGAGCTTGTGTTTATATATTGTATATGTTGATTTTATTTTTATATGTGTTTGTAAATTTACAGGACATAGCTACGCTATAGCTAGAGAGATAGACATGCCTCTAGGCATGACATCCAGATTCTAACATGATCAGAAAACTGATAATGTGAATTGCAACTAGCATCTAGACGCCAGGGGTTGATGTCTAGAAGGTTTTTTCACAAGATCAAAACGTTGCTAATATTATTGTAGTGAGTTAGTGTCTAAATGTCAAGGAGTGGCATTCGGATATTAGCAAGGTTCATAACATTTTGTGGTTTGTTTTTCAGATAACATCTGCCATTTGACAAAAAATAGTTGTAGGAGCATTCAATGCAGAGACAATTTTGGTGAGTCATAAATATTGCAATTAACCATTTGTTCCTCTCTTTGCTAAAATCCTCATTTATACTTCTTTTGCTTCATCTTTGTGAGTTAGAGTTCTTGGTAGTGCAATTCGTTATTTCACTTGCACATTTGTACAAGGCATTAATCAATGATATCTTGTGGATTAGTGAGTGTTGAGTTGTGCCTAGTGTGATAGGAAACTTCTTGTAAAGACATAACTCTTTGTATGGATTTTTGTGTGGGTGTTTTTGTTCTTTGTAGTGTGGCTCATTGGAGGTAATTTTTCTAATTTAACAAAGTGATTGTATAGTCCTCCATTAGAAGGCATTTGTAGACAGATGGAGATTAGAGGGTGAACCGAACTCTACGTTAAACCGAGCTTGAGTTCTCTATCTCTTATCTTTTTGTTGAATTGCATTGTTTAGACTTAGAATTCCAAAAAGAGTTCTAAAACTCAATTCACCCCTTCCCTTCTTGAATTTTAGCTTAGGTGTAATTAGTTTTACCATTGGTATCAAAGTTAATTTCTAGGATCTTAGTGTTTAATCATATTTAGAGTAAAAATCATGGCTACTAAAACATTAAGCTTTTTCGAATGACAAGTTATAAATAGATCATGTCTTTTAACCAAAAATAGTTTTCCTTATTGGAAATGTAGACTGAAAATTTTTCTAAAAACACAAGCTAGGATGTTATAGATTACTGTAAATGATGGTCCTATAGTAAAAGAGAGAAAAGAGAAAAATAATTATTCTAAGCCAAAAAAAAAAAATTCAATTAAATAAAACTACTATCTACTACAAATATCTTGCACGTAGATTAAGTGAAAATGATGAATTTACACCCATGAAAATTCCATAAATAGTAAAGTATATATAAAGAAACAAATAGAGTTAATGATACAAAAATAAGTTTGCTATGTGGACAATATGAAAACTTGAAAACGAAATCTAATAAGTAGATGATATACATAATAGGTTCATCAATATCATAAATCATTTTATTATTATTGGTAAAAACTTCACTAATGTGGAAATTAAATATTTTACTTGGTTCTTGAGATAAATTGGACTTAACAAAAATTCCACGAATCATCTTTGATAATCGTCAATAACTACATATCAATTAGAAAGAAAATGAAGAGGCCATATATGTAATGGTAGACTGTGCGACCAACCATTTCAGCCACAACAAAAAAAAAAAAAAAAAAAGAAAAAGAAAAAAGAAAATCCAACAAACAAACAAACACTTCATCGTTCACACTGCATTAAGTACATTGTGAATTAATTAATAAAATCATTACACATTCATATTATGTTATCCGTTTATAAGAAAGTCACAAAATATAAATATGGTGCAAGTGTTATCATAAAGTTGAAGCTCTATCATCATCATTTTTTTTTTAATTACAAAAGAAGAATTAGATTTTTTTTATTTTCCAAATTACAAAATTTTATTTATTTCTTTTTTTATCTTATAATAATTTAGTTTAACAACATTTAAAGTACCTTGATTATAGTAGATAAACATATAATTGGTTGATGTTTCTAATTTTTCTTTTCAATCAATAAAGATAAATTTTTTATATGTAAATTTATTCAAGTCCAATTTCAAGCTTATAACTTATAATGTTTATAATTTGATTTAAATAAATTAATGATTTACCTAATTTGTTGGTAAAATTAGTAATTTTCTATTTAAATATAAAAACTGCATTGAAAATGTATGCTTTCCATTCCAATAGTTTCTTTTGACGAGTAAAATTCATGATTGAATATCAAAAGCAATTTTATCATTAAAACACCATGTTTTACCCTTATTATCCTAAGAACGCAAGTATCACCATCTCTGCTTTCAACTACAGCAAGTTTAAAAATCTTTATCATATATAGTATATCATGTCTTCCCTTACATATAACTTTTATTTCATTATGTAACTTATTTCTTTAGGACTTATATGAATATCATTAAATTGTGTTGTGTTCTTCTTCCTTTTTTTCTTTCCTTGATCTTATATTCTTATTTTCACTATGAAAAATTTTTTAGTTTAGTTTTTCATGATTGTTCTCTCATATTATTTTATGTACTAATTATTAAAAATACTAAATAATGAATATTTTGTAGTTTATAAAATTAAATATCATTTAAATTATATAAAATACCATATATATAAATATAAGATTTGATTCATAAAATAAAGCCTATTATAAATTACAAATAAAGGCTTATAATCAAATAAACTTTAAGCATATAATTGATCATATATGTTAAGCATAACATGTATGAGGCAATATATTATCAACAATGTGAGATGTGTTATCATCATATCATATGTTATAAGTAGGCACTTAATTAATACATGCAATTTTGATGTACTTATCTAATTAGATATATTAGACTCCATACATTATTTTAATTTATAACTTTTTAAGAGTTTTTTATGATATTAATAACTATTATTGAGTTATTAGAGAAACAGTTAAATTTGATTCATTTTTCTATCATAATTATTAGGACAGGGGACAAGTTAAATTTTGATGATACTTCTATTTTAAATTTGACCATAAAGATTCTACTTTTTCATCTTATAAAAAAGACATGAAAGTGATTTTGGTGATACTAGTGATGGCCTCCCCTAACTTTGAGTCTTGCATATGTCCCTCTATATAACATTAGTTTATTTTACTATATTCACATATTAAAGCGTTAGTTGTATAATTTCACAGGAATAATTCTTTAATTTCTCTAGATTTTAGATGTGTAGCATATATTATTAAGAATAAAGATAAATATATATATGTATATATTTTGTCATTACAATAACAGCACTTTTTGGTTGATGGAATTGTCATCCTACTCCATTCCTATTCCCTTAAAATATTCCATAGCCATTCCTTTCAAAACGGTCTATAATAGCCACTCTTTATTTTCTTGCCTTTTTTTCCCCAAAGTAACTGGATCATAATAACATTCTTCCAATTTTATCATTCCAAGAAATAAAGTTACATCATATTTTCAATCTTCCTTTACACAACACGTTTTTAAGCGTACTATCTCTCTTCAACAACATAAGCATATACTTGTAACATTTAGAGATGGGCACAAAATTATACTACTAGCGTGTTCAAATCTTTTTCTAAAAATTAATAAATACAAAAAAAAATTAAGAAATAATTAAAAGTATTTAATATGTTTCATAAAAGAATGTGTGTGTGTATATATATTAGTTGAAAATCACTTATTTATTAAAATAAGAAAATTAATATATATAACATGTGCATGTTTCATTTTTAGTTAAAATAAAAATGTATCTTAATAGGACAGTTACTCAATAATGCATGTTCATTTTCATACAATTAATTGAAATAAAAAAAATTACTAAAACAAGTAATATAATTAGTTTCATTTAGTAATATATTATTCAGTAAGATCACAATATTTATAATACAAACAATATATGTCACAAGCTCAAACTACGCAAAAATTATCATTAGACTAGACTCACGCGTGTTACATATGTGTTAGGCATGTAAAATAGAATGTCATTAGTGGTACACTAAAGTTTAACCGTTGTAACCACCCTGATGTCCATAAACATGTTTATGGAGATGTTAGTAATAATAGTATGTAAGAGTCTAGGTGACATTATCATACTCATGTTGTGGATTAAGATATTTATAGTGAGCTAATCCCTAGCAATAACATAAGTTATGGAATCATGAGTGAACACACAATTAGTGACAGTTACCGCGATAGTGGGACAAGACTAATACACATATGACCATGCTAACCCAAAATTATGAAAAGGGTGCACTAAGTGACCCAGATCAAGATCCACTTGTCTGTAGCATTCAGCAATCTAGTTCCCAAGTCAAGGGAGTTGGTGTCTTTAACAAACTATGCGCATGTCAGATTAAGTCAGGCCTTAGCCTAAAGAACTGGCTCACACAGGCAATAGGCTACAGCTACTCCAACCTTGTGAGGTTGATGATCTATATTTGGTCATAAATAATATAATTATTATTTAGGATATGTTTTTAATAAAAAATAGTTGTTTTAAGAATATATTTAGTTAAATATAATTTTATAATTAATAAATTTAATATTATTAGTTATTGTAAAAGAAAAGGAAAAGAAAAGTTTCGGTGATAAGTTTGAATCAAAACTGCATAAATGTAAATAAGCTCCCAACCACTAATCTATATTTATTCTTATGTTATTATTTTCTTTATATAATATTTAATTTTTTTTTTTTTTTTGCTTTTTTACAAGCCGAAAGTTTATCATTCGACTCCACGTCCATCAGTAAATTTATTTTTTTAATTAAATTACCATTATACCCATGACAAAAAATAGTAGCCAAAAAGCCTAAAAAAGCTCTAAATACAAGAACTGCCTCCCATAGCACACATTTTTCTCTCCTGTCTGACAGTCCCTCCATTTTTTTTCTTCCCATGCTAAATATATTAAAAAAAGAATAACTATAAATATGAAAACAATTTACTCTATATTGTTCCATCTTATCCATTCCTTCAGTCGGAGCAAACGAATTGGTGATGCTTGCTTCCCATAAGTACGTTAGAAATTCTAAACAACGAATGTGTATTAAATCTTTTTTACATCTTTTCATCTTTTTTTTTTTTTTTTTGTTAACATAAATTATTTTAAGATTTTGATGTTACTCCTTTAAAACTATTTGCATATTCATTTAGAGTATTGATTCTATCGTGTCTTTTTCTTTTTCCTTTTTTGTTGTGATTACAATTTATACATATTTAAGATCGTGTGATAAAGTGTAATTCATTATAATTTATTGCATCATCAACATAAAAATATAGTACTTGTTTATAAAATTTGATTTTTTTTTTTCAATTGTTACTGGCGTAATGAGAAACTACACATATTGTCAAACTATAGTTTAATGCAAAGCAATGTGTGTGAACGAGATGAAAAAGAAAAATTTATTAGAAATTTGAAATTCGTAGCAAGAGTGTTAGACTTTTTAGTGTTAGGTTTTTGTTATGGATTAAGAAAAGGGTACTAATAGGTCAAAAGGGATGCATGATAGTTGATACGATAAATATGTTGTCATTTTCCTTATTTCAGATCAAAATAGGATGTATATAAAGGTCATTGTATATTGCTTTTCATTGAGCAACAAGTGATACTAGGGAAGGAAATGAAGGAAAAACATTTTTTTCCCCATTTTTAGGTAACTATAGTTTATGCAGAACATTCTCCTTTGCCCATGCCAAAGTCCAAAAATACATGGTTGAAAATATATGATACATTATGATTATTTACAATCTTTTGCAAGGTGATCAAAAAGTATAATCTTTATATGCAAAGGTTGGATATTCTTATAATGCTTAATTTCCATCATCCTATTTAGTGATAAAATATCTTTTAAAATAGCCAAATGCTTTGATGATGAAAATAATATTAGTAAGTAGTTTTTATTCCTTTTTGCACAAGATGTTTCATTGCTATAATTGAACTAAGATATGTTTTTTTCTCACTTTTCTTTCTTATATGCTTATGTAGGAATTTAGATTGCATGATGGTTATGATGCAATATTAACAAATTTTTGGTAAATAAAATTAGTTAATCATACTTTTGTTTATTACTGGAAGCTCAATGCGTCTTCTTTACTTGTGTCCACACTCTATCAACAATTATACTATAATTAAATTTTAGTTATACATTTGTTTCAAATTTTTGCAAACTTATTTTTTTCTACCTTTTTTCTCTTGGTAGTGGTTTAAAAAAAAATCAGAAAAGGGGATTAGAATAGAAGAAATAATTAAGGAACGGAACAAAGGAAATTCACGAGCAAAACAAGAAAAATAAAAGGAGTAAAACCCAGAAGATAAATGAACAAATGGATAAAGCACGGAACAAACAGGACAGAAGACAACACGAAAAGAGCGGAAGAAAAATCAAGGAATTACTGTAGCGGCACTGTAGCATAGGTACTGTAGCACTTTTTAGATTATTGTGTTATTGTAGCAGTCACTGTAGCACTTTTTACTGTTTTGTTCTGGAAAAATTTCTCTATATAAACCAAGCAGGATTTAGAATGAGGCACGGGGAAATAGGAAAAAAAGAGAAAATATTAGAGAGTATCTGAGTATTTTGTAAGAAAAATTTCTGAGTGTTTTGGGCCTGTAAGTATATCCTTGTAACATATCTCCACCATATTCAATAAAGCTTTCGTAAGTTTTCTTTAACTATGTCTGGCTAATTTTCTTTTTAAGGTATAAAGGTAATCATGCTCTAAAATCTTATTAGACCTTTGAACCATACAATAAGGTTTATAGCATAGGTAAATAAACTAAGGCACCTTACTTGAGTAATAAAGCTCTGGTTACTTTAGAAATTATACCAAAAGGATTGACCTAAAAAACCCTTTGATAAGGCTGTTTAAGGCAGGATTTGCCGTGATTTGGCCTTGTGGATTATGGCGTGGACATAGGGTCTATTTTCTAGAGGAAACAATGTTCCACCGGTCAACTATCTTTACTTTAATTGTTTACCCCTGTAAGTATGTGTTTGCTAGTATTTTTATAATATGTAAGCAAAGTAATTTTGATATCCCATTAGTTTGACTTCCCTTCCCACACTCTCCCACATGCATCACACCAAAGAATAAAATTTTAAAGATAAAAGGAAAAAGGAAATGCGTTGCAGCCTAAAATTATACGACATAATCTGCCTGATAGCATAAAGGATGGAATAATATAACTCGATAAATTCTAGATTGTGACACAGCACAATAATAAAAGCATGAATTTGTAACAATTAGAAACAAGATAGTAAAAGAGAAAAACATGGCATATGGTATAGTACACGAGACAAAAATATATTATATTAAAATGTAAATATTTAAAATTAATTATTTATAATCTTCCAGATATTCAAATTCGATCATAATGATCACATATGTGCCATGTAACTATTACACTACAAGTAACCTATGAAAATTAACATGTGAGGGATAATGAGGAGAAACGTGTGTACGGAGGGAGAGCAGGCGATCTCAACAGGTTTAAACGCACACATTAACAGGTGAGTAATTTAAGGAGCATCAAACGTCACTAAGTATAATGAAGTAGTATATATTCCTGATTTATTTAAGTGATTAATTCTTAAGGCGAAAACCCGATAATATAACATCATTTTCCTAAGATTTTCGATCATCCTCAAAAGAAGAGAGAATATATATTTATATAAAATCTAGATGTCAATATTGTCTAACAATCAGCGGCTAGTGTGATGAGTCTCTTTCATAATAAATTCAAATTGGGTTTCTTATGAATCCAAACTCATTAAGAGCTTTATTTATAGTGGGTTGGTTTTATTGAGAAATCTTGGAACTTAGTGACCCCAAGGAAAAAAGCAAAAAAAAAAAAAAAAAGATTGGAACTGAGTACATCAATTTCAATGAGCCATATGCCAAGCTCATTATGTAAAATCTCTCTTGATTTTTTTTTTTTTTTTTGACTTGAAATCTCCCTTGATTGTTCTAGTATGTTTGGGACTAACTCTCTAAACCTTGTAATTTTACCTGGGTAAATCAATCCAAATAATTATCAGGTCTAGAGCCTAGAATCGAATTTAACCCTCAACGATCTTCATTTTATTTTATACACATTTAGTAATGAAACCAATACTATGATACACACACGATACGAGATCTACCAATAAAACGAGCCTAGCCAATTATTTGGAGAGTTCGAAGAAAGACGTGAACTTGGTCATTAGAAGTTTAGATAGTCAACAAGTAAATGTGAAATTCTCGTATAGAGAATTTGCCTAAGAATACGTGTATTACATTCGAAGTATCGAAACCTTGTTCCCATCTTGTTTATAAAGACAGATCTATACTTTTTTTATTTTTCCTTTTTCCAAAAATTACAGCCAATATGAGAATCTACATCCACCTAAAGATCCCAAAGGCGAGAAAGAAAGACCAGTACAACTGTCTTTTGTTTAGGTCCATCCATTGGACCAGCTCGATTTGACTTAATATCCTTGATTTGTTATTAAGAAAACTCATATTCGGCGGCTACGTGTTTGGCTACTAATAAAAATAAAGAGCAAAAAGAAAACCTCTATCTTATCTTTTCTATTAACGGACTGAGTGTCAAGCTATGACAACATACTTGATGGTTTTGCTAGTTATTTTTATGCACAATAAGAATATGTAAGGCTTTAATATATCATTTATTAGAGTACACTATATGTGTACTAAGGAGAAAATATCAATTTGGTATATAAATTTTACATAATGAAATTTTAAAGTAGTCAATTTAATACTCAATAAAATTTTTCATAACTATTTTTATATCCTACCAATACCGTTTGCTATATTCCTGATGTGGAAAAATCAATAAATTAGTGCGGGACAATAGTATAAAAAATTAATAAAAATTTAATGATATGTTATCTATTTCAAGTTAGCAAAAGTAATAAGATTGTAAAAATATTTATAATAAGTTTGATAAGGTATTAATTGATCACTTCAAAATTTGTGTATCAAATTTAATTTTTACACGATGTTTAGGTACCAAGTTTGACTTTTACCTATTAAGAAACTTTTAAATATTTCAAATTACAAATTATCTCAAAAGTTGAAATTTGCCAACCAAACGGCTTACTAACTACCAAGGCCAATATGATTATATTAAAATATCTAGATTTGACTAAAGGGCTAGTTAATAAAGTTTGAAGAAATAAATAAAGTGAAATTTGACATAGTGTGTTTGAAATTGAGATCGATAGAGAGGCCTTTTTTATCTCCACTATTATCTTAGCCAACAACACTCCATGCAATCTAACAGATGTTGTTAACGACTAAACTCTATAAATATCCAATGACATTTTCATTTGACAAAATTTAGAGATTCGGTAAACATGTTTGTATGTTAGATGGTAACCCTAAAAGAAAAGGAGGTTTGAAACGACGAACAAATTGCATATCTCTATGAACTGTGAGATCGATAATATATAACCCATCTACCTATTAAACTCTCTTAGATTGCTTAATCTTCATCCATAACTCTCCCCTCCTTTCTAAATATTTTTCCTTTCTTTAACCATGTCCAATCCGCAAATTCATCATTGCTGATATCGGTATTTTCAAGTCAACCATCTTTTATCTCAAAACCGTTCAAATTTGGTCATCATTGTCGCCATCATCGTTATCAGAATCACAATTCCTTCACTACAGATAAACTATATGCAGATTTGGCTTAATTGAATATTGGGAGATCGGTTAATATTATTCATTAGTAGTATTTTAAAATAAAAGGATTCAATGTATTTGTTGTTTTTCCTTTTTCTTTTGTTTTCATTCTCTACGTGGGATTATGTTATCCTTTTTATGGAATTTGTTTTACTCGCTAATAAAGTAGGTTTTGTTCTTCTAGGAAAGATCATCATATCCTCTATGTGGGATATTTTGATGCTTAAAGAGATATGCTCATTTAATTGAATGAGTCTTTATACTCCCAATACTTCATTAGTCAATTCTCTTGTATCAATCTATTTGATTGATGTAACTTATTTCATGAAATGAAATTTCATATTTTCTCATAAAAAAAAAGTCATATGTAGTATAAGCCAAATGTTTCACATACGTGCCATTAGATCCGATTCCCTTATTGACAAAAAGATGTGACGATATTATATTTTTGTCCAATTCGAATGGCTTTCAAAAGTACATTGACACTCCATTTTTCAAAATTGAACCCTTTAACACATATAGCGGAGCATTTTCATAAGTGAATTGTCACATGGTAAACAAGAGTGAAGAACTTGTCTATTGCATGTGTAATAAATAATTACCAAGATGTGGTTAGTTTGAAAATTATTACCAAAATATTTTATAAAATCGCCTTTAGTAATTAGGATAAAGTAAATTTATACATAAATCGCGTTAGAAAAACGTGATATCATGTTTGACTATGATATCTAAATCGTGTTTAATTATGAGGATATATTTTTACATGAAAATCGCGATTAAAACTCACGATATTGAAAGGATACAAATTCAAAATTCAGATACCACTTCTTTCCTCCGTCCCTCTTTTCCACTTTTTCTATTTTTCACTCTCTCTCTCCTCCTTTTACTGACACATTTCCTACTCCATCCACCGTCCATCACCCCCACCCCCCCCCCCCCCCCCTGTCTCTACCGCTTCTAACATCTAACAACTTGCCCAAGATTTTACTCATTTTTTCCCAGGTTTCATTTTGTTATTTTGTTTTTGCTTTTTACGCGAGACCTAAATGCGATATATTTGAATAAAAGTTTATATCGCGTTTCCTAAACGCAATAAATATACAGTATAATATTTTATGATATCATATTTCTAAGTCACAATTTTACAACTGTATACTGATAATTTTTCATTTTAACCTTAAATAAGTAATTAATTTTCATTGGAACCCCAATCAAGAAGTTATTTTTTGGTAAAGAATCTAACATGGCATTTTCATGTGTGCAAAAATCAAAATTAAAAAAATAAATGAAAAAAAAAACAGTTAGAATCAGCACGATAATCAAGCTACACACATATTGTCTGAAGCAAGGGAAATTAAAATTAAAGAAAAACCAGTTCAAACCTCATAGGCTCATACAATGCATAGATCTTGAAAAAATATTCATAAATTTATAGTATATATTGTAATTCATATGGTTAATAATGGATATATAAATTATCAAAATGTTTCTAAAAGTTATCATTATTTGAATTATGAGAATATACTATCATATATCAAAAGTTTATCATATATATTTAGTTAAGAAAATGTTTATTTTTTTCCTACAAATAATATTTTATATATAAAGAAATTTTTTAAGTAATAAAAATGTATAGATAATATAAATAATGATAAAAAGTATTATTAATGAAGAGACAGAATAATAAAAACTTTTAGAAAAAAAATTAAAAATATATATATCTTTAAGAGTAGAAAAAATTTGTTAGGAATCATGTTGTACATAAACTTATAGGAAATTAAAAGATAGTATTAATGTGATGTTTTTCATTTCATTAGGAAAAAAAAAAACATTGTCTTTTTATGACATATAAGATGTAGGGGTAGGTGAGTAATCTTGTCATATAGGGTATCCGCCTGTGCCCTGCTTGATCAAATAGGATTCAAATGAGTATTAAGGGTCACAAGATAAGGTATAAATATAGATTTTTTTTAGACCTACCTATTACAAGACGCACGGTTGTCAAAATCATGATTTTACTACCCAATAGAATGTATAAAATTAGTAAAATCGTATAAAATCGTGCAAAATCAATGAAATCATAAACATGTAGAATCATACATCTAAATTCATATATTTACTTAAAATTTGCACCTAGATAATTTTAGATCCATTTTAATTAAAAAAAACACATAAAATAATAAACTTATGGAATCGTATGTTTAACTCGCGATTTTGACAACTATGACGGGATGGGAGTTTTACATCTCAAAGAGTTTCGGTGTGGCGGTCTACCATCCCTCATTTTATCGTTTGTTACTAATCTAGATGGCGAGCTAGCCTTATCTTCCCTAATTTTCGAGATTTGTTTCAAGCCCCATATTCTCATAAGGAGTGCCTTCTAAGCTTTGTCATAGTCCTCCATATACTTAGGAGGTTTAACTGTTATAACTAGTTTAAGTCAGCATTGGCTTCATTAGGAGAGCGGCATCAGCTTCCAACCAATTTGAAAAGATATAAATAACGAAAAGTATTATTAATGAAAAGATATGTGTTGTAGGCGCCAAATTTGCCGACAGAGATTTCTTCTTCCTAAGTCAAAGAGGAGGGTGTGAGAGCACTGTAAACATGCAAACACAAAAACTCGATTAGCCGTATGCCAAGGGATTACCCAACATAGTCAATCCGATGCTTAAGTTAGCTATGGATCCTTAAAGATGCTTAGGAACATAATGCATTAATAGTCTCAAGTATTGTAGAGAACTTGTCTTGGTGGATCCACACGGTTCCTTATAGAGAAAGGTCATAACAAACTCCAGGGGAAACCACGAAACATTCTCTTTACACATAGCAGATTCCCTCAGGCTGTTGACCGGCTTGTTTTGGTAGCACACAACAATGCAAGGAGTAGAACACGATTGTACTAGGACTATGACATGGATATGCTAAGTATGGAAAGCAGCTAGATGGACATGGATTGCTCAGGAGATTCGGTTATTAGGTTATCGTGGGGGGCCCATCGAGGTTGGGAGTCACAACCAATATGACCTCATTACTGTCAACCTCCATGTGCGAGGTTAAGATTGAGGTCATGATCATGTGTTGTTTAGGATGATCAAGCTCGTCTAGGAGCCCCCCTTTAAGTTAAGGCATCATTTTCCTCTGAAGCCTTCATAAAGTGTGCTTCATGGGTGTTGGCACTAGGTCTTGGGGGTCCATTAACCTTAGGCTCTCGCCTAACAAACCTTAACCAAAAATGTTCTATCAACACTTGCACCCTGCACTCCCATTGTGAGTGAACGAGGGGAGCGATGGTACCTATATTCTCAGGTCATGTTAAGGTGAAGTAACTGTCTTTTTCCACTTGAGTTGCATTTTCAGTGAGGTCAGAAGTTTGAATCACATCCCTATTGAGGCTAGCTTGTGATTGCTTTATTAGGGCCTTGAGGTCCATACTCTGGAATTATATGGTTCACTTGGCGAGATGCAAGAACCAAAGAGTTTTGAAGTCTGAAAAGGTACATATGTGCCTGCTATGCAATTTTTTTAACAGGGTTCCAATTGTTGAGACGTGACTGTCTGCTAAGGTTTTTACACCATTTTCGAGACTGATTTTTCTAAAAGGTCACTCTTACTCTATCCTACGATGTGATATGTACAGAGTAACCACCCCTTAATTTTCTAACCCATTATAGCTATCGATGGTCGCAAATAAATTGGCAATCTTGGCATTAACATCCATAAGTCCTAACTCCTACCAACTTCCCCATCCACCCCTCAATGGACAAAAATTGTGTTCCTTGATAAACAAAATATTAAATTATAATTCAATATTCTTATTATCTAAGAGTTAAATCTTAGCCCTAGGGCTACAAACGAATCAAGCTACTCGATAGTAAATGAGCTGAGCTCGAGCTTAAGATAAAGCCTATTTATCTAAACGAATCAAACTTGAGCTTCGATTCAAGCTTACAATCCAGCTCATAAGTAAGCTTGTTTAGACTCATGGGCATGCTTGCTAACCAGCCCGTTAACTGTCCTGTTAACAAGCTCATTAACAAATTTAAAAACTATATTTTTATCATGAAGTAATATCTATATAATTTAAGCTAGAACCTTTTCATTCGTCACACATTTTTTATCATATAGTTTTATATGGTAAGTTATTAATCTCTCTAATATTATTATTTGATCATTTTATTTAAGGAAATAAACTTATTATTGCATTTAATAATATTGACTATAGAAAAGAATCATCATTGCTATTTGATCTATATCTATCTATCTATATGATTTAAGCCAAAACCCTTTCATTCATTACACATTTTTTATCATATAGTTTTATATGGTAATTTATCAATCTCTCTAATATTATTATTTGATCATTTTATTTAAGGAAATAAACTTATCATTGCTTTTAAGAGTGTTGACTAAAGGAAAGAATCATCATTGCTATTTAATCTAGATCTATCTATATAATTTAATTGATATTTAATCTATATTTATCGATCTATATAATTTAAGTCAGACCTCTTTCATTCAACGCACATTTTTATCATAAAGCTCTATTTGGTAATTTATCAATCTCTAATATTATTATTTGATCATTTTATTTAAGGAATAAACTTATCATTGTATTTAAGAATATTGACTAAAGAAGAGAATCATCATTGCTATTTAAGTCTATTCTTTCTATTCTTTTATATCCATATATAAATATATATATCTTTATAATTTAAGTGAGAACTTTCTCATCCATCTCTATACCCATTTGAAAGAATAATAAAGTATAATTTATCCTACGTTTTATCCTATGTTTACTTTAATTCACATTAAATTATGTAATTCCTCTTGATGCTTGGTTAACTAATTTAGACATATCCACAATATGTCCCCAACAATCCCTTTATACGATATCTATATCTATCATGTATATTTTTTTTATTATATGTTTTTACTTTTTAGATAAGACTTTACAATTCCAAGAACGTATGAAATTTTACTGATTACATAAGTCTTTTCCTCCTACAAAGAAATTATTTGAGGATTTATAGTTTTGGTTGGATATTCTCTATTAAAACTGACAAAAGAACATTTATTAAGATGATAAAATAAGAAATTGGAAAGCTTCAGCAACATAGGTAAAATATCATTATATAAACAGAGATCATAACTTCCATTGTATAATTTTCAAATATTGCATTGCTAATTATGTGCAAAAGTATGATTTTCTTTTCATTACATTGTTAATTACTTGCATATATGAAGATGGGTCTAATCATCAAGTATAATACGAAAAATATGTAGAATATGATACATAAGATAAATCTAATTATGATTATCATATACGATTGTTGTTGCAGTATGATATTACCAAGCATCATCCCCTTTATATATTAGCTTTTATTTAATTTAAATACGTTGCTTCTTTCATTTTGCAGAGTGAAAGTTATTACATATGTCAAATTCTGTCTTACTAAGGTTTAAAATTCCGTCTTACTATAATTTTTTTTCAATTTAATAAGTATAAACTATTTATTTCATTTACTCTACTATATTTCATTTAATATGTAGTTCTTTAAGACCAAAACTTTTGCAAATGAGTTGTTATACAAGAAGTTCAATAAATTAGTTATTAAATCACTTAAGTCTATACATAGAAGCATAATTTGATTAAATAAATTTTCTTTCTAATGTCTCATTTGTTTTATAGGTGTATGACTACGTCTTCAATGAAGCAAAATAATTATAATTACGTTTCATGTGTTATAAACTTCGTAATAAATATTTACAATGTATTAGAGTATTATTTCATTAATCTTTTGATTTCTTTTTCATGTATTTTATGCAATTTATGCGATGTTTTTAGTTTCTTCCTTCATCTACCAATCTTGCATGTAATTAACTTCAACTATATTATTCCTTATAAAAGTTTATTTTCTTATTTAATTTTTACACCTGCAACACGGGTACATCATTTGCTAGTAAAATTAAAACAACAAAACCAATTTTTATATAACATATATGTATATATATTTAACAACTCTTATATGATATTTTTAGATTTTAAAAAAAAATAACAATTGAGCTACATAAATAAATCAGGCTTGAGCTTTAGCTTTAATTTCAAGCACACTAAAAACTCTCTATGCTCAATAAAGCGCTTAGCTCAAACTTGATAATTTTTAAACAAGCTGAACCTAAAGCATTAAAAACTCAGCTCAGTTTAACTTATTTGCAACCCCACTTAGTCCTAATCCTATTTTGGGTTCATCCTTTCTTCTGGTACAACATTGGCAGAGAAAATTAATAACCGGTAATCAAGATTATCAAGCAAATTAAATGGGACAAGGCAAATGAAAACTGTCATCGACATCATCTGAAAACCTCAACGAACCCAAGATGGGCATATGAGGCATCCTCTTTCTCCATTATGATAACATGTCCTGCACACAAATTTTTGAATCTATTTATTTTTTTTGGCAGATTACAAATCCATAAATTTTTTTTCAAACTTTTTTCTAAAAATTATTTTATAAAAAATTAAATACAAATAAAAAAAATTAAAAGTCCTCGTTAAAAAATCAAATAGATAAAATATAAATTTTAATCGAACATATTTATATATACCATTTTAAAAAAGATACAAATATACATGAAAAACAAACCAATCAAATAAACCCATTGCCGCTTTAAATGATGCACCACTTACCTATTATCCAGATTCATCTAGAGTACCAACTCACGGTATCGCATCTTCTTCAAATAAGGCGATTTTACAAAGAAAATATAAGTTAAGAAATTTAACCCCCCAAAAAAAAAAAGAAAAAGAAAAAAGGCACACAGGTAATAAGAATAGTTAAAGCAAAAACCAATAAGAGAAACATTTGAAAGAGATTTGCAGTGTCCTGACAGCGTATTTCAAGGGTTATAGTATTAGTTGGAAGTGGTTCACATTAGCACAACCAGAATGAAGACGAGGAATTTAATCTTTCCTACTCGCACAAGTGCTCCAGAGTTCCTAGACAAAAGGATAAAACTTCAAAATAACTCAAATTTTTGCAAGGCAAACCCGCACTAAAAACGTAAATCTTGTACTCCAGATACCAATTGACTATCTGCTGTTCAGGAGAATCCCAAACATATCGCAGGTACCACCTCCTTCATTAATTGTAAATTAAATACACAAAGAAAACAAGACTGGAAAAAATTCCGCCATATTGAGTTACATAAGTCAAAAAACGCAGTCAATTAACTGGGTTTCCTCATGTTACGGCCAGCGCGGATCACTTCATCAACCAACAGCAACTGTGAAGCTATTACGGGCCTGCACACCACAACAAAACGGGAATTTTAATCATGAGAAAGAAACAAATAGATGAATTATAGCAAGGCTGCAAAAACCTTCAAATAAATAACATATGACAAACCTTCTATATATTCCGTACTAGATTTGTTTCATATAATTATTAAAATGAAGTGCCAGGTTCAACATATTCAGCACAAACTAGAAAATACACTAGTCTTATTGCTATTTTTCACACCATCTTCACCACAGCAACAGTACAACAACCCAGAATAGTGTACATTCTTTCTAGTGTAATGTGGTAATTGAAAAAATCTCATCTCTTTTTAAAGAAAATAAATAAATAAATGACTACATAGGATTCCTCTTTACCCTGAATTTATGATCTGGCGCTTCACTGAGTAATTGTCAAAAATACCCTCCATTTTGGGGTCAATAGGATCTCCAGTGTGCAGGTTCAATCCCACAATATTTCCGCCGTCATGCTCTCCCTAAAACCATCAAGGTGAAAAGACTCAAAACACTTATTACTCAACAACTTGCCTATCGCATGGAAGGAAAAGTGACTGATTACATATAAGGAATGGTGTCATACAGTAAGTGCAATAACCACATCCTGAGTGTCAAGTCCAATTTTCAGCCAGCATCTTTGGTACCACAAGGAGGGCATCAGCAAAAGCTTCTACACCAAGCTGGGCACGCTGAATTCACAATCAAAAAAAGTATCAACATACTAAATCTAGCCAGGAGTCGTCAAAGAAGAGATAGATGAATAGCTCATTACCCCTTGAACAGTTTTCTTGACTTCATTGACTAAATACTGTCTGGCTGCAACTTCAAAAGCCCCTGCTCCCTAAACCAAGGCAACAGGTATACATAAAATATCATGTCCAGTCCACAATCACACACTATCAACAGACAAACAAATAAGGGCGTCGGTGCAAATGAAACTCGGGCTGGTGTTGGCTTGAATCGAAAATGTGACACAATCACTACAAATCAGAATAAAGTGTGTTCTTTTTCCATTTTGGTTAGGTTGGAGCTTCATAATTAAAATAGGCTGAAGAGATTATATTTGTATGTGTGCACACAAAAAAGAGCCCCACATTTACCAGATCAATCTCACATCCCCTAATTCAAAGAGAAAGGCTTACATTAACACCACACAAATCACACCTTTAGCACTACTACTTATGAACAATACTCCGTTCTAGAATCACACCTCTTGCACTATTACTCGCAAAGCATTAATCCTTTCTCTTACCGAGACAATTGAATACAAACATCTCCAGGACACCCCCAGTCTCCCTCTAATTACAGCTCACCAGTACCATATTCATTTTAATAAATAGATACAGCCAGTGGACAAATAAATTTGACTATAATATTAAAAGAAAAAAATGGTCACTAAGTTGCAAGCAAATGCCGAATACTAGAGTCAGGTGTAAACTGAAAACAACCAAGAACAAAGGATAACAATAGCCAGGCATATGCATAGTGACATAGCATCAAAAGGCACAAAGAACTCACTAGTACAACGGATTCATCTTCAATAGTATTTTTTACTGCTCTAAGGCCATCGCGAACAGCATCTTTGATTTGAGCAATGGTATGGTCATTGGGCCCTGACACATTAAAAAAAGGAGAGAATTAAGATACAGCTTGATTCATACAAAGTAAACAGGTATTAAACAATGACATAAAGAATTATTATGTATGTTTTATTCAATTTAACCCGTGACATATCTTGCAAATTAAAGCGGAAAACTTCTGATTACCCTTTATCAAGATTGTGCAAGAATGAGGGTTCTTCACATTTTCTACAAAAGTGTACTTGTCTTCACCAAGGACGTGCTCATAAACCAAACCAGCCCAACCAAGGCAGTCTGGAGTTAAGTCATCCACCGAATTTACAGCCTCACCACCACAAGCCAAAACTAGCCGCTCCATGTTTCTTCTCTTTGCTCTTCGAAGAGCAATAATCTGCATAAGATTTTAATGCAATTGCTGTTAGGGGTAAAGAACTTGATCCCAACTTGCTTCACTAAGCCTCGTATGGGAAGAAGCATGGTTCACATTTTGTTCACTTTCTTTTTCTGCATTATAACACTCTTTTACACCCATTGCAAAATACCAGCACTGTGGATTCAACACATGGTTGCATGTCAGGAGAGCAGGATTACCAAGCATTATCTAATAAGTTGAAATGGTAGATCTCACTGAATGGCAGCATGCTTTTAGAGTAGGTAGCTTACAGCAAACATTTGATAGGAACATATAATAATACTTTGTCAATGGATATTGTGTTATACCCCACGATAATTTCTACATCCATCTAATCTGGTATAATCAGTGGTAATTGCAAATTTTTAAACAGATTATTGAACTTTAAAATTGCCACTTTTAAAAGCAACAGCACCTTAAAGGGACTCTTGCAATGCACTTCAGAGGATCGAGTTATCAGCGTTTATTTCACTGCCTTGGATGAGAGGGATTGCCCATAAGACTCAAAAACTCATGAAAATATGGAAAATAGTCTCATCACATTATTGCCATGTCTCAAGACAGCATTAAAAACAGAATTAAAGTTCCCAGAGTAACATTTCACCTTAATGCATTCCTACAAAATGGAATGCTGGAGAATAAATTGGGGTCAATTATAACAAATATTTCAATTAGAGGAGAAGCAAGGACAATTAAAACCAGAAGTGAGCAAGTCTGCCTATGAATGTGACTAACCCCTTTTAAGTATTTAAGCATCTGTTTTATTTTTGTAATTCTTTGAACTTGCTCCTTGCTTTCTAATTCTTTGGTCTAGCACCTGCTTTGCACTAACTAAAAGCAATAAGCATGCATCCATGCATTATTTATGTTTTCATGCAGTGCATTTACAAATTCTCTTGTACTGTCTCCACTACTTGCAGGAGGTGGTTTTTTCTACGTTCTGTTAGATAAATGAAATCACTGAAATCCCAAAGAGAGAGAAAGAGAGAGAGAGAGACTAACCCCAGCTCGTGCAAGGATATCCAATGATGGTGGATCGATTCCCTTCTGATTTATGACCACGAAGTTGCTGTCATTGCCAGAACAAACCTGGAAAATATCAACATCTATCTGTAAAACCTAGCATTTTGCATCTCATCAAGCATACACAGATTGAAATTCTCAAGTCTCACCTTATTCTTCAGTTCAATAATTTTCATACATCTTTCATCAACCTGACGCCTCTCTGCTGCAACCATTGCCTCTCTCTGCTCAGCATTTGAGTAAAAAAATCCTGCATTGATTTCGCTGAAGTAGAATGTTTTAGTATATTGCCATTCCAAACTAAATACAACCAAAAGATGTAATGCGAATGATACAATGACCATACAAAGTTCAATCAATCAAGCTTCTCCCTTCAAATTAGTTGCCCAATGCTTTAGAACAAGAAGTTAAACAGACTGAAAGGACCTATTGGATTTGCAATGACTAAACAAATTAAAAACAAGGCAGTAGACAACACATGGAACCATCATTTACATCCCACACATAAACCAGCGAGAAAAAGAGACCTGTTTAACTGTACCAGGAGCTCAGTCATAGAGCACAGTAGAAACCCAAGGATGCATAGTTGCAGTTGCAGACAAAGACCCATCATAATTGCTCAAAGTATAGGCAAGGTTAAAAGCAGTGTCACATGACTTGTTCTGAGGCAACGCCAGACTTATTTAACAGCAATTAACACGGTAGTAATGTCTTGATTCAGAGAGTAACAGATAATGGTTAATTGAGAGAGTAAACCCTCACAGTAACAACACCCTCTGAGCTGACACACAACTCTCTATCTAATAAGCAGGGTTCACCCCAGCAGAAGTGAGTAAAAAGGTAGACATTTTAATGAAACCAGGGCAAAAAAAAACAAAGATTGTGAAAAAAATTAAAAGATAAAATAAATCCATAATTCAAATGCACCAGCAAGGCAGACAGATCTTAGATCAATGTCTTTTCATCATAAGTGTAAAATTAGCAAAACAGGTAATTACAGACACCAACCCCCACCCCACCCCCCAAAAAAAAAAAAATGTATATATATATAATATGGGGCGCAAAAAAGAAATTTGTAGTGGGCACCTTTTCTCATACTCTAAGGACACATTGCATGTCAAGATATAGCAATTCTCTGCTCTGCGCTTCATATCCGGATGCCTAGATCCATGATCAAGAACAATACCTTCAACCTGCAAAAACATAATTGACGGGTAGAAGCTTTAAAAAATTGAGAATAACGTTCTAAATATTTACATAAGGTACACATGTTGTAGAAAATAATCATCAATATTTGATAAAAGGAGTAGAAAAACAGTAGAGGTTCTTGTCCACCAGTCTCCTTTTTCCACTTTTCTCCACTTATCAAGGGCAGGCAAGAGCCCAATATATTCTGCTGAGCATGGAACTTTTCCAAGATTATGATTGTCACCATAAGTACTTCGCTAACAAAAGGAACTGCAGTCTACAAGTGTAGCATCTTTTTGTGGCCAAAAGATAAATAGGCCATATACTCTGGATGCATCTCCCATCTAGCATATGTTTTCTTCCTTCAATAACCATGTTTGTTTCAACTATATAGCAGGGCTTCAACAAAAAGAAACAATTAAGTAAGCTAGACTAGTCTCTTTTTTGAGTGTAATCACTGAAGTAGGATCTTACGACAGGCCCAAAACATCAACAAGGCATAAAAATTTATATCAAAAAAAAATAAAATAGAGCCAAAACCAAACATAAGTTGAACAAAGTGAAATATACGCATAAAACTACTACCCTAATTTTATAATTGCTACTAGAAGAGGGAAAAAAAAGATTAATTAAGCTTCTGATCTTCAATGTAACTGCAATACCACTCATATACTAAAAATGTTCATCTACCCATCCCAATAAGTCTCAAGAGGCAATGATAAAGCAGATTACTACATCATTTCCTGAAGAGTGAATTTCTTTCCCAACAGCAATCTAATTTCCAGCACCATCTAGGCTTATTGCTTGTGATGTATGTTGACAGACAGTTTGATTTATTCATCCATCTTAGATGTTGATCTTGTTTTCTTGTACATGCAAAAATAACTATTTCCATAACAAAAGTAGTGAATATGTTTAGAATAAAAATGAAAGAATAGCCATGTTTTGTCTAACAGTGCAGAACACAAAATACAAGTTCATCTTACCAACTTTGTATCCACATCAAACTTGTGACGCATGTGCATGATCTCCACCATGAATAGGTCAACAGGTTCCTCAGGTTTTCGAATGCAGAGAACCTATCATATTATACAAAAGTTTATCAGACTCCAAGAAATATATATTTATATATAGGACTGGCTACAAAGTACATAAAACTACAGTCAAACGCATAGTTTCTCCTCTTAAAAAGATGGGCTTACTGCATTAGCAACAATATCTGTCAACTGGTCCGCCAGGGCCTCGTACAACTGTTCAGCAAACATCATGTCAAGACTCTCGAGCAGAACCATGTCTGGGGCAATGTGTAGCCCAAAAAAATTCACAGTACCTTGGTTCTTAGAGTCGTTCTGGCTACCATTTTCAGTATCTCTACATCCGGTTCACTTCCCATGACAACAGGTGTTTTAAACTTCTCGAGAAATTGAAGTGTTCTCTTTGCTATCTCAAACCCATCGACCAAAACACGTGGATGCATTCCTGCAACAATGAATAATCACATATAAAACACTGTGCAAAAGGTTACAAGCAATAATTTTTCTGTTTATTCATGGATATTTCTTGGGAAAAATATCAAGCTAAGCAAACATATCACACCTTCAAGGGGAACTTCTTTCTATTCTAAATAAGGCTATTCAGTGAATTAGATTCCCATAACCCTAGATTACAGCTTCAAAGCTAAACATTAAAAAGCATGGAAAGAAATCTACCAAATCTTGAGAATAATCAAGAAAGTGTTTGGTTGAATTGGAAGGCTAAAAAATGTTCACTAACCTTCATCAATATAACGCTCAGACTGTTTCATAAGTTCCCCAATAAAGAGAACAGTAGACGTTGTCCCGTCCCCACTTATGTCATCTTGAGCAACTGCTGTCCTCGCAATCATAATAGCCGTAGGATTTTGGATTTGCTACAACAATCCATCATTATTCAATCAGTCTAAATCTCCCTTTACTCAAACATAAGGATTTAAATCCAACAAAGGGGAACATATGCAATGGTATGATTTTAGAGATTAGTTAGGAGAATTAGCAATTAGTTACAATTAGTAGGATTTGTTGACAACTTAGTTTCTATTGAAAATATTATAAAATTGTATTTTGTAGAAATCAAATACATTAATCCGTTCAATTGAAAAATAAAACTCATGAAGGTTTCTTCAAAAATTCTCTAGGAATTAGTCTTTTGATTCGAACTACAGAAGTTTACACCTTTTCAATATGTTTTTAAGACTGAGCTACTAGAAAAACTAACTAGCCAAATCCCAAGCACACAGTGATTAAAAAATCAATACTTCACTCCCAGACCTTTTCAAAATTCAATCTACACTGATTAAAATTGAACAGAAATACAAGATTTTGCTTATAGCCCACAATATGATACGTCTCTGGATATAATTAAACACAGCACTACATCATATCCAAACACGTCGAATGCACAAAGTCTCCGAAAAACAAGACAAAAAAGAAGCAAACTAAGTAAATGATCCGGCCGCTAAGAAACTGAATCGGTTACCATTTCTTTCAACAAAGTGTTGCCGTCCTTGGTAAGCTTAATATCTCCGGCTCCACCTACAAGCCTGCGAGATACCAAAATCAAACCCAACCGAAAGTTTTAAGAACAAAACAAAAGGCAAAGGAAAGATGAAGATAGAAACTCAAGTAGAAAGCAGTACATTTTGATGGTGCCTTTAGGACCGAGGTTAGTCTTGAGAACATCTTGCAAGCCCTTGGCGGCATTGATGTTCATGTGAAGTGCGGCTGATTTGTTCAGCACCTCTGCGTTCGGATTCAGTACTCTGAGAGACATTTCTTCGATGCTTTCAAAACCCTACGATCCGAGAGAGAGAGAGTATTATTTTCAAACGAAGAAGAAGCAGAAAGCAGGAGGGAGGGAAGAGGGGTAGAGTGAGCCACGGGGGTTTTTAGGGCTTTCTGGAACTGGAAACTCGAAGTTCCACCGATCAGTTTGCTCGACAGACTAACGGTGTCGTTTTTAGGGGAATGTCTCTAGTGGGCTTGGGCTGCTCCCTCGAAATAGCATCTTGGCCCAAAGGCCTCCAATGATAGCATTGCACTAGCAATACTTATCCAATATCATTAAACTTTTCCACTTAGTTCGTGGAAAAAATAAATAAAAGAAAAACTTTTCCATTTAGCTTTTTAAAATAATAAATAATGCCTACTAATAAGCAATCATAAGCTATTTAATTTGTGTTACGCTTTTTTGATTGGAAAAGTAAGTTTTCTAATAGAATCCTTAGTCATTATTTTTTTTTATTTGAATTCTCAATGTTCAATAAAGCTTACAAATTTAAACCACCGTTAACTTTTTCTATCAATGTTTTCAACATCTAGCAGCCTCTAATTCGTCCACTTAATTATTTTGAATAAATAATTAATAATTAATTAACAAAACAATAAAAATTTTAAAAGAATCTAGGAACGAATAAAGAAATAGGGAATATAGTAGTGCTATAACCCATTTTTCCATCGTAACATTTCTCCTTGGTCCTCCCATCTCGGAGTTCAATTGAAAGCATTCACCTATTCAAATTGATTTGTGAAATGGCACGAAA
This sequence comes from Combretum micranthum, assembly GCA_024138025.1. Classification (NCBI taxonomy): domain Eukaryota; kingdom Viridiplantae; phylum Streptophyta; class Magnoliopsida; order Myrtales; family Combretaceae; genus Combretum; species Combretum micranthum. The sequence continues at coordinate 82,493 of JAMXBD010000863.1, read as the reverse complement.
TGATACCCTCTTTTTAACTTTTAAGCTTGGAGAAACATTGGAAGGTTTAAAGCACCACATGAAAGGTAAAATTCTACCTCCTCACTTATCGAGTGCTTCATGATCTCTGCTGTAATATTATTTTTCTATTGCTTTGTTTCTTAATTAAGCTTTTTTTTTTTTTTCTGCTTCCTTGATTAAATATATGAAACAACGAAGCATTGGATGTATGTAGGATTCTTTTTTTTTTTTTCAATTTTCGTACACTTCTTTTTGGATTTTAAAGATTTTTACTATATTAATCTAATAAATACATATTTACTTATATTATTTTTTTAATGGACAAATAAGATGCTATACTATTATGGAAAAGTTAACAATGTTAAAAAGGTCTACCCTTATTAGATTTTTCAAACTTTGAGGACTCAAATAGAAAAAGGAAAATAAAGATTACCGACGAGAAAACTAATAAAATATTAAGAACTAAAAATTTTTTTTTTCCTCTTTTGATTTAAATTTTTATATGATGCCAATTGGGAAACTTCCATACGTTGTTATTCTTTCTAATGTAACCCTTTACGAATATACATTATTGTTTGTAGAAAATCAGTTTAAAACTAATATTGCTTTTTATATTCAACTTGCAATTTTTCAAAAAAACAAATGGTTGCTTGTCATATGATCTTTTTTTTTTTTACCCAAATCTATTAAGCTATCAATTTAGAATTATAATCCCGAGAATTTTCACTAGTATAAAGAATAGAATAGCAATTGTACAATAGATAGTGAATGATCGGATAAAAACCCTAGAATGAAACTATGAGTAGTCATAAGCTCATCTATAACTTAAGACAAGCAAAAATTCCCTAGATATTAAAAGATACCAAAAACAAGATTTCCTAACCTAAGTCAAAAACTCAATAGGTAATCCAATTAGCCTTAGATTTCATGTGCATTACGAGATAATTAAATTTTACAGCCTACTACCTATGAACGATAACTTAAAGATGAACCATTAGAGTTATAAATATGCAATTGAAATAAAAACAAATCCATAAATATAAACGTAAAGCCCAAATAAAGAATTGGATTTAACCATCATGCTAGTTAGAGAATTCTTAGTTTATTGAGAATAAAACCTTCATTTGACCTATTGGGCCTGGAAACTCTAATCACGTAGAATACAACTCTAAAGATACTAAATCACGTAAACTTTAAATTCAAGGTTTCAAATCAAAGGTAATATAAGAATAATGTAGAAGCCTTAGATAAACTTTTCAAGATTAAATCCCCAAATAGTTTATATAATTATACGGTATGACCCTATAATCTAAGAGATAACCTGGATATTTCCTTATATAAGTAATTCTCTTAATTAGATATGTGAGAAATAGATCAATTTGCATCCTCAAAATTGATTATCGTGTAGCATAAGTAAGGAGCACCACTTGCTTCTTTCAAGTGGTTCAAATTGTCTAATGTAGTCAAATGAAAATGACAACCCAATAAATGATAAGCTCCCATTTAGCACATAAATTATATGAAGCAGGACTTGTGAAGATCGATTCATCCCCCTATTTTACTAATATTACAATTGACAACTAGACATAAGTAATTAGATATCAAAAACAACCTATTTCCATTTTCTTTCATTGTCATTTCCCTAGAAGATTCAAGATTTGGACTTAGTCAAGCAATTTCACCCTCAAATTACCATGACCTCAAGTCACTTGCGCACACACAGAATAACTTCCACTAATAGCAAATTAACTATCTCATCTCTCTATTAAAAATCATTAGGAGATAAAAGACAAAATCTAGTAATTAACTTGCCAATTTGCCATGTGAGAACATCCCCATCTCATCTTCCCATCAACATCAATCCATCTCATTTACAACACATATATTATGACTTATAATAAGCAAACAAGCAAAGGCAGTCATTTCTACAAAATCAAAACCACAAACCCCACTTCCATTCAAGAAAAAACAAAACAAAACAACCCTTTTCATTTCCACCTCTAAACCGTGAACCCCACATTTATATTAGACAAAATACAAACAAAGTTCAAACACTTAAGACTTCATATTCCAACAGTGAACTTCAAAGTAAGGAGACCCCACCTAACTAAAAACAAATTCAAGAGTCAAGTTCTAAAGGTAAGGATTGTCTTGATTAAGATAGTTTATTCTTGCAATTTCAACTACTTGCTATCCTATTCTCTAACCTAGGATTCAGTCCTTATATAGAGAGAGGACTATCTTTCAACTCTATCTAAACAAGGTATGAACTATACTATCTTGAATCCTAAAATACATCCATGCTTAGAAAACTTGGAAAGTCAAGGAGTTGAATTGTTTATGAAGCCCTGCATGTTTCGGTCCTCTTATGATATTGTAAGCAATCACTTTAGTCCATGATATTCTTGAATGAAACATACTCTAAGCTAGGTCTACACCGCAATTAGTAAAGAAATTCATGAAAAACCAACTTGTACATTTAGATTACTATACCCTATGGTTTGGTCAACGTGAATAATGGGGTACGTGATGCAAGTTTCATATTAAAACCTAGTTTATACTTAGTAAAATACACATATAACATGATCCATGAAGCGAATTATAACTAATGTAACACTTAGGATATCTATACTGAATTTTCTGCCCTATAGTTCCCCAATGTGCCACCATGAATAATTATGTGATCTAGACACCTTATGATATAGAGACATGAATAAAATGAGAACGAAAGACTAAACAAATCAAAGTAAACCCCAGAATTTGAACATTACATGTCTCGGTCATACATATGTTCTTAAGAGTAGTTCATGTTTAAATGCATAATAAAACCTACTTGAACCCATAAACAAATTAGCAATATGAATAAGTGTCAAAACTTATAACATGATCCCGGAAAATAGAAATATCACCCCACATATGGAGACAAGGTGGACAAATAAAGTAAATATTTGAAATTATATATTATTATAGGCATTAAAGAATGAAAATCTAGATGAATTTTGATTAGAAAGTTTAGAATAACATGAACACCCTAAACATAGATATAAACTTAGAGCAAGATCAAGAGAAACAAAATAAAAATAAATACTAAAGGAGTACAATTCAATCACTACAGGAGTCATACCTAAAATACTAGTAAAACCTTAAAATTCAATTACATAAATACTAGGTGAGAATACAAGCTTGAAAGTAGACTTAAAAACACAAAGCAAAGCTATTAGATGCCATAACATACCTCTCGGAATCCTTAGATTAAGTTGAATAAACTTACAAATCGAATGAGTTAAGATGATTATTGAATAGTACATAAAACAAGCTTTCCAATGCATATTTATATGTAAAAATCCGAGTTAAAATGAGTATTATAGGCTAAGTTGAAGATTACGTAATAAAAACTTATATTCGGAATCATTTAGGTTACTTTTCATAAGAAAAGTCCATTTATACGAACTTTATAATGATATTAGAAATTAGAAGACTTTATAACCTTTAAAATGACTATTCATAAGCTGAATTTAGATTAAAATTGATATAATGATACTAAAGAGAATAAGAACTGAATTTATGACACTTAAGCACTAATTAGGACTTGTCTATATTATTACATGTCCAATTGATGAATGAATTATTCATTTATTAGGTGATCCTGAATCAATTGAGGACTTTCCAGCCAATTATTATGACTAAATCAATATGAGCATGCGAGTAACTTAGATCTATCTCATTATTTGTGTTTGTAGCGTAATTGCATATACAAAATAATACAGATGACAAAATGACTGTATATGTGGGCTCGAAGTAAAATGCATGCTATTTGGTGACTATATGAATTGCTAAACTGTATTAATGAAAGTGATGATATCTTCTTTGAATCTTGATATATAGTATGTTGATTTTTGCCTATTACTTGATCATCTTAAAACTTGCTTAAAAACTATTGGTATCTTAAATGAAATGGTCATGCATGGAATAAAATGCATAAAATGGTGTGACGACATGCAATGTGTTGGTATTTCAGTTTTTTGGTAGTCCTTGGTTTTCCTATGTGAGATGTTTCTTGTTCTATGCAATATTATCTTTTTTTCATTCGGTTCCATGGGAACTAAGTGGTAAATAAAGAATGCCGTTCATGGTATCGACAAGAAAGGACTAACATTTAATGGAGTTTCTGAACTCCTAAATAGGGAATGAGTGCAAAGACACATTTTAAGATAAAAAGTGATAATTAAAATGAGCAAGGTTGCTAAACTTGCAATTCTATGTAGAATCACCAAGGGGTTAGTAGAATGGAACATAAAATTGAAACATAAAAACGTAAATTTCTACAACCTTTTCAAAATAGCTTTAAAAAACTATGAAAATACTTATAAAAGATGTGGAAAAGTTAGAACATATAATGGATGTAAAAATAAATAAAGAAATTAAGTTTTTTTTTCATAATATAACATAAATAAATAAGTTTTCTTATGAATTTTATAGCTATAACTTGACTCAAATGAATTCTATAAATATACAGCAGAGGTTTTTAGGGGAGAGAGGAAAAAGATAGAGAGAGTGTGTGGAAAATTAAATAGAAATAACAAAAGAGAGATACATAATCATAATTCCTAATATTTGAAGAGATTGTAAACATATAGTTGTATTTTTTTTATTTTAGTTTATTTAACTCAAATAAGTAAAATCGGTAAGTTTAGTTAAAATCGTAAGATTCTACCAAGTTTACATTTAGACTCGGTTGAAATCGTAAGATTCTACCAAAAAACGATTATACCCTTGAGTTAAATCAGATGACCTCTTAAAATTGTAAACTCGTAGAATCGTATGAGTAAAATAGCAATTTTGACAACTATCAAAATGAGTGTGGTTGTGATTCTTGTATGTTTTGTTTCTCTTAGGCATGTGGGTTATTGAGACTAAGTTCCATCAATCCCAATAAGAGGGCGTAAATTTCAATCGCGTTGGATTATGGGTTATCCAAGCTTTTATGTGAGCATATGATTGATTGCTACATGTACGAAATGGGTAAGAAAACTAACTAAACCGAACCAAAACCTTCCATCGATTTGGTTTAAGTTTATGGTTTTAAAAACTTTTGGTTATTAGTTTCAGTTTTTAATCGTGACAAACCAACGGTTAATGGTTAAGCGTATTATGTATTATATTATATATAATAATTTTTTTAAAAATTATAAAACAAAAGACCCGAATATTTTGAATCCTAGATCCTAATTAATCACATTCATTCAGCAGCAGCCATTCCATTTCCTTCCCTTTTGTTTCTCACTTTAGCAGCCATTCCATTTCCTTCCTTTTGTTTCTCACTTTCTATTCTAGACCAGGCTACACCTTCTTCGTCGCATCGGATCATCGTCCTCTGGTCTCGAGAGTGGAGTCTTCGTCCTCAACTCCTTGTCATCAGTTCCTGGTATCATCGTCCTTTGGTCTTGGAGAGTGGAGTCGTCATCGTCAGCTCGCCGTCATCATCCAATCTCGTCGTCGCCAGGTCCTACCTCTTGGTCATCGTCAGCTGGTCTTCATCGAGCTCTCTCCCCTATTATACAATAAGTGATAAAGGATAGGTGGCTTAAACTTACTCACAATGCTATTAAAATCATGTGGTCAGTGGGAGTGAAACTCCTCTCTAATCCTCTAATTTTCTAAAGGTGGACTCATTTATTACAACATGTATATAATGTTTGTGTTGATTATTATCAGCTAGAGACCAATTGTTTCAAATGATTTTTATAGCTTATTGTATAGTTGATTAAGTTCATAAAGAACCGTGATTTGATTAACCAACATTGTAACATATGGTTCATTACCTATTCACAAAAAGTTAGAAATATTAAGACACACTTTGTAATTTCAAAGTTAACTGAGATTAAATTTTAAGGTTCATCTATAAATTTCCTTATTTTCCATATCTTTTGGTATTGCTTTCAAGCTAAATATTTTTAGTTACGATTAAACAATCAATGATATTAGGAGGATGTTTTATAGCATGTAACTTTAAGAAACAAAATGTTTTAATTTTTCTATAAACCAATTGAAAATATAGTTAAAACGTTATGTTAAATGGTTAACCATTCACAATGGACAATTTAAATTTCTCATTTTAAAAAATTAATTATAATGGTTAGGTTCAAAAAATTGGGATCATTATTAGTTAACCGGTATATGCCCACGTGCATGCATATGTCTAATAATAAGTTTGCTTGATAATTTACTTGATATATGATATGTTCTGGTTATTCACTAAGCTTGATTTATCATACCCATATAGTTTTTTCTGAGATCTTCGACCGTGGCTGTATCTTCTTGGAGCTTGGCACTAGTAAGGTTTTCAAAGCTAGAAGGATTATGATTTGGGGTAGGATATTATTTGCTAGAAATGTTTTAGATGTTGTATAAGACAATGGTTATGTTTTGGAACCTATATGCTAGTTATGATCTGTAATACTATAATATTCACATAGTTGTTAAAGTGGTTAATCTAATATTTGTGACTTATTTGCATCCATCATTCTTAGTAAAGCAACTAAAATTTCCCGTTTGTTGAAATAAGTCATCTTCCAAGGTATGACTAGTATTTGCATAAATATTGATTCTACTCGATGTCTTCCTGCTTTTTAAAAATAAAGTTTTAAGACATCAATCAGTTTCACAAGATGTATGTTACTATTAGGGTATCCCTAAGGGCATTACAAGATTTGAGATAGTTTCCTTTATAAATATTACTTCTAAAGGTTATAGATATATTGGGACAATGTTATAGGTATTATGAATATTATGAAAATATTCAATTTACTACCTAAACTTTTAAAATGATAAATTTGGTACCTAAATGAAAATTTTTTCATATCACATTTCATGCATGAGTTTAAATAACATAATGACTTGGTAAAGTCAAATTTGTCCAATGATTATGAGACATGTGCAAAAAATAAAAAAGAAAAAAAATCACAGCATGGAAGCCATAACATCTTTGTCGTCTTCATGAACCAACCTTATTACCCTACCACTAACTAGTCAAAGGGAATAGATTCTCGTCTCGAAAGTGTGAAGGAAAGACTAGAAAGGTAAGTTCGTTTTACTTTCTCTCTCTCTCTCCCATCCCTAAAGAACTTTCGTCTGCATTAGCATGGATCTTTACTATAAAAAGCCTTGCTCCAAGGCACAATGACAGAAACACATCTTCATTCCATAATAGAGAACAGGTAGGAGATAAACAATGGACTGAGAAGAAGATGTCATTTTTAATGAATGATTTTAGATCTTTAATTGAGTTTGCACATTTTAGTTCTTTTTTTTTTTTCGAATTAGGGTTATCTAGGACTTATTATACAGAAGAGAGGGGGTTTAGGGAACAACACGCTATTATGTTTGCCTAATTCTTTGTAAAGAAAGACAAAAAAAAAAGTTTTCTATTTCAATAAGTTTTTTGTCCTTTTTTTTCTAATTTCATTTAATTGTTACATCCCACGGGACTTCATATGGCACGTGTTACATAAGAATTAGGTATATTCAAACGCTATTGTGCTACTTAACTTAGGTATGAATGGTAACTCGAAAAGTTTTGATTAGCTACCAAATTTCTCACTTTAAAAGTTAAATTGAATATTTAAGAAAAGTTCAAGTAATATTCATGACACTATCCCGATATATTTTTTAGATTAAGATAGTTTCCGAAATAATCTAAAATTAATATACTAAACTAATTTGCTTTTACATGATTAATTGATGAATTTTGAATTTAATTGTTATAATTAAGTTAGTATAATTAAATTTGATTATATGACAAATTTTTTAGTATAAGAAATTCTTATAAGTAATGTATAGGTGTGTTAGTAAAATTTTAGTAATATGTATACTTATTGAATTTTATCAAATTAAGTTATATGCGTGTAGATGCATGGATTAGCAGAATTTGAAGTCTTTAACCAAAGCTCAAGCCTAACTTAATAACAAAAACCAAGCCTAAACATAACCCAAAGCCTAAGCCCATGTTATGGCATATTCCATAAGCTTCTATAATGCCTTAAAAGTCAACAAAGCAAACAAATATCTATAAAAAATAGACCATCTCTCTCTCCATCGTATTTGTCTCTTTCTTCTATCTCTCAAGCCACAACAAACCCAAATTTCTCTATTCAAATTCCTTTTAAAACATCACAAATTAGATATGAGGCTAGGAAGTAAGATATAAACTCAAGAGGAGTAGGAATCAAGCCAAGAAAGTTGGAGAAATAAACTTGGTTTATAGTAGTAGCCAAACAAGTAATAAAAGTGGATTTCTTGTATGTCTTGCTTATTTATGATTTTGATTGGTATTAACGTTAGATAAGAATAAAACTTTGATGTTCTATGTAAATCAAGGGCATATTATTGTGTATACTGATCTAGGAGTGCCAATATGTATATTTACTCTAAATGTTTGATGAAATGAAAGATGAAATTTGTGGCGATATGACATGTATATGGAAGTTGTTAGTGATAAATAACTAGAACTTGGATGATTAGAGTAATAATAGAGCTTAATAAGCATAATGATAAGATTGTGCTTTCTTAGGTTAAGTTTGTTGAGTTTTGTATAAGAAATGAATTTGTGTAAACAAATAAGTTTGATGATCTTTAATGTTATGTTCATAGACAAACTAGTGTGTTTTTACAAATACACATAGACTTAGAGAGTAAATAACATAAGACTTTAAAAATTTCAAAACAAGTACCATAGGGTAATTGCCCTGTTCATCACGGGCATGATAGAGGTCGTTATCCTCTCGGAGTTAATTTTCCTATCGATCACGACCATTGTTGAGGCCATTATCTTGTCAGATGAATTTTCAAAGCTTAATCACTACCGTTACAAAGCCGGTGATCTCCTCTAAGTGTTTAAAAACTTAATGCAGCTTAGATTATGGCTGTAACGAGGGCTGCTATCTCCTCTGACGTTTTAAAAAGCTTGAATACGATCGTTTTCAAGACCGTGATTTCTTCTGACTTCTTTTTCTTGATGGACACGGCCGTGATTGGTGGCATGATTTATATCACAGCCTATGTAATGGGCGAAACCATACCTCTAGTACTATTAAAAAAAATAATTTATTAATAATAATAGATGAATGATTAATAATATGATGTTAATAATTATAATTGTATAAATAGAATGTGGTGTAATGATTTGAGTTTTGTCTAAATTTAATGAGTAATTAATGATTTAATTTATTATTGTGAATTAATCAAAGAGAAATTAAAAAAATATTGTTTGAATTGATTACGCTTTTCGTTGTTGAATCCGATCTGGGAGTAGCAACCTTGTTAACAAAGTTAGTATGGTAGTTTAGGCGCTAGGCCACTTAGTCATGATGCAATGACCTTTCCTAGTAGCTCAACGGGTAATTAATAGAGGATGTCGTATTGTTGTAACATTTACTTATGCTTAAAATGATATAATATGATTTGGTTCACGTTTATGGGGATGACTGAACTAGGTAATATTATGGATAAAGTTAAGTAAAGTTAACAGTGGCTATAAACTCTAAATGAAATTACTTTTTTCTTTATGAGGATATAACAGAGATATAAGTATTTAGGCTGCTTATATCAACCTCCTAAGTAGCTGCGGTTACTTAGGACCCCTAGATTCCCCATGATTGAACTCGGAGTTTGAATACTCCAGTGTTGTATTGTTGACTTAATTAAAAAGAAATTATTTATGATTGCCTTACATTAGCTCAGGAATATATGCCACATTGTATTTGTTTGTATTATTGTGTACCATGCCTTTGGCTCACTTTTACTATTTCAGGTATTGCAGATGATGAATTATATGATTCCTTGGGTTATGGGACTGACTTGAAGACTTTGTGGATAAGTGCCACAATTAAGATTCCTGGACCTACCTTGTTGTTTTCCTTGGAAAGAAACACTAAACCAAGTTTGTTTTTTGAAATTGTAATAGTATAGACTTGGCTTGCTTATAAGCCTAAGTTTGTAATATAAAGTTTCTATTTAAATTCCTTATATTGTGTGTAATATATGTTGGTAAACTTTATGATACCATGATATTGGTATCTATACGTTAATGTATTAAAGTACCTACTCTTTTACGAGTAGTTTTTGTTAAAGATATTGTAAGTTTAAAGGTTAAACAGGCAATTCACATAAATATTTCCTTATTAGACAACCTTACATGTAATATATCCATATATTATACATGGTTAAGGGATGTGAGATGTCATATGTTTTTAATATAGTACATGTCGGGTCCTTACAATTTTTATGAAATATTACTTATTCTAAAAGGAACATTAGTTGTTTTTTTTTTTCTTTTTTTAAAATGGGCAAATGTCAAATTGATACATGAGTTTGCACCATAATTCAATTTATTACATAAATTTTGATGTGATCAATTTAATACTCAATCAAATATTTTTGTAGTTGTTTTTATTACTTTTGCAAATATAAAAGATGTAGCATATCATTGAATTTTCCCTAATATCCTTAACATTGTCTCGTATTAATAAGCTGTATCTTTTACGTCACAAAACCAAGTAAACGATGTTAACAGGATAGTAAAAATAATTACGAAAACTTTAGTTGTGCATTAAATTGATAATTTTATAATTTAGATCAATTGAATTTTCATGCAAAGTTCATGCATAAATTTTAACATTTTCCCTTTTTAAATATATTATAGCATCTAGAAAAACATTTAAACTTTTCAAATGTAATGCTGTTTTAAATTGTTTATATTTGTTAATAACTTGATCCACTGCCAACTTCATGAAGCCGATGGTTACTTTGGTGTCGAAAGATCAACTGCAGAGATATTGCAATGTCAATCTCGTAGAGAATGTTAAAGAATAGGAAACATTTTAAAGAGACATGAGATGCCACAACATGGAACATTAATTGGTAAAGCTATTTGATACGTGGGGAATTCACTTTGTAAGTCCTTTTTCCTTTTCCTTCCAAAACAAGTACATCTTAGTTTTAATTGTTTTGTGAGCAAATGGGTTAAAGTAGTAACTCTCCCACAAATGACTCTAAAGGTGTACTTAAGTCCCTTAAAATAACATTTTCTCTAGGTTTAAACACTATGAATTATCATCAGTGATGGGGGTACTCACTTCTGTAGCATTCAATTTGGCATTTTGCTTGCTAGATTTGTAATGAAGCACAAGGTAGCAATACCTTATTACCATTAAACAAGTGGTCAGGTAGAGTATACAATAGGGAGCCGAAGCACATTTTAGAAAAAAATAGGAAGTTCATCATGCAAGGATTAATCATTGAGCTTAACGATGCACTTTATGCTATGAATTGCTTACACAAATCATTAACACGTCTGTATATCATATGGTACTGGGTAATGCATATTATCTCCCTATAGAGCTTAAGCTTAAACTATTGGACAATAAATTTGATTAGCAAGCAGATGGAATCAAAACTACTTCAATTGGATAAATTGGAGAGTTTAGAAATGAAGCTTAAGAGAACTCTAGGATTTACAAAGAGAAGACCAAGAGGGATTAATAAGATTTTATAAGGAGTTTAAGGTCAAATCGAAGGTGTTGTTGTACAACTCCACACGAAGCTCTTTCATATGGAATATTGATAGGAATCATTGTTCGCATGATAAATAATCAGGCTAGAATTAGAGGCTTGTTGAACTTAGCTCATAAGATCCTTTTGAATGACCAAATGATGATAAGTTGGGGTATTTTAATGATATTTGATATACCTTACTATAAGACATGATTTGATATGCTTAAGTGTTGGACACTTAGTGACTTATGAGATCAGCCCCGTGATCATGCCAATGATAGTGATCATGATAGATACTAATCACGAAGCTTGAGTTCAAGAGGAGATCACCCCTAACACTACGACTATGATGGAGCCCATGATTTAAATCATGAGAACGTCATCATTGAAGAAGTTACAAGTCAGTGCAGGTTACGATCCACATCACGCATCGTAATGTTGCTCGTGATGTGTCTAACCATGCTCATGATTTGCTTGGAGAAAGAAGAGGAAATTAAGGCTGAGGAGATCACGACCATGATTGATAGGGCGATTTCATCCTTGTTCATTTTTTCATCCTTGTTTTCACTTTTTAAATTATTTCGTTTCCTCTTTTATTTGTTTGACTTTTAGATTCCGTTTTTTCCTTTACCTGACATATGGAAGTATATAAAAGTTATTAGGGTTATGTTTAGTAGTTTTTGCCCTCTTGAACATTATATTGTCTTTTGTGACTATTTGCTTCTTGAATAGGATTGAGTTTTTTTTTTCCAAGAGTGATCTTCGTTGTTTCTCTTCATCATAATTAATTTCAATTGAGTGGAACAATTGGTTCAATTCTATCTCTGATGTGTCATATCTAAAGATCAATCGATCATCTCCTTTAATTTTCAGTATTCTATAAATCACAAAAATCCAAAATCATACTTTAAACCCTAGATCACAATATATAGCTAGATCTATTAATTACTCACATTTTCTAATCCATATCATCTTGGTATCAAAGCTTGGGGCTGTAGATTATGGTTTAAGACTTTGGTAGTAGATTTCTTACTTAGTAAGTTTCACCATTTTAATTACTCATGCTACAAGTTTGATTCATTTTTAGGATGTCTAGAAAATCTTACGACAATAATGGAGATGGTAAGACCCTTATGGTTGAGAACACTATTAATATGGGTGAGTTTATGGATTTTATGAAGGGGATGATGTAGGTAGGGGTGGGCACAGATCAATTTGGTTTGGTTTTTCCTAAAACGAAACCAAACCATAATTTACGGTTTAGTTTTTATTTTCCATCTCCAACCAAACAGTTTAAGTAATGATTTGGTTCGGATTATAAATTTTTTAAACCATTAAATAATAGTTTGGTTTAGTTCGGTTATGGATTAAATTAAAATTCTAACTAAAAATTTTCTTTGTTTTTGTTTTTTTACATTTGTGTAGATACTTAAATATATGTATCACTTTACAAAGATTATATTATAAACAACGATAAAATATTTTATGAATTCATCATACTTTTAATCTATAGTTCTCCATAAAATAAGTTATTCACCAATGAAATAAATTTGTTAACCAATACATAGTAAATCATAATTTATAATTTTCAATAGAATCATTAAGTTGATCATCTACCAATAGATTTAGCTAAATAAAAAAAAAAATCTATCAATTTAAAAATATATTAAACAATTAATACATAATAAGAGTTTATAACTAAATAAATATATTTCATACTTTATAAAGTTAAAAACTATTAAAATAATAGTTCATTATCAACAAAAAAAAATATACATGTCATGAGTCTAGAAAACAAATTTAAAAATGAACAAGTTGATTTTAAGTAATATTCACTAAATAATAAATATCAAATGAAATCATATGAACACATATGACCTTTAATCGATTATCATAAAAAATATATATAGTTATAATTTACAAATAAAATATTATTATATTTTTTTCTAAAACGGTTTGATTCGGTTTTACGGATTGGTCTAGTTTACCTTCCAAACCAAACCATAAATTTACGAATTAGTTCGAATTGGAAAATTTTTAAACTAAATTGTCTTTTAACAAACCATATTTTCGGTTTTATTTGGTTCGGTTGGTTTTTTTCCCACCCCTAGATGTAAGGGATACAAATAGTGATGCGATAACAAAGCAAAACCTTAAGAAATGTTGAGCAAATTATTAGGGGAAATCCTCAAACTCATGAAACACATGAACATAAAGCTACTGATGAATTAGAAAACAATCTATGAGTTCAATTATCCCATAGAGGACACGTAATAGTTGATGATCGTGGTGAAGTTGGTGATAGAGGTAGACAAAATGTGCAACATCTAGTGCGGGTCGTAGGGATACATATTACAAGGATGATTTTGATTATCATTGTAATAGGCATAGGCCTAGAGGGTTACACATTACTAAAACCATAAAATTGAAAGTACCATATTTTAATGGTACTGTAGGAGTGGATAAATATTTTGATTAGAATGATCAAATTAAAAAGCTCTTTAATTACCATGATTGTGATAAAGTGTAGCGAGTTAAGCTTATTGTAATTGAATTTAGGCTATGCATAACATTGATGGAATGATGTATTGGGTGGTATAAAGAGGAATGGAGAGCGTGAATGTTACCACTTAGGCTAAAATGCATGAGTTGTTGTAATGATGATTTGTTCCTGATCAGTATAGTCAAGATTTGTTGACTAGGTTGCATATTTTACGCCAAGGGAATAAAAGTGCACCCTAATATATTTAAGAATTTGAGATCTTTATTGTGCGTAGTCCAATCATTTAAACTTAGATTAATTTATGACAAGGTTTATTATGGGGTTAAAGTCTTAAATTTCTAATATTGTTGAACTTCAAATGATTGATACATCGAAAGATGCCATGTTGATGGTGGAAAAAATTAAAAGGACAACGCATATCTAACAACTCCTCAGATAACTCTTCTAAATATGAAAGTAGTAAAAAGTCTTATTGGTATGATGATAAAAATAAGAGTGCTAATAGTTATAAGAATGATGAGAAGCGTGAATCAAATTATGAAAGCCAAATGAAGAAAAGGGGAAGTCGGGTTCTAAACTAAGTGATTTTAGTAGTGCTGAAAAGAAGACTGTAGATATTAAATATTTTAAAGGATTGGGCTATGGACATATGATTGCTTAATTCCAAATAGATGTGTTGTTTATACTCAGGGAGGTTATTTGAAGAGTGATGGTGAAGGGGAAAGGAGTAGCTATTCTAATTCCAATGATCATAATGATGAGGAAGTGCCAATTGAGCAGGTAGTTAGGGTTGTTATGTCTTTAAATGGTATAATGAGGAGGAGCTCGAATATAATACTAGCTATTAATCAAGAGCAAAAGGAAAACATATTTCACATTAAGTTTCTGGTGATGGGTTTTTTTGTATAACTATCATTGATTCTGAGAGTTACACTAATGTAGTGGCAATGACACTTGTAGAAAAGTTACAATTTTCGACTACATCTCATCAATAACCATACTGTTTGCATTGGCTCAATGACAAAGGTTCTATTCATGTCATTAATTAGGTATCAATTCATATCTCTATGCATAATCATTATACTGATGAGGTTTTCTGACATGCAATGCCTATACATGCATCTCCTACCTTATTAAGTCGTCCTTGGTTATATGATTAGAATATAAACCACAATGGTAGGGATAATATTTATTCTATTTTGTTTAGAGGGAAGAGAATTGAGTCATTTCCTATGAGTTCTAAAGTTGTGAGACAAACAAATAGAGAGTTGAATCCTCTTAGGAATGAATCATTATTGTTGATATAGAGAGTGGTCGAGAAGGAATTAACCAATGGGCAAGTGATGTATTTGTTGCATGTGAGGCAAGCTTTTAGGATGGATAGTGATTTACCTATTCTGGATGAAGTTTGACATTTGTTAAATCAACTTGCTGATGTTTTTTGGAAGAGATTCCAAAGGGATTACCTCCTTGAGGGGAATTAAGCATCAAATTGACTTAGTACCTAGAGTTGCATTGCCTAATAGGCTAGTTTATAGAAGGAATCATGAAGACCAATGAGTTGAAGAAACAAGTAAATGAATTGCTCACTACGCCATAAGTAGCCCAAAGCAACAACAATATTAATTGCTTTTACCTTTAAATTTGTTGCATAAACACACAAATAATGAAATTTCCTCCGTTGTATTAAGTGCTTGTTACTTTTAATAAAAGGCATCGAATTTTTTACTAAATGCAACATAATATAGGTGTTACCTAACAAAATTGGAAACACAAAATTAATAATAATGCAACAACATTTTTTGTTTGAAAGCAACGATGATGTAATGTTATGCAACACCTTAATTAGCAAAGGTAAATTGTAATGATTTAGCAACAACTAATTAAAATTAATGCAACTCAATATTTTGGTTTTGCATCAATTTTTAATGGCATAGGAATTAATATTTTTTTACATTACAAGCAACATTATTCCTGTTGAGCAAGTTTAAATTGAGAAGCAATCTTTTATTTTCTTTTGGACATTGCCTGTACTTTGACTCTGTTGATACATTAATAATATTGATACTTTAAAATGCACATAACTAAAAATAAAACATCAAATGTGACAAGATTATAAATAGTTACATCCATAAAATATCTCTAGCAAATAAAATGATCACAAATGTCATGCGATATTCAAATCTATAACAAGTGTAGAATCTATGGGAAACTATATCTTGAATCAATGCTCCATCATTTTCTAATCCTTGCACATTTTCTCCATTTTCTTTATCCTAACAATAATCCTGCATAAGGAAAAAAAAAAAAAAGGTGAAATACCCTACAAAGTAAATATAATCCATTTATCGATGAAAAAAGATGAATAGTTAATTTATTACTTGTTTATGAGAGAGATAATACATATACATAACAATTTATTTTAATCTTAATAAGTTTAGTGTTATCTACTACAATAATATATATAGAAAGTAATTTCACGTTTTCATTATAATCAAACCATTCATACATATCCAATGACATAACATATTTAATGTAAAAATATACAATACTTAACATGTACCTAATTAGAAAAAATTCTTGAACTTGTAGAGTTTTTTAGTTGAATGGGAAGGTGTAAAAGATCAAGCAATTGTGAAGGAATAACTAAGCCTGGATTACTTTGTACTAAAAGACTAAGGGCTGATTGAAACTTCTCAAATCTATCACCGACATGATCTCCTTGTGAATTTTTTTTACTGCCACTTTCTGCTCCTTCTTTCAAACTCCTTTTAGTGACACCTCTCCCAAAAAATTACATTCGTGATGCTTTCTGCTCGCCCATTACTTCAACAAACCCTTTCTCTCTCTCAGGAAATTCTTGGACTTTCAATTGTATTTCTTCAAATCGTAACTACATTTGCAACCAACAAAATTTATTTCTAGATAAATAAGTGGAGAATTTCAATAAAATATTAAATACCAACAAATAAATGAAAGGATTATGAAATTCATTTGAAAGAAAAGCAACATCAAGCTGCTTATAGTCTTTATACTTATGTCCATAAAAATATAAAGTTTTATGTAGAAAAAATGAAGGTACATTGCGGGGCACTAACAAAGCAACATATTCAAGGAAATGCATTAATGCAGATCTTAAAAAGCTAAATAAGAGAGAATAATATATATGTACATGGATTCATCTTCTTCAAACCCATCACAACTGCCAAACATAATCTTCTATAGTAATTTATAATCTTTTTGATTCACACACACACACATACACACATATATAAATATACGGAGAAAGTCAATGGACACACTAGTGCCTATATAATATTGCAACATCTTATTAACTAAAATAAACGAAAAAAGCAATTTCCCCTAAGAGATGTGATTTTATATTGTTTAATTATTATGATTTTAAGCCTGAAAGTCCCATTATACAAAAAAGTTAGTGCGTTAAAATTAAAAGAAGTGTGCAAATGTTATAAAAAGTTAACTATCTAATGCATGCTATTTTTCCTTCTAGTTTTATTGCAATTAAATGACATAAACAAGCCAAGATGAGACAATTCTCTCATATTATCAATATGCCCTCATGAAAATACTAATTTTAATAGATGATGGATATCTTCATATTTCTTTAGGACACAGTTCCGTTATTTTACTTTTGGACTACCTACATTACATTCTGGAAAATCCCAATAGTTAGAAAAAATTAGACTAGACTCTGACAATGAATTTATCACATCTTTTAAACCAATGAATAGGAGAAAAATGATTAGCTATTTAAGGAAAGAAATACATATAACTGCTATAAGATTAGACACACAAAAAAGAAAAAAAAAACATAATTACTAATATTTTCTAACTGATAATTATATATATATATATTTCATGGGCATTCGATTATCATAACAAGATATTTTTCTCTTATTAACATGAAGCACCATCTCAATGTTGAATTCTAAATTCATTTTGAGATTTTACTTACAATCTTTTGCCAGTATCTTCATCAAGTGCTACTTTTCCTCTTGGTCTTCGAGTCTCAAGGAACATCTCAATACTCGATGGTTCTTCTTTATTCCCCTTATTGGCCATCTAAAAATGAAAAAAAAAAATTATAAATCTTATACTATATTTACATATAAAAAGCAAAGTAATAAACTAAGTCATTATTTTGAAATTATAACAATTAATTATTGTTTAATATAACTATTTATTTAAGAATGCAATCAATATCATGAAACATAATGTATATTCTTGTATATAAATAATAAAAAAAAAACCTCACCAATTCTTCTCTAACCCTTGCAAAGCTTTTGGACCAACTCTATGGCATTTTTAGCTTTTGACGATTCTCCTTTTTTCCTGCTAATATCCTACAATTTTGAAAATAATGAAATATATGTTAAACTAGGCTATCATATTTGAATATAAAACAAGTTTTTACCTTGACTTCTTCTTCTCCCAATATTGAAGTAATGTTGTGAAATGGTCTAAAGGGATATTAGGGGTCGATTTTGTACTCTTTCTACAAAGCTTTGTACTTAGTCAAGTACCTTTTTTTCAATCTTGATTTTATACTCTCCATGAAGCAGCAATGGTATTAAATACCCATTTCTTAGCACCATTTGGAATGATATACTTGTCCTGCAAACAATTAAAATGAGTTACCAAGTAACTTTAATCAGTTTATACACAAAAGAGAGTATTCAAGTAAATCTACATTTACATATTTCCACAATTTTTTTTTCTTTTTGTGGAAATTTGGTCCAATTTTCAATTGTGAGGAATAAACTTTGAGTTACGAGCTATTGAACCGAGAAACCGACTAAAGTCATTACATATTTTCCTATCACCAATAGGTTGTCCTTTGTTATTGATAGTAATAGTCTCACGCTCTTCTAGTCCTCGGGCATGAATATGCTTATATTTGGAGGGACCTCTTGTATTTTTCTTAGAAGAACCTGAAACAAATTAGTAGCTATATATTAAACAAAAAAAAAGAAACTAATATTAATATTTACGAAGCCTACTATGTGTATTAATAAGTTTTATATTGGGTAACTAAAATCATAAAGACAAATACTTGCCTTCATTTGCAACTTGGGCTTCATTTGTAATAGTATTGGTTTTCACTTTCACACTCTTCTTGAAGAATCATTGCTTCTGTATTTTCTTCCTAATCCCATCACTTTCCGATTTGTATCAAAATTACTTTCCTCATCTTCAGGATACCAATCCTCATCACTATCTTCTAGATTAGCATTTTGTGTTGATTTTCCTTTATCTGAACGAAATTGTGGCACTACAACTTCTTGAATATGATGTGGGAAGATAGTTTTGTAATACCTTCCTTGATTTCTTAAAAAACAGCCTCTTGTTAGGAGAGGTTAGTGCCTTGTAAATTGAACAGGTTGATTTCAATGGACTTGTCTTCTCTAAGGAACTTCTATGTATCTTTTGAACCATGGTTCTAGCAATCTTATCATTCTTGTCCCTTGCTTGTAAATCTTTTACTTTCCTTTGTGCCTTCTTAGTTTGCAAGCAATAGGTTTCCTTCATCTTTAAAAAAAAAAAAATAAAATAAAGCACATTCTATAGAAATAATAAACCATAAAGTGTTGATTAATTGTCTTATATCCTTCATGTAAACAAATTCCATATGCTGCAATATTCACTTTGAAATCACATAATTTGAAATTTATGCAATTATTGTATCAAAACAAAAGTAACGTTTGTAAAAGAGTTAGACAAAACCTAATATTGATCAAGCCAAACTAATGTAGATGTTTAATAACAACATTTTTTAGTTTCTGCATTACTTAATTTATGAAAATATATATTATTGAGGCATCTCAAAATTATTTTTTAATCAACACCTATAAACATAAAAAGCCTACAATAAATGGATCATTTTCTTATGTAATTTTTAGATAAAAACTACAAAGTACCGTTGTCTACTTTGTAAATGCATAAAGGCTTTTATAAGTATTAGCATAAAGATTAATTTTCTATTTAAATTATCCTATGTCACCAAAGATTGAGAAACAACTCATATCTTTATTAAAATTTTAAATGATGGCATGTCAAAAAGTAAATGAAAGTAATAAAAAAATTGATAAAATTGAATTCATTTTTGTTAAAAGGATATATCTAAATGCATTTTATGTAATTATTTGGTATTAGCACATGACCAGGAGAAATTTATTGGTATAGATAGTTTTATCCATGCATGAAATGATGAAAATTTAGGTATACGTACACACGAATAAAACATGCATTGAGTCTTACTAATTTTTTTTTTTAATTTCTTGTATGTATTGCGAATCTTTTTTCCTAGGAAATGAGCCTTGCACCATGTAACGTACCAAATTATATATATAATACTTGTACTTTCTAATTAAATATGAAAATTGTGGTTAATTATCATTAAGAACTTGCTATGATGGCTAAAAAAATTATAATAATTTAGCATTAAAAAAATAATGATATAAGTTGATTAATGTTGCATCTCATACTAATGATCAATGCTTTTTTAAGACATGCTAATTTCCCACTCGTGGTAGATATATCTTTGTTCCATTAAAAGTCGATACATCTTTCATTAATGCGTGCTATTAGTGCTCAAGCCTACAACGTATATACTACTATCCATATATAAAATAGACAAAATCAATCAACGATAATGATTAGGGGAGATCCAATTAGTAAAAACAACAAAAAGTTCATTCTTATGTGTAAACAATACGACATGTAGATAATATTATTCAATTTTTCAAATTTAAATAAAAGAAATAAAACTAATCATAGAACATAATAAAATAATTTGTGATAAACTGAGAAGAATACCTTCTTGAGCAAAACAACATTCTGTGAGCAGGATTTGACGAAACTGCAAATAATAGATAAGATGAATCACATATGGACAATTCACGTTAAAAATAAGGAAAGGGAGGAGAGTGACTTTCGGATACGAAATGCACCAAAGGTGATAATAATTGAATGTCGTATAAAGTTGAATGAGAGTGGATATGTATATCCCTATTTTCACATTCATTATGGATTGGATTCAACTTATTACAAAAATGAGACGTGAACGGCAATTGATATAATATTTTCCTTTTCAGCATAGGTAATACATTAACTACTCATGTTTCGTTTTTTTTATACTTTCTTGCATTTATTGTTATATAACAATAAAATGAATAAATGAAAAGAAAAAAATATATTTTACCTCTTTTTTACTAGTGACTACTATCTCACAATGTGGTCATAGCCTATATGCCATTAGATAAATATTTTAATACGATACTTATGTATTAATTTAATGAAAATATTGTATATCTTTGCTTTTGTTATTTGGCTAAAGTTAGAATGAGTAGATGTAAAAAATGCACAATGATGTGTGTGCTATGAATGGGTAAATTCCGTCAATTCAATTGTAAATTGAATTGAGTTAAATAAAATGAATTAAACAAAATTGAAATGAATTGAAAAATTGATCTTTTCATCCAATTTAGTTTGGTTGATGGTTTAATTGAAATATGGAATTTAAGTTTATAGTTTTGTTTGGCATCATAATAGAACCACCATATTAGACATATTAAAGTGCTATAATATATATTTTGAAGTGATATTACACACACACACACACACACACAATCTTGCTAAAATTTTTGCCACCTTGTATGGATACTTCTCATATGGTATCTAGGAATGAATTAAAATTAGTGGCGTTTATGGTTCAATTTATAGCCTGATAATTGGTTCAAACCGAACTACATTTTAGATAATTGGTTCAAACCCCGATAATACATTATTTAGTTGATTGAATTATCACTCTCTTCCTTGTAAGATGACTATTTTCATATTTGATTACATATTATGATTTGAGAATTCTATTAACAAAAAAAGAATTTCAATCCTTAAAATATCTTATAACCATTGCTTCCAACATAGTCAGTAATAGGTATTCCTTTCTTCACTATCTTTCTTCCTTAAAAATAACTATATCATTGTTAATTACTTCATAAGTAAACTTATTTATTTTCTTCTTTTCATCTTTGGTACTTGTATATATGCATATAATAATATTGAAATTCATTAACATTTTCCAATGAGGGAAAGAATGGGGAGTGAATGAATATGGAAGGAAAGAAAACAAGAAAAAGGAAATTATGAAACTATTTAATTCCTTTCAATGTGTTTTACTAAAAGAGGAAAAGAAATAGAGGGAGTTATGAAAGTATTTAATGGAATTTTGTTTAAGATAACAAATATATATATATATATGTATATTTATGGCTAAATTCAACTTTATATAAGAATTAGTTGATTTAAAAAAACAATATGCCATTACGACATCTATATATTTAAACCAAAGAACTTCAATAATTATCTATCAATATATTACGCAACATTGATGTTTTGAATAATCCACAAAAAAGAAAAAAAAAGTAGATATCGTAAGTAAACAAGCAAAAAGGTCAAAATTAAAGTGATGTACATAAATATTGTTGCAAATAATAATAATCATAATATCATCAACCTTCTTCTTCTTCTTCTTTTCTTCTTCAAAAAAAATGTGATTTTAAAAAAATGTGAATTTTAATATCCTAACAGAAATACTAGAAGTATGGAAGAGACGATGTTATATATTCTCACGATTAAAGAGATGTAATATTTGAAAAATGTAAAATATAAAAATATATAAAACTTGTGCAGTAATATATTATTATATTGGATGTTAAAAGCTATATCAATAAATAAGGAAAAATAAAATAAAATTACACTAGTCCATAAAATCTAAATCATTATCATCAATCTCTTCTTCTCCTACTTCATGTTCTTCTTCATGTTCATTGTTATTTTCTTCCTATTTGTATTAGTGTGAGCACATAGTTCATTCAAAGGCTTATCAATAGTTGTATCTTCTACCCATTCTCTAGACAAATTAAAATCATCTGCAAATTCCAATATCTGTCCCAACCTGATATTGCTTGAATCTTTAGAATTATTTACTGAAGTAAATCTTCTAGTAAAAGATAAATTATTGGGGACCATCATAACAAAGTACCAATCAATATCTAAAGGATTTTGCACATAAAATACTTGTTGCACTTGACAAGCCATAACAAAAGAATCATCTTGGTAAATCAATTTGTTAAAGTTAACTCATGTCAATCCAAAATCATCTTGTTCTGCTTTGAACCAAGCACATTTGAATAAGATGATCTTAAAACTTCAATTGCACCATAAAGTCACATTGGCAACAATTGGATTTCGATCCTTTGAACTTGCGTAACTTGATGTTAAAGCAGATAAACTAACTCCACTATTCTGTGTGTTACAATTCACATCATGTTTTCTAGTGTGAAACCTAAATCCACTGATGATATAGCCAGAAAAAAGTATGTGCAATATTGCTAGGGCCTCTTGCCAATTCTCTAATATAATTAGGAACATTATCATCATTTTCAACACGAGTCTAAAATTAGTTAGCAAAATCATTCATATGAGATTGTGCATTTTTCCATTTGCGGTTTCTTTTTCCACGTACACTGGAAACTATATTTTGGTGCTCACTACATTGAAATATTTTAATACAATGCAAAATTATTAGACATTAAATAAAATGCAAACAAAGACTCAATACTAAATATATATTGACTTACTTGATGAATTCTCGAACTCCATCACAATTGAATAGGATGTAACAATGAGCTTGATCTAAAGATACCTCTTATACTTCAATTATTGTCCCTTTCTTATTTTTCTTTCCTTATATTAGATGACCCACCAGAGGAAATATCGGATGCTTTTCATATGCTAGTGCAATTGTAGACTGTTGATTCCTTAAAACCTTATTAAATCTAGTAGTACAACTATCATGCAAGTATCTTGAGCAAAATGTTAAGCACTCTTCTACTAGGTATCCTTCAGCAATCGATCCCTTTAGGTGACTTCTATTTCGAACATACGATTTTAATTTACACAAATATCGCTCTACTAGATACATCTAATGATAATGTACTGGACTACCAAGTAAAGTTTCTTTTGCTAAATGGATCGGTAGATGAACCATTATATCAAAGAAGCTTGGTGGGAAAATCCTCTCAAGTTGGCAAGCGATGAACATCTTCTAATTTGATAACCATGCTGCATAAGCATCTAAAGAAAGACCCTAACTGAATTAAAGTAATTGCTACATGTTTTGGAACCATCAGTCTGAAAGCAACCTAAAGAAGATAATGCATGATGAAATGTGCATCATGACTTTTATACCCGGAAATTTTCTTTTCCTTGAGATTAACACATTTCAAGATGTTTGATGCTAATCCATTGGAAGTTTCACCTCTTTGAAAACTTTACAAAAGACATCATTCTCTTCTTAGTCATTGAAAAGCATGCTTTAGGTAACATAGTCTTTTTCAAGCTATCACAAGCCTTTGGTTGTAACTTCTTTCTTATACCCATATCCATTAAATCTAAATGAGCATTTGTATGATCTTTTGTTTTTCTAGGAACATCAAGCAATGTACATAAGATGCTATTATAAATATTTTTCTCTATATGCATTACATCAAGATTATGACGTATTTTGTTGTACTCCCAATAAGGTAGCTAAAAAAATATGGACTTTTTCCTCCATGGTCCATCATGTCTAACCCAATTTGTCTCTTCCTAAAGTTATTTGGAAAATTTTGCACATTGTGAAGTGCTGCTGATCTTGAGAGAGGCTCTGGTGCAATCCTATTTTTAATGGTTCCATCAAAGGAACTTTTATCATGATGCCATAGATGTTTGAAATCCAAAAATCTATGATGATCCATGTAACACCCTTTTTCTACTATAGTGTAGATATCGGTACCAAGTCTGTAATTGCAGTAGGGACATGTGAATTTCCCTTTTGTACTCCACTCATATAACATTGCATAGCCAGGAAAGTACCGATTGTCTATAACAAAGTAGCATGCATTTTAAACATTTGATTACTTATTGCATCATATGTAGAAACTCCAAAAGACCATAACACTTTTAGCTCTTCAATTAATGGTAGTAAATATATGTCAATATTATTTTTGAGGGTGTAGGGCCCAGGTATGAGTAAGGACAGCATAAAATACTCAGATTTCATACACATCCATGGCGGTAAATTGTATGCTATAGCCATGTGCTATGAGAAACACTCATGTTCTAAAAGGATTAAAACCATCGGATGTTAAAGCAAGATTCACATTACGAGAATCTAAGGCAAACTCAGGGTGGTTAAAATCTTTCCATGCCTTTCCATCAACTGGGTGTCTTAACTTTCCATTACTAATTCTCTCATTCTTATGCCATCTCATAAAATTAGCTGTCTTTGAAGACACGAACAATCTTTGCAATCTGAGATAAGGAAAGTGCCTTAGAACCTTACTTGGAATCTTAGTTTTCCTACCCAAGGCATCGTTGCCATCATCATTTGCACTTAAATTACAACTTTTTCCAACGAGATATATCGCATACCCGACAGAAAACCCTACTCTCATCTTCCTTCTAGCATAACATGCAATCATTTGGACATGCATGTATTTTCTTATAATCAAGCCCATGGTCTTTAACCATGTTCTTGGCATGGTTAAAAGACTTAGGAAGCTTCGCTTGTGGAAACGCTTCATGTAACTCCTTCATAAGAGCATCGAAATATGCATTACTCATTCTATGAAGACATTTTAAAAGGTACAATCGAATAGTAAAAGAAATTTTTGAAAATTTCTCACATCCAAGATATAATTCTTCATCAGCTTATTCAAGTAGATTAAAAAACTTCATAGTATTTGTATCAAGCCCATCTAAACTCTATCATAGGGTTCATTTGCTACAAAAGTATCATGAATTAATCCTTGCATATCATCAAAAGCATCTCTTTCATCTTGATTAATTTCGTTGCTATTACTTTGTGATGATGATAAATCCTCCCCATGAAAAATCCAATCTGTATATGTTGTATCAAAACCTTTCAAGATCAGATGTTGTAAAACATCATTTCACTTTAACTAGTTATTGTTATTGCATCTTGAATGAGGACAGAGTATTTTGTTCCCTATGGCTCCATTAAGGAAAATGCAAAGTCCAAGAAACTTTCCAACTCGTTTGATGTACGTTCAACTTGATGTTGATTCAAAAATCCAGCTTTTATCCATAATTTAAAATGAATTTTCACAATCAACACTAAGTATTTCTAGGTGAAAATAAGTAAAGAAAAAATATAAAATGAGAATGAATGTATATAAATTTTGTTAGCCTCCTCTTTGTCAGGGTTTGTTGAATAGTTTGTTTTCGACTATATAAAGAAGCAAAATTAAATTCATTATTTATATATCTTTTCA
The DNA here is from genome assembly GCA_024138025.1 of Combretum micranthum. Lineage (NCBI taxonomy): Eukaryota > Viridiplantae > Streptophyta > Magnoliopsida > Myrtales > Combretaceae > Combretum > Combretum micranthum. Next base: position 56,081 of record JAMXBD010000863.1, on the reverse strand, counting down.
AATATTCATATATAACAGTCAATTAAACCTAAGATTGCATGACAACCATAATGATTTTACATAACTACAAATTGTATGTTAATCTTATAAATATCCGATAAAAATATTTTTCAAACATTAGTACCTACACTTAATACAACCATTCTTACTTTTTAGTTGTAGGGTTTTTATGCAATTAGTTTATTGTACTAAATCCAATGATTGTGTTTTCAAGTGTATCTAAAATCTAAAATTATCTTTAATGTAATCTTTCAAATATTCACAGTCTAATGCATGTATATTTTTTCTATTGTGGTGATCAGCATTGTGGAATTTGAATTTGATTTATGACAGATGCATATCATGAAATATTCGGATGTTTATTTTCTTCAACTCTACAGTATAATGACAATTGATGAATCAAATTATCCATAGTGATAGAGTAGTGATTTCCCTATAAAAATACTATCATTAGATTAAAGTTAAGAGTAAATCAAATATCTCTAAATTTGTATACAATCTTTCCTATGGACACACATTTCAAAATCATCATAGTTTTAAAATTTAGCATTAAACAGATTGCATATCTATTTACTTTAATGTTGTAACTAAAAAGATAAAATACTCACCTAAAAACCTATAACAATTAACAATTTAATAACATATTTTTATAGTACTTATAAGTATAGTGTAGTTAACTATTATTAATTACATTAATATATATTCTATGTTAGTTCTCTAACTTATATATAAAGTAATGTATTGCTTGCAAAGGATGTCAACCCTTGAAATTACAATGCGGTATTCAAATTATATAATGCAAAAATTGTACCTCATTTATAAATAATTGTTTCTTTCATAAAACTCATGTGCCTTTCTCTTACATTTTTTTCATCTTCTCACTTCTCTACGTTTTTTGAATATTTGAAATTTAATGTATAATATAGACAACTATTCCCTCTCAATTATCTAACTACCATGTGTAGTTGCAAAAAAAAAAAAAAAAAAAAAAGTCAATACATAAATAAATATATAAGTTAATTCCATTCCTTTTTTATTTCCTAAAAAACTACTTTTGTTCTAATATGCGTCTACTCACTCTTTGTTTTTTTAATTTCCCTACATTATTGTACTTTTTTAATTTCATTATGAATTGAATGTGAATTTCATGGTTTTTATGTAATGTTATAATAAATAATATTATTTAAGTGTTTTATTTATTGTTTTACAAAACGAAAAAATACACTAAATAAATACACATGTGTGGTCTATTACGACTACATGTTATATGACACGATTTCTCAAAATTTACCATTATGATCGGTTTTTCACTTACATTTATCTTATATGCTTAACCAATAATGATTTCATTTCAATTATCTAACTACCAAAGAAATTACATACATAAGTTAATCTTATTCCTTTTTTTTTTCAAAATAACTACTTTCAATCTAATATGCATCTACTCTCTTTTTTCCTTTCATTTTTATTTTTGTAAATTACATTAAGACATATGTTTGGTATTATATATAAATTTGTTCTTTCAATATGTAATGTATGTGGAATCATTAATCGTTTAAGTAGTGTTATAATAAATAAATATTATTATTAGTATTTTATATGTAAAGTACAAATAAATAATTCATATTGAAGGGTATGAATGTAATATAATGTTGTTAAGTGGGTATTTTTGTCATTTCATAGACGAATTTCCCTAGTCTTCAAACCTTTTCAACTTCTCCTAAAAGCTTATATATAACCTCCCATTCTTTTGGAAATCCTAGGAGCTTTCAAAGAACAAAAACCCTAGGTATGTAACATTCCTCTAATCTTTTCAATCAAATCCTTTAGATAAATCTTTTCTTATGCTAATTATCTTATGGATTGAAGGAGATTCAAGAGTTGTGGCAAACCTTAGTGTGATTAGAGATTTGGAAGACTCCGATTCAAGAAAAAGGTGATATTTTTATTAAGGTTTTTATAATTCTTATGATTTTTAAGAAATATCCTTTAGATTATAATTTAGGTTTATGTGGTGTTTCGAAAGGAATCCAAGATTGGTTGTTGAGGATCAGAGGTGGATCTAGGTTTGAAGTTGTGATTTCAAATCAAGGAGAAAGGTAAGGGTTTTATCAATTTGGATTATGAGATCTGTAAATTATGGAATTGTAATTATAGTTTATTATTCAGAAGAATTGAGAATAAGGGTTCCGATTTCCTAATTGTGATTACAAGTTCTAGGTACTAAGAATTATGCCATTCTAATAATCAATGAACTTTATTTGCTATTGTGATAGAATTTCTAATTGGAGATTACATATATATATATATATATATATTGAAGGAAGTTGGGGAGAAATCAAGAGATTTGGAGATAATTTATTAAATTGCTCCACTGGATTTCAAACCACGAATAAAAGGTGTGTGTTATTTTAATTCCATAGATCTATGGTTATGGTTTTAGATCTTTGAGTCAAATTATGGAATTTAAGGTTATGGTTTAATTGTGTGGCAATCTAAATTAATTGAGACATATTATTGGTCAGGATATGTGTGAGATTAAGATCTTTGTTGTTGTAAGAAGTTCTGTTGATGGATTTGAGTTGGAGCAATACTAGGTACGACCTATGTTTGTTTGTGCTTGTAGGATTAGTTGAAAAATTTGACTTAACATATATTTAACTTTAATTGACATGTGTGTTGGTTGTGTTTGGCTGCGGTTAGTAAAGACCACGACAATAGTGTGATACTAACGTTGACAACCTAATGATCATTGTGTGACGGTGTCCCGAGTGGAGTTGCACCTGGAGATGATTTCGGTAGATTAGGAGTCGTTACCAACTTAATTGTGGAACGTATCTATATATGTATATATTATGATAATATGGTTTTCATTGGGGTCATGAGTTACTTCGGGTTCAGGATTAGTGATCAATAGTCTTAAACTGTGTTAGTCGTAGGCTAATGAAAAGATAATTAAATTGTGCTTGTTGCATTAGAAAATAAGTTGTATGTGATATTGTGATATGCGTGTTCATGTACATGTGCTTTTGGTTTGGTGTATTGGGCATTTTTCGCTCAATCCTTTTTTTCCACAGGTATAGGTGAAGATTCTATGATTTATGATTTGATGGGCTATGATAATATTGTTGATGATGGAGAGAGCGATAGCGGTTATGACCATCCGGCTGATAATTGAGATTAGTTATTAGTAATTTGAGAAGAAGAAAAATATGATGATTTAGTTAGTTTTTTTTGGAGACATTTTTATATGTAAGGATTTATCATTTCTGTTTTAGTTTAGATTTTTAAGTTATGCTAGTTAATGTTGAGAACAAATTATTTTGATATGAAAAGTTTTTCAAATTTACACTTTATGTGGGTGATTGGTGATATTTGAAATATATTTGTGTCTTAGAAATCTATAGCTATAGCGTGTTTGTTCTTCTAAGGAAATGTGGTGGGCTGATAACGCCTTTAGATTAAGGCGTTACATTATATATGTATTTATTTATAATTTTACAAAATATACACCCAAATAAAAATGCATGTGTGGCCATTGCTGCTTACTACGACAATTTTTTTTAATTTTCCATTACTATTAGTTTTTCTCATTTTTATTTTATATGACTAAACAATAATGATTAGTAAAAAAGAGATTAATATGTTTAACACTTATATTTATCATCTGCACAAGCAATAGGGTGCACTACTGCTGGTATATATTAAACCATGTTGAAAATAACCTCCATTTTGAAGATTTTTCATGTATTAGATTCCCTTATTTCAATTTATTACCCAATACAAATTGTTCATAAAATTTCTAGCAATAGAATATTTGCATAATTGAAATTTATAAAATTAGATAAGTTTCAATTATATTATCTTTGGCAAATTTTGTGGAACTATACACTTAATTTTAGCTTTTAATGATAAAAAAAAAGAAAAAAAAAACTAAATAAAAGAGGATTTGAAGTTATCCATCCTTCATAAATGATGATCATTTAAAATTCTCTTTTCTCAATTTTAAAATGCAACAAATAAGATTAATTCCCTAACAACTTCTATGGTCCCACAATGGGACAATATTGGCACTAATATTACAAATATAAATATATTGAATATTAAAAAAATTAGTGTAAAAAAATTTAACCACTTTGATCATGATTAAAATAGATCTGATTCATTCAATGATATGACATACCAGTTATCAGGACTATGGAATTTTACATTCTTTTATAACATATATAAATTGACATCTTCTTCTTCCCTTACACTCTCTCCCTCTCTCTCTTTTTTTTTCTCCTTCTAGATTTTAATGATTTGATCTATTTCTACAACGACAATTGGATAAAGTGTATAATATATATAATATAATTATGTTATATATCAATTTATATGTTACAACTACTACTGCTAATTATGTATTGTATATATTATAATGTGTATGTTAATAGCAATATATATACTTAATACATATTATAATATGTACAGTATATATAATATGTTATAATTTATATATATTATAATGTATAATATATATATGTTATACAAAACATATTGTACTTCACAACCAGAAAGTGTATATATGTTATATATATTTTTATAAGCATACACGTGACTGTAAATATATATACATTATAATACGTGATGTATAATATTATGTCTATGTTATTGATTATTTTAATGAGTGAAATATAATATAATATATAATAAGCACTATACATCATGTTATATGTACGCAAACATTTTTGTATGAAAAGTATATTGCAATAACATATTTGTATTACAAAGTAGCATAATTTATGTTATACAAATGTATTACTATTATGATTATATATTTATTATACCTTAATTTAAAAATATGATATGATGTATGATATTATATTAGTGCAACTATTTGATTAATTCTTAATATGAAATATTTGCAAGATGATAAAAAATATAAAATTTGTGAAACTTGAAAATAAAAAAGAAGTTCAATAAATTAGACAAGATTTTAATCTAATCAGATGGATTTTAATATTTCACATAATATAATAGAAAATATTGGAGAAGTATAGGAAATAGAACTTCAGTGGATTTAAATATATTAAGTTGTTAAAAGAACTTTTTTTAATATAAAAGGTGTTGAATTAGTAGTAGTTATTATCTAAAAATTTCTTCATTAATGCAACAATTAAGTTAATATTGCATATTGTGATTAACATTGCAACAATTTCTATTGGTTGCACCATTATAGCAACAATTTTTTCATAGTAGTTACATGCTCTTATGCTATAAAGCAACACCTTTGTAAATTGCCACTAAAACTCAATTAGTTATGGTAACAACTTATATAAATTGTTGCATTTATTTAAAAATCATTACTAACAAAATATATTTGTTATCATAATGTTGCATTAAAGTAATCAAAGCAACGATTGTTACATTGTTGCTTAAATGTGTTGCATTTAAGTAACTATTTTGGCAACATTATAAGTAAATCAATACAATTAATCTTTTTAAGTAATAGTCACTTTGCACGTTGCAATTTTTGTGTTGCCTTAGGTAGTTTTTAGTGTAGTGGCTAGAGAAAAGATTTGTTCATGGGAGCATGAGTCCGTGTTTAGTACCAACTTTATTGGAACCCAAGAAAGATGGTAGTTGGCGGATGTCTGTAGATAGCAGGGCTATAAATCGCAATACTATGAATTATAGATATCATATACCATACCTTGATGATATGTTAGATGAATTGCATGGCACTCGATTATTTTCCAATATTGATTTTGAAGAGTGGTTATCATCAAATAAGAATGAAGGCTAAGGATGAGTGGAAAAAAGCTTTAAAGACCAAGCATCGCCTATATGAGTAGATAGTGATGCCTTTTGGCTTATCCAATGCTCCTAGTACTTTCCATGTGATCGATGAATTATGTGTTGAGAGATTTCATGGGGAACTTTGTGGTAGTTTATTTTGATGACATTTTAGTTTATAGTCCACATTTAGAAAGTCAAGTTATGCACTTGACTTCAGTCTTTATGGTGTTGACTGTTGATGAAGGAGAAGTTATATGTAAATTTGAAGAAGTGTATTTTCTATCAATGTGAGGTGATATTTTTGGCATTTATTGTATATAGAGAGGGCCTTCATGTTAACGTCGAGAATATTAAGCCCATCACTAAATGGCCTATTCATGCTAATGTGTCTAAAGTTCATAGCTTCATGGACTTGTTTCTTTTTACAAGAGGTTCTCTGAAGATTTTAATACCATCGTGGCACCATTGACAGAGTTGACAAAGAAAGGGGTTCCTTTCGAATGGAGTCAAGCGGCTAATCGAAGTTTTGAGTTGATCAAGAAAAAGCTTACTTCAATGCTTTTTTAATATTGCCTAATCTTAACAAGTTTTTAAGCTTGAATATAATGCCCTCAATGGTGGAGTTGGTGCGATTCTTATGCAAGAGGGACGTCTTATCGTCTATTTTAATGAGAAGCTATATGGAGCAGCCTTGAATTATTTCATTTATGACACATAGTTGTATTCTTTGATCCGAGCTCTTACAATATGGCAACACTATCCTTTACCTAAAGAGCTCATTATAATTTTGGACCATAAATTTTTGAAATATTTGAGAGGTCAAAGTAAATTGTCCAAGAGGCATACGAGACAAGTTAAGTTTTTGGAGACATTTGCATACACTATTAAGTATAAGAAGGGCAATGCTAATGCAGTAGCCAATACAGGCTAAATTATTAGGATTTGAACATATTATGGATTGTATTATGAGAATAGGGTATTTGCACCCATTGCAATAGCTTACAATGAAGGGAGATCAGTGGATGGTTATTATATGGTCGATGATTATTTGTTTTGATAGGGAAAGTTATGTATTCTACATGGTTTTATGCAAGAGATGCTTATTAAAGAAGCACATAATGATGGGTATTCTAGACATTTTAGCAACCATCATACTCTAAATGCATTGAAGGAGCACTTTTATTGGTCTAAGCATGGCTAGGGATGTTCATAAAGTAATTAAGGGATGTTCTACACGTAAATGGGCCAATAGTAGAAGTGAACTGTAGGGCTTGTACATGTCATTGCCTATTCCTACCAAACCATGGGTTGACTTGAGTATGGATTTTGTTTTGGATCCTTATAGAATTAGAAAAAAAGAGAGCATGATTTAGTTATGGTAGTTGTTGATAGGTTTAACAAGATGGCACGTTTCATTCCATACTAGAAAACCAATAATGCAGTATATATCTTTGGCTTATTTTTACAAGAGGTATATAGTTAGATTCCATGGAGTTCCACGGTCTATTGTTTCTGATAGAGATGTGAAGTTTTAAGCTACTTTTGGAAGACCTTATAGAGGAGGTTGGGTACGAAGTTGTTGTTTAGTAACACTTACCACTTGCAAACCGAACTTGTGAATATAACTTTAGGTTCCTTATTACGAGCCATATTGTAAATAAATTTAAAGGATAGTGATTCATGTTTACCTATGGTAGAGTTTGCTCATAATCACTCAGTCCATAGTGTGACGGGCAAGTTACCTTTTGAAATAGTATATGGGTTTAATTCTAATTCTCCATTGGACTTGCTTCCTAAAACTCCTATTGCTTAAGATAGTCAAAGTGGATTAGAATGTGCTTGGAAATTCAACAGCTACATCATAAAAAATATGATTGTTTGTAAATGCACAATGATAAGGTGAAAGAGATAAGAGATAAGAGATAAGGGAAGGTGAATGGTAGAATTTGCATTTGGTGATTCGGTATGGGTGCACCTTAGTAAATATCGATTTTCAAGGCAAAGAAGTCAGAAATTGGTACCTTGGGCTGATGGGCTATTTAAAATTGTTAAATAGCTCATTGATAATGCTTATAAAGTTGAATTGCCATATGATTTTGAAGGGACTTCAACTACATTCAATGTGACAAACTGATCACTGTATGTCCTTGTTGAGTTTGATTAAGATTTTAGGGTAAATCTTTATGAGCCTCAAGCAGATGATAAGAATCATGGTTCGCATGGACCAATAACTAAGGCTAAAGTTAGAGACTTGTTGAACTTATCTCATAAGATCCTTTCAAATGACCCAAATGATGATTGGTTAGGATATTTTAGTAGATACTTGATACACTATAGTGTAGGACATGAGTTGATGTGCTTAAGTGTTGGAAATTTAGTGAACGATGAGAACACCTCCGTGATCATGCCCGTGACAGCAGTCGTGATAGATCTGATCATGAAGCTCGAGTTATAGAGGAGATTACCCCTGACACTATTGCTATGATGCCGGCCATGATGGATATAATGTCCACCATGCCGTCTATAATTCAAACCGTGAGATCGCCATCATAAGAGAAGTTACAAGTCAATGGAAATCACCATCTATGTCATGCTCATGATGCTGCCTATGACATGTCCAATCATGCCCATGATTTGCTTGGAGAAAGAAGAGGAAATCAAGCCCAAGGAGATTACGATCCCTGTCACAGCCACGATCGATAGGGTTATTTCAACCCTATTTTCATTATTTTAAATTGTTTTGTTTCCTCTTTTATTTATTTGAATTTAGCTTTCCATTTTTACCCTTGCCCGCCTTGTGGGAGTATATAAGAGTTATTTGAGTTATGTGTAGTGGTTTTTGCCCTCTTGAACATTATCTTGTTCTTTGTGACTATTTGCTTTTTGAATAAGATTGAGTTTTTTTTTTTTTTTTAAGATTGATCTTCGTTGTTTATCTTCAGTGTACATAATATCAATTGAGCAGAATAACTAGTTTGACTATATTTTTGGTGTGTCATGTCGAAAGATTGGTCGAACATATCCTTTAATTTTCAATTTTCCATAAATCATAAAAACCCAAAACATACTTTAAACCCTAGAAATATATTGCTAGATTTGTTAATTACCCGAATTCTTCAATCTATATCAAATTTGGAATCAAAATGTTTAGGGTCATTTGTTATGGCTATGGTTTATCTTCCTAGTACTGTTAAGATTAAAGGAGACATTGGGTGGCCTATTTCATGTCAATAGCCACTTACTCAAGCATTGCATATATAGGGAGACCTTAAAAGAGCTTTTACGAGCTATAGATCTCAAAGATTAAGATAAGGAAAGGAGTACAATTGATGGAAAGTTAGGCTAAATATTTAAAACCAAGCATTATGTGGGATATAACCCATAGTTTGTATATATCATGTGTTCCCCTGGTGTTTATGTTCAATTTTTACCTTTCGTCGTGTGTCTCTAAGTTTGTTACATTATGTGTTTGTTTCTTGTGCAGATCAAATGAGATATGCTTGGAATTATTGTGGAAATCTCACTTCTTTAAGAGATTTCATGATGAAGAAGAGATCTATAAGTTTTAAAGCTTATTATATGCTTTGATGAAACCAACAAATCAGCTTAAAACTTTGTTTTTTTTACCATTTCAATTCTAAGTTACAATGAGGACATTGTTTGTCTTTGAGTTAAGGGCGAGTGTTGCTCTTGTTGTTTGGAGTTAGTTGGCTTATGAGAATTTAGTGTTGAGATGTGATTTTAGTCACTGAATTCTGGTTGAAATAAGTTGAGTTGTTGCTTTTTACTTCCTGTTGGTTGTTGAATTTTTTGGTTTTGATAAAATGAGTAGCTGTTTTCACTTATTATAACGTGGTTACTTTATAGTTTTTGCCAGTTTTATTGGTTGCATATGTGAGATGATCTAATTTGAGTGTAAACATTAATATAAGAGTGTAGTTGATCTATGTTAATATTGGTATTTGCTCTATACATGTCAATTTTTTATGAAAAATGGAAGTTTGGTTGCATTTCTAAAAAAAAAAAGGGAAATTTGAGGATAATTTTTTTTTTTTGTTTTGATGTCTTTTTGAACTTGATAATGAATTAGTTTATGAAATATACATTTTGACAAAACACTTAGTTTGCTTAATTATATTTTCAATCAACTTACTTCTGTTATTAATTTATAACCATAAATGTATTCAGTAAATTACATTGAAATGTATCAACTTTTTCGAATAGATTCATTTTATATATCAATATTTCAAGCGGTTAAGAAAATGAATCAATACTTGAGGAAAAAAATCATTTAAGTTATCCACATTTTTAAAAAGAGGAATTAATATTTCATAAAGTGAGTCAAATAGAGTATAATAATTAACTGCTAAGGAAGATTATGGAAAATTAATTAAAAATTGATTTAAATGTTAATATCTTAAATGAATTTTGTGACTTACAAAATATTGATCCACGATTTTAACCACTCAAAATATTGATACTTTAAATAAATTTACTATAAAATGTTGATATTTTCTAGTATAATTTATCCTATATATGTTTGATGATCAAAGTTTTATTAGATCATCTGGAGCAATTTTATTTGAATTTTTTCCCTTTTATATTAAGATGGCCATTTCAATAAGTAATCGAGACTTTGAGCCCCCCTAGATCAAACATTAAATCAAATGAATGTATGAAACTTATGTGACCATTATACTGAATATTTAATACCCATTCGATCAATTGCTTCTCTAAAACAACCATACAAATAGGTTAGGGATCCATCCAATTGAGTTAAAAATAAAAAAACAAAAAGAAAAAGAAAAGGAAAGCTCTTGTATAGGTCATGCATTAGATGGTGAAGAAAAGCATGTCCATGTTCGCTCACAGACCTATAAATACATTCTTTATGGCAGAAATTAAGCAATGAATGGCACACACTCATTGCAATTTTCACCCCTTGTTCATAGATTTACCAGTGAGGACTAAGTGCAATGAACTTGTAATTTGCAATATATAGCAAGTGCAATATACTTTTACCTGTGATTATAAACATTGTGCGATTGCCTCTTTTTTTATTAGTTAATAAGTTGTGTAATGTATTTGATTTGAGACAATTGGAGAGCACACATGGTCTGAACTCCATATTAAATCATGAGTTTAATTTCACTATCACTTTTATATATGTCAGCTTTGCTTTTTATCTTTACATTTTTTTTCTTTATTGTTTGTTTGCTAAAAACTATTGAACTCAAAAGTTTGCCTTTGAGATAAAACTCTATTCAACTCCCCTCCTCCTATTGTCATAGATTAGTATTTTAACCAAACCTCAAATGTAAGGTTGAGATGCAGTTCACGTAAAAGGACAACTTTTCAACATCATCCTTCTTCTTTTTTCTTAATTTTTTTTTTAAAGTTAATAGAAGCAAATATTATGGGGTCTTTATGGTAGTTTTAAAATGGGAATGATTAAATAAACATATGACACCAAAAGCCGGCTGGATTGCTTTGATAACATAAACAAATACATATATAATATTCACAATGTACCAATTTACAACCTTCATTGAAATAATCATAACAATGATAACAGACACAAGATTCATCTATCCTATCGAATGGCAACATACCCATTACGTGTATACAAAATAAATTAATTACATATAATTCACCAATTTAAGTAATAAATTGTTTCAATAATAAGAATAATAAAAAGAAAATTATAATGGATAATACATATCACCTTTCATTCAAGAAATTCGTAAATCATCGCATGGCCACTTATTTATCATATTTTTTTTTCTAAATTCTCAAGCGTAGTTAATAATTCTTAAAAAATAGAGAAGTACTACAACATGTTAATTTGATATAAATTGTTATTCATTTCCTCCTCGTTCCATGTAAACTCTTATTGCACTGTTAACTTGAGGGGAATGACAATTCATAATAAATTGTAATGGCTATTACAATGTCTACTTATGTACAAAACAAAAAAAAAAAAAAAGTAATTATTGGAGTAAATACTAAAATATCCATTATGCCCTTTATTTTCCAACTCTATTGCAATACCTATGAATTGCAATTCAATGATTTAATTTCCAACTCTACTGTAAATATCCATATCTTGAAAATATCATATTTGCAATTATCTTTTCTCTGTAATAAAGACAAAGAGCATTATAGATATTTTAACATTTACTCCAATAATTACTTCTTTTTTTTTTTTTTGTACGCAAAGTAGACATTGTTATAGCTATTATAAACTTATTGCAAACCTGTTGGATTGAAATTCAATTCTCCTGTATGCATTACAATAAAGTGAACAAGCCATAATAATCCATAAATTGTTGAAGAGCTGAGTGGTTGAAATGTAAATAAATTATAAAAAAGGGAGTCTTTATTTGATTATGTATGGTAGGGTGTGACACCAAATGACAAAAGGTATCCTAAAATTTATTATAAATATATAGATATATTGCATGTGTATATGTGAAAGCTAACGATATAACATATATAATGATTTATAGTTCATTTGTAGTTTTGTAGAACATTATGCAGATGTTTAATTGGATTGATATGTGATAACATGAGATATGGTCAATTTCTTGGAAGTGGGATGCATAAGAGATTTATCTAATTATAGTCTTTATTGACTAAACTATAACACACATATTTTGTGTGGGTCTGTGTGGAAGATAAATCGACAACATATATATAAACTATAACTCTATAATTGCATGATTTTTATATGTATTTATATCTGTATCTGATATGTATCAAGATCTTTTTTATACTTTTTTTTTGTGTTTGGTCTATTTGATTTGTTTATGAATAACAATGTTTGTTTTTCATCTGTATATATTTGTTTCTTAACGAACAATATATTTTAAAATGACCAAAAATATGAAAAAATGATTGCAATAAGATGAACCAATACATATAGCAATAAACAAGATGAATAATTACATATATACATACATGGATTTATATTTGATATATGTAATATATATGTATATATAAGGTTAAGGAAGAAAAAATGCCCTTTAAAAAATTATAAAAACTAGATATTGGGGAAAAAAAAATCCTAAGAATACTACACTAACATAATTTTAGTTGAATACGCAACTTTAAAATCTATTTACATGTTTGGATTTTTTTTTAAATCGCATGTGTTCCTTTTTCCCCGTACTTATATTTATTTAATTATTAGTGAATATTAAGACTCATTATATAACTATATCTTAAATTTATAATAAAAAAGAAATGGATCAAACTTTGCTTTCATTTTGTTTTTGTATGAAAAATAAAGCGGAAATATTGAGGATACCCAAGAAGCAACCCCGATCCATTGGAAGTTGTTGAATAGAACAACATCAAGCACATGCATGTATTTTACTTATAAGTTGCACCCTAGTTTGATTGTGCTTAAAGGGTAACCCAAACCCTTGATACCTTCCACGTAAAGCACCATATCTTTCATGGATGTTTACTTAAATTAACTACGTGAAAATAAATAATTAACTTATCCACTTATTATTATTGATCGTTACCTTAGATTATTATTGGTCACAAAATTTGTGCCAACCCAAACTAATATAACCAGTCCAACGGTCTAACTGTTTTATTATCGTACTTGATGTCTTTTTCCTTCCAGCCAGGATATTTGCCCCATAGCATGGGTCAAAATCACTTGCATTTGCATATATATGGGACAGGACTGGTCGGAACCGTGTGCTATGAACACAAAGAATTCTGTGGAAATAAGCTACAAGCTACAAGCCCACCAGGTACACCCTTGGCCGGTTTTTATATTAACCACCAGTGCCAGCATATGAATATCGATAAAACTTTAATATGTGGCAGCAACCGCAACATATGAATGGATCATCATGAGTCTAAATCAGACTAGTTTTTTTTTTTTTTTGGCTGCATATAGATATGGTTGATATGCTTATCATATGAATTTTTTTTTCCATGTACATGTTGGTTGTATATTAAATGATTGTATGGGTACCATTCTGCGTACAACTTTGAGTTTTAAATCATATTCACATGCAATAATAATGCCAATACAAATACCCTTCAACAACATGCAGGATCAAAGATCGAGATCACCTATATACGGCCGGTTCAGAGAGGATATGATCGGTTGATGATGGAATGCATCGACTCGGTGAGTGCATATACTGATACTTCATTTTAGAGCACATTTTTCCAGTAGGTTTCACAGAAAATATCTAAAAGACGTTAATATATATTAGCAGATGAGATGTTATAGAACTTTGAGACCTCTATTTGCTATAATTAATTACAAAAACAGTTTGGGAGGTAAATACAAAAGAAGATTACAAAACTTTTATATATTAAGCTTTTATTTATTTATATCTATTGTGTTATAATCCATGTCACATATCATTTTCAATGATTATTGTTTTAGTGTTGTTTTATCATCGTTTTCAAACCGAACAGATACAAATATGATACCGATGAAAAATCGATAATTTTACTCATAAATTAATTAAACCAAACTGATACTAATCTGATACTGATCTGATACAGATAAAAATCAACGATACAAACTAAAAGGTTAAAACGTGCACAATAAAAGTTGCGACAATTTATCTCACATGGACGAGGATAGTCCCTGCTTATTCGATCTGCAGCGGGAATATCGTACATGTGTCGCGAGTTTGAGAAAAGATTATGAAAAATCGCTTTTGTGAATTCCCCATCTATCCTAACTTTATATATATGTGTGTGTATCAAAAACCAATTAGATACTCTATATTTAAATTTAAACTATATCACTTAAGTACCCTAATTTTATACCAAGATTCAATTAAATCCAATATGTCTTTGTGCTTTTGCAATAAGTCACTTTGTTAGTACTTTCCCTGATGTGTCACTATTTGTAAAGGACTAATATGGTATAGAAATTTAGATGTAAAGTACTTAAGTGACTCATTAAACCATAAAAATCTTGACTCAACTTTGATGTAAGTATAAAGAACTTAATCAATTGTTAATTCAGAGATAAAAGGCTCTAATGTGCTTATCCATTCATGCTAGTACTTTCTTGATGTTTAATTAAATATACATAAGGAATTTAATTAGACTTTTGACATAAATATAAAAGATACAAATTTACTTAAATAACCTTTTTCGTTTTTTAGATAGCATTTCAATGAAATCAATTAACACCAATGATTTTATAGCCTAGAGGTATCTCACGTAATCTCTCAAGTGAGAAATTTGGATTATCGGATTTTTATCTATATCGGATCAATATCGTTTGGTATTAGTATCGGTTCAGTATGGTTAATTTATGAGTAAAACTATCGATTTTTCATAGATATCATATCTGTATCGATTTAGTATTTATTCGGTTTGAAAATGACTCCAAAACGATGATTCAAACAGGCTAGATTCGAATCCCTCTCACCGTTGCACACATTAGAAATAATTTATACTTTTCCTTACCTTTTTTTTACGTATGATTTTGTATAAAATTTTACAATCACCAAATATTATTGTGTCACTCGTCTTAAGAAGGATCGCAACTGTTAGAGATTATAGGAAAATATTGTTTCAAAAGTTTTTTTCCCCCTATTAACTGATATTTTTCATAACGATTAACTTCTATCACTTAGTTGAAATTCTAAATTATTTTCTCTTTTGCCATCATCTTAAACTTAACTTGACATTGCAATTTATTTTTTATCAAATTCTAATAAATCAAACTACATAAGTTCAAGTGCTCCCATAGGAAACATACAACAATGTTTAACCTAGCTTTTGTGCTAGTGATTCTTAGCGTGCCCAATGCCTTATTCATCCATATGTTGTCCTTCAGGTGGACCTTAATGAAAGCAAGTTTAATGCAAGGAGTTGTAACGAAAAATATCCAAGTACAACTACAATTATGTCAAGAGAAGAGAGAAAAATCAGAGAAGAGCTTGAATATGATGTTGAAAAAAGCCTAGAACAAGAGCTCAAAGATGGAATTTACCATCTAGCATTGCGTCTCCACCGTCTATATCAACAAAGGAAAGCGAGGAACCCAATGTCGATGTTCAATGAGCGATCTTATTCCGAGGTAAACATTAACATTAAAATGGAGGGTGAGACTAAAATCAAGATAAACGAAACGAAGAAGCATGCTAATGCTAGTCCTTTAGCTCAAGCTCGACCTCGAACTCGATCTCGAACATTTTTAGAGTGTGTGGAGTATAATGCCTTTAATTGGGAGACAAGTCTTCGATCTGGGAGTAAAAATTCGAATGTTGAAGCTCATGAAAAGAAGCGCGATGTGAAGATTTCAGGAGGGAAGTCGAGATTGGTTTATAATGACAACTTCCATCATTTTACTGTGGAAAGGAAGAAGAGTGTCGTTATTCCTACTTCAAGGAAGCACAAGGTCAATAAGGAAGTTGATTATAAGTTGCTTGAAACCGGTTGGAAAGATTAATACCAGAGCGTGAATTTTTCATTTTACTATTGTTCAACTATTCAAGTGAACCAAAGATAGCAAGGTTTATGTTTGTCCTAAAGATTTATAAGAGGTGTAATCTCTTCTTACTCTAATTTCATAAAGCACTAGGGCATGCCTTGATCGGAAATTTTTTTCTTTTTTTCCCTCGCTAAAAATAATGTTAGTTTTAGCATATCTTGTATCTTTTTATGGAAAATAATATCGCGTCTTTGAAGAGAAAAAAATTTCACAATATCATGCATGTATTTCTTGATTTTGCTTTTATTGTACCTGTTATGGACTTTTCTTTCTAATAGTAATAAATAGACTCTTACATTACATTTGGTCCATTGAAATGGAATAAGGTTGAAAGAGAATAATAATTCCTTATTTTATAGTTAGGGGTATTTTTGAAACAAAACATGCTTTTTGGTAAGGAATAACCATTCTTCCAATAAAGGGAATGAATGTGGATTCCTTTTCTATTTCGCATCATATGAAATATACATTTTTTTGATAGAATTTTTTGCAAACAAAATAAATGAATAGATATTTTATGGGAATAAAGCTAGAATACCATTTCCTTTCCATTGAACCAAACATAATGTTAGTCTTATTTGGAGAAATCAAAATGGCCATAGGTAGTGACTGCTCCTAATTATGCTCTTTAAATTTTAAACTATATGTATAAGCGCAAATATAACCGGCCAGGAGAAACAACGTGCATATGCAACATATATTACTATTAAAACCAGATCGATCGATAGGGAGCTTATGGCTAGGTACTAGGTAATTGAACTTTTCTCTAAGCTAAGCTATCAAAATTAGATGTTAGACTAAGCTGTCAAATTATAATTTAACTAAAGATTAAACTAATGATCGAATGTGAGCATGTCAAACTGTATGCTCTAGCAACACAAACAAAGGTTTAAGGTATAGGAGATGCAAAAACAATCAAGAATAATGCACTTGTATTATCATTTGAATTGAATTAATGCCTTAAGTTGATATTGAAACTGATTACTTGGGTTTTAACCAAATTCATAAGAACTTGCCTATCTCCTGGAGTAGTAAAATTCCAACTATAGCATAAATAATCCCGCCAAGGTAATTTATTTATAATTATCAAGTAAATAGCACTTCGCTCACACCAAAAATACTTTTCTAGTTAAAATTGCAATTCAAGCACCTCTAAGTGACCCATTGTAATCTTAACAGCAAAAAGCACGCAAGTTCATGAATTTCATCAAAAACATGCATATCTTTATGACAAATCTCTTTCAAAAATCCAAGATATACTTATATAGATTATCAAATCCCTACCAGGTATTTCTAATCCTATCTATGTAATTAGTGTTGGCCAATCACAAATCAAATAGACTACAAGTACAATAGTTAAATTCCCAAATAATCAAGATCAATATCAAAATAAGTCAAATTATCCATTTCATCGAATCCATCAATGCATATTCACAAGTCAATTAAGCATGGCATCTCAAACATACAATCAAGCAATCAACATAACGAATCGAGGACAGAAAACACCTCAAGAGGATTTTTTTTCATTAATCAAAATCTTTAAATCTATCTACCCAATTAAATTAGGCATTGCTTGAATTGCATCAAAACCCAAATCACCTTCAATGTTGCTAGAACATTAAGGTTTTAATGCCCTAAAATTAAATCACACACACACACATATTATTCTTAGAGTTCTCTTTTTCTAGGATTTTTCTCTCCTCTTTTCCTTTAATCTCTCTCGACAAACTTATAGAATACAAAATGGAATTTCAAAAGACAAACACATCAGCCGTTACACAATCTACACCGGCAGTGCACAAATAGATCTAGCCAACGTTGAACAAAATTTTCAATTTCGAGAGTAGCTATGGGTGTATGCCGGCTTCAATGCCGGCGGTGTTGATTTTCTCAATAGCCGGTGTTCAATGAAAAATGCAAAACTAGCTTATATTGTTTCCTACGTTAGCAGTGTAAGGCCGGCTTTAATAATTTCAATTCTATAGATAAGTAACATCGGTATATCGCCGACGACATTGGATCATGAATTGTCGGCATACATTGTAGATTTTGAATGCTAGTGAAAATGTCTTGTGCCCAGCCAATGTTGATGGCAGTGTCAATAATTTGAATTCTGTGTACACCTTACACCGCCTCAAAGCCGACGGTGTTGATTTACAGATGGCCGGTGTTGAATTGAAAAATTGCCGATTGATGTTGCTGTCATGAAAGCCGGCCTTCTTACTCAATTCTAGAGTCAGTGTTGAATGTCTTCTATATAAACTGGCGGTATACTTTGCTTTGGAGCTGGCCTATACTGATTCCTTTGCCATATTTGCATCAAACTTCTCCTAATTTACTTGTGTTTGTATAATAAGTCCTTCAAGACCTAAAATATCAAATTAAACACACTTAAGTACCAATTCCATTCAATTTCTATAAAATTCATAATGAATAAGCATAATTTGATCAATGAGAAGATAGTAAAATATGAGTTAATTAGGTGGCAACTTTTTTAACAAATATTTTTTACTTTCACTTATTAAAATTGAGAAGGAGAATGACTATCAAATAAATCATAGTTGAAAGCTTCAAGATTTAGGTTCATCATTTCGATACAGATATAAATAAATTATAGGATAAATTATACTAGAAGTTATTATCATTTGAAAGTAAGTTTATTTAAGGTATTAATATTTTAAGTAGTTAAAAAGAGGTATAAACATTTGGTAAAGGGTATTAATTGAGGTATTGACGTTTTATAAAGTTCATTTGATATATCAAGTTTGAACTAGTTTCCATTAAATCTTTTTAATTTTCCATCAATGGTCAGATACCTTATTTGACTCATTTTGTCAAACTTGATACATTTTTTTAACTACCCAAAATAATAATACCTTGAATGAACTTACCCGAAACGTGGATACCTCTTTTTAGATATTCAAAAACGTTGAAACCTTAAATGAACTTGCTCCCAGACGTTGATACTTTTTTATATAATTTCTCCATAAATTGAGTACATTGTATGGCAACTTCTGAAATCTTTTAGAATTATGCAAATCCCTTCCTTTTTAATAATCTAACACCTAAACCTTCTAAAACATAATACATTATTTATAGGTGTTTTTATAATGATATACCTATCTTTTTCATTCTCTCAAACAATTTGAATAAATAATTTACACTATATTTGGATTGAAGGGAAAAAAAGGAGAGGAGAAAAATTAGAATGGAAACCATATCTTTTCTTTATTTGTTAATGAAAGAAAATGAACAAAAGATATTTTTGTTGCAATCTATGAGGTAAGTTTGTTCACAGTATTTGAACTTTTTTGTTTGTAACAAAATAATACAAAAAAAAAAAAAAAATCCATACCACGATGGTTTCCTGAACTTTTTAATTGTTTCACGGTGGTGCCTTTAGCCAAAATCCAGTCATTTTTCTAACCATAGTCTAACATGGAAAGGAAAATTGATTAAAAAGTTCTTTTCTCCATCTTAGTTGACATTTTTTATCTTTTATTTTTACTTTCTTCTCTCTCTTTCTCTGCCACACCACTATTTCTTCTTCCTCATCCTCCTTCTAATCCTTAGATAAAAAAAAACCCCTAAAATCTCAAAAATCTATTAATTTTTTTAATATTTTCCCTTTCTCTTTTCTTCTTCCTATGTCATAGTTGACCTCTAAGTATCTGGCTTCTTGTTGGAGCAGCTTAAGTTGAGCTTATATCTGGTGCTTTCCTTTAGTGTCAGTCACTCTGATGGAGTCTATCCTCATAATAGTCAATATCAGTGACGGTAAGTGTTGAAGTTCAAGGCTCTCGTCTTATCAAACCTAGAAAATCAATAAACAAAAAGTATGAAAAAAGTATCTACCATCAAAATTGTCTCAAATTCAATAAATAGCATAGCATGCTATTAAAGGATAAATCACTGCTTTTCTTCTTTTTATCTTCCTTCTTTTCTCTTATTCTTTTTTTCCCTAATTTCTTCTGCATAAAACTACTATTTATTTGTCTATCAATAACCACCCCCCTTCCTTCCCTTTTTATTGCCCTCTCTTTCTCAGCCTAAAAAGTTCCAACTGACCAAGAAATATCAAACATTTTTATTGCCCTCTCTTTAAATACATCATCATTGGTAGTTAAAATGTTTTCAATTTGTCATACCCATTGCTTCTCTAGTATTAGAATAATGTTATCCGTGGTAAAAGTTTGGATGTTTCAATATGTCCATAGAGACGAAATTGAATTGACACAACATTAATTAATTAAATATAACTAGAAACTAACTCCTTAGTGATGGTAAAGGAAAGTTTGAAAAAAAAATTGATGGGTCTCTAGGATTTTAGGTTTCTTTTTTTTTTTTTTTAAATTGGGGGTTAGGAGAAAGAATAAATGGTCAAGAGAGAGATAGAGTGAGAAGTAAGAAATAATAAAAATCTGCCAACTATGATAGAAAAATAATTTTTCAATCAATTCCCCATTCTACATCAGATTATGGTACGAGAAATGGTTGGATTCTAACTAAATGTTCCATGCATGAAACAATTAAAAAGTTCGAGTACCATCACAAATTCTTTTTAGGTATTATTCAATTACAAACCAAAAAGTTCAGATATCGTGAATGAAACTTAACTGTAATCTATGGGACCCAACAATTTTTTTTTTCTATTTGGAATACTACTAAAAATAATTACTTAAATATGACTTAATTAAAATGAATTATCAAATTACTATTAGAAAACCCTTTTTCTAAAATAGAATACATAGTAAAATTAATAAGGAAAAACATGCTAAAACAATCACATATGTTGAGTTGAATTTCAATAGTTTGGCTAGTGTGGATGAGTCGATTTGATGGAACCTGATGGTGTTTGATAGGTTGGTTTGGAGTTGTAATAGGTTTGGCAAGGTTAAAGGAGGTAGTCCAATTCATGACTTACTATGTGTATGACTTGGTTCTGGCTGTTGTCTATGGATGGGTCAGTGAATCAACTCGGCATAACTCAACGAGGACCGAAGTTCGTAGCTGTTGGCAAGATGTCGTGACTCGGATTGGAAATGGGGTCAATTATTGGAGGTTTGATAGGCAGTTAGTGTTTCGCGTGATTCGGTGATGGGCTTGTCTAGTGTATATGGGTCAATCTCGAGTGATGGTGCAGCCTGGTTTGTTTTATCGAGGAAGAAGTAAGAAGTTCTGTCAAGCAAGAAGTGATAAGAAGAGAAAGACCATCTGGTTTGTTCTATTAAGAAGAAGTGAGAAGAAAATAAATGCACTTGTTTTGTATGGAAATACCCTATTTACTCAACTATCTGTGCATTAAGTGACTATGCTCTATTTTCACACAAAAACACATTCACTGGATGTGTACTTTTTCTTTTAATACGGAATAGGCCCAAAGTTATATAATATATATATATATATTATATTATATTGTAAATTTAACTACAGGCACATAACTAGTGTTTTTTTTTTTCTTTTATTAGGTAAGAACTCCAACTACAAAGTTAGCACAGTACCACTAACTGATACACAATGAGCTCAATCAAACTAGACCCATTATATAATAATCAAGATCAACTGCCAATGAGCTTAATCAAACCATGAGCGAATCCACTATAGTAGTACAAAAATATAGAACAATCACATTCATACATGATAAACATTAAGTGTTTTATTACAATTGAGGTTAATCAAAACTAGTCACTTATACAATAGTCAAAATAATACACAGTGCATCTAGTTCAATTCTTCTTTCCTCTCCTCCCTCTATTAAAAGTCTTTCCAAATCTAGATAACGTGGATTCGTTTGCCTTTCCTTTATCTCAACAAACATTCAATTGTTCTTGTGCCTTACCTTTCAGTAGAACCTTCATTTAAGTCCATAGTGCAATTGACTGTGTTATCCCCTCTCTCATATTTGGTTCAGCCTTTATCCAAAGTGGCTGCTCTCTGCGAGGTGCTGGAGGAGTTGCAATAGGCTTAAATTGGTCTTAGGTGTAGGAGGAAGAGACAAACAAGATTGGATTGCCCCCCAAAACTACCGGTAATCTCATCTGGGTAGGAGCTACCAGAAGGTAAACTAGCAATGTAAGGATCAAATGATGCTTTAAGGTGGTGGTGGGGTGTTATGATGGCTAGCACTTATGTATAGAGGAGGTGCTTTTGCGCCCTCCTCATAACCTACCTGATTGTTGGCGTCGCAGCCATATAAGATCAACATTTATCTCAAGTTATTTCTATTCTAATTATGGTTGAGCTTCTCCCTTTTGTTGGTCCCCCCATGTGGGCACAACATGTCCTCTCCATGTTCTTTCGTAAGAGCAATTGATGCATCAGCTATAGAGTGTGCACTGCTTGATTTCGGCTCCCTAATTGGAGATCAAGTATATCGTCTCTTCTATCTGGTAACCAATAAGATGTCGCTTCAACTCCGTAAGGAACCAACTCTATGACTCTGTTGTTTCTCCTAGGGCCAGACAAAATGCTAGGGGAATAATCCTATTGTTACCATCTACCCCACATACAACTAGCGGCACATGTTTATATTTCCCATACAAAAATTTTTCATCCATACAAACAATAGGTCAACAAAACTTGAAGGCTTCTATGCACGATCCAAAAGTCCAAGACCCATTTAAGGATCAATTGACCAGGCTCTATGGAACTTGTCCAACCCTACTCAAATTGTATTTTCGGGTTGCTGGCTTTGATATGATATATTAGCTTTGGAAGCTCATTGTATGCTTTATCCTAATCTCTATATACTATAGCGATCGTCTTTCTCCTCCTTTCCTATACTCTCTATCACAATATCCAATATCTAAATAGATCCTCCACATTCTTCGAAGTTTAATGATCCTTACATCAGTGTTCTTCCTT
This sequence comes from Combretum micranthum, assembly GCA_024138025.1. Classification (NCBI taxonomy): domain Eukaryota; kingdom Viridiplantae; phylum Streptophyta; class Magnoliopsida; order Myrtales; family Combretaceae; genus Combretum; species Combretum micranthum. Next base: position 32,944 of record JAMXBD010000863.1, on the reverse strand, counting down.
ACCATTGTGACGAACTCGCAAGCCAAGATATTAAAATCTATCTGGTTGTAGTCCTGGCTGACCATTGGATGAAGTCATGTGTGGGGTCTTTCTAATCTAATAATGACAAATAGACCCTCAAGCTTCTTCTGCTTACTAGTGCTTCAAATGGTTTATAAGATTTGCTTTAGTGTTGAACATCAGACCCTTATTAAGATCATCAATGTTTGTTATATTTGAAAATCTCCTAATACACTTGGTAAAATACTCAAGAGGGGGGTGAATTGAGTATTTATGTAATTCTTTTTAATAACAAGGATTAAGAATTAATTGACCAAACACAATCAAACAAATTCACAATATATGATGCAATAAGTAAAGAGAGTAAGGTTGAGAGAAATAAGCCCGGAATTTTAATGTAGAATTCGGCCCGCTTCCTAATCTCCACGATCACACCAATGCCTCCAAAGAGGTCTTTACACTCTTTATTAGTCACAAAATAATCAATGCTCAAATGATCTACTCCCAACCAGCAATTCGATAAACCCACTTGGGTAATATTCTTTTATAAGATAGCAAATAACACTTAATAGTATTGGTCACTTTTGTCACTCTCAATTTAAAGCAAATTTAAGACTTAAAGACAAATATAATGATTTGAGAGAGTACAAGACTTTGATAGAAATTTCTAAGCTCAACAACTAGTCTTCATTTCATAGAAAACATGTATAAATACGCTTCTCATTTGACTTGCCCATTGAGACTTAAACTAATAAATTTCGTCTGCAATTAATGCTGTAACCGCTAGTTTTTTTAGCATTACCATCCAAATGGTATGTCTGCACTTCCAAACAGTGTGTGGTGTCTTCACATGGCATCCAATCAATACTCAACACACTGTAGGAAAAACATATATCGGTCAGACACCAAGCATTACCGTCAAACCGGTAGTGACAGAATTTGCACAACCTTGCTTTTGGCAATAATTAACTTGAATAGTGTTTGGATACTGTGCCTACAACGTTTGGATGGTAAGTGTTTGTTATGACACTTGCTAGGATGCAAAGCAAACATTTTTCCAATTGAAGATAATATATATATTTCAATGATTTGTCGAATTTTCAAGATATTAAACTTTATAATATTTGTCTCATCAAAATTATGCTATGATTTGATTCAACAATATTACTACTCATTATACTTAGCTTTGTTTGAAAGTGATGTATCCATCACCACCACAAATATTGAAAAATGGGACTTTATCCTTGACATCACTTTGAGAGGCATCATTGTTTGGAGGAGTTTCCCTTAAACTAGAGGGTTATTGTATGATTAATCCAGTCACAACATTGTCATGATGTTCTTCACCTTGTTCAGTAGTGTCATCATCTTCACTACCACTTTGTTCTTTCATTGTTGGATCCTCATACTCACCTACATAGTAATAACCATCCCAATTTTCATCTGTAGCTCTAGGATTTCAAATCATGGAAAATTTTTGTTCAATTCTCCTTTCCATTTATGACATTTCGTCATGCATGGAAATAGGCTCATACTCTTCAAAATTCATTAGAGAATGATGCATCACACCTTGATGGTGTGGACTACTAGGGTAGGATTTCCCACCTATTGGTGTAGAGTTTGGTTGAACATTTCAGCTCCAGCAATATGGTAGGTTGATGTGTTCTGTTGGTCATCTAGATATGGAATCTCAAGTTGTTCCAATTGAGATGGTATGAACTCGGCTTGAGTACTATATTGTCCATGTATCTATACATATACCTCTTGTAATAAGTCTGGACTAAGTTCCTTAGCCTGATCAATCAAATCTTCGATACCCTCATCGTCTACAATAGGCAAAAACATGAAAGACGACCCATTCAACATGTAATTAAGGGGTATCTATGGACTATTTGGACACTTCTCATACTTGGGTCCACCTTGACACTATCACATATCTTGCTCAGGAAGTGGCAAAGTCGGCATTAATCTTCATCTACACCTTTTTAATTGGAGCTTTGTCATATTCTGGCCCATATTTTCTATTCACAATGTTCTCATATGCATACATAATAAAGCAAACAAACTCCCCCATGTTTAACCCTATTCACATGATGCTTGCAGGATTAGATAGTGTGATGTTAATTGAACATGTAGACGATGCTATTCATCCAACTTCTTCAGCTTGCACTTAGACCCTAAAAAAGCTAAGCAATTATTCTTTAACTAAATTACACCAAAATATATTAACCTTTGAGGATGAGTTCATTTGAGGTATTGACGTTTGGAGTCCTTAAAAAGAGATATCAATGTTTGATCAGGTGATTCATTTAAGGTATTGCTAACGGTTTTGTGTCTAACGCTATTAACGGCGTGTCGTTATGTGACACATGTCAATAGGAGACATTTCAATCATTTTTAATTTGTTTGAGGACCAGACCCGATGAGGAAAAAAAAGTCGGATTTATCTTCTTCCTTAATGCATCGACTCTCTCTCTCTTCTTTCTGCTCTCTCTCCCCCCAAACGTCACATCCAAAAACTTTGAAACCCAAACCCATCCACATTAGCCCCCCACCTCCTACTTAAGGAAACCCAAAACACCCCTTCAGCTAGAGGTCACAAGTTGGTATGGTGTAGTGTTGATGCCAATGGTTGTTTAGGTTTGGTGGAAGTTTGGTCCTGTAAAGATGATGAGGTGGTGTGTGCGAATTGAGTTCTAACTTTTATGAAATGCAGTGACGATGTTAGAGAGGTAAGTCTATTCATCAAGTTACGTTTAAGTCTTGGATTTAGGTTTAATCTCGAGTAGGTTTTGAATAGTGGGTCAACTCGATGTTGTAAGAGAATGGTGAGTTCATCAGTTTGATTGACAAGGTTGTGTCTCGGTGGGGATTGGCGGGTGAACATAGTGAGTTGTGGACTTGGATGGTGATTCTATAGCTCGTGACAGCTTGATTGGTTTGCCAAAGGTTATTGTTAACGGAAGTTCTGGATTGTGAGGTTAAAGAAAGTGGATTTAAAGAGAGAAGGGAGATATAGAGATAAGTTAGAGAGAAACGGATCTACGAAAAAAGATAAAGATCCTTGTCTAGTCTCTCTTTTATTTTTTTCATTTTTCAACATAATTTTTCGTTGGGTCTTCAAATAAATAAAAAATGATGGAAATGTCTCTTGTTGATAGCACATTGTTAACGATGTCAAACATAAACCGTTAGTAATACCTTAAATGAATCACTTGACCAAACATTGATACCTCTTTTTAACCATTCCAAACATTAATATCGCAAATAAACTTACTCCCAAATGTTGATACCTTTCAGTGTAATTTACTCGTTATTCTTTTAAGCATTTCATTGAATGCTTGGCATGTTTGGTTTCGTTAACTTGTGTAAAGGTTGCAAAAACAACATAAGATACCACACAATACAACCTAACAACAATGCAACAACATACACTACAATTATCATACCAATCTAATCTAATTTCAAGGTTAGGGTTTCATAATATATGGAGAAAAATATTGAAAAAAAAAGATCGAGTTCAATTTTACCTAATGACGAAGCTTCGAAATCTTTGGAGTGAATTGGGGCAAAAATTTGGATAAAATGGGTGAGATTTATTGGAAAAGCTTTTAAGACGAGAGAGAGGAAGTGAAACGTGATAAAAATGCATGATTATGTGAATCACAGTGGGAGACTGCATTTGAAAGTGGGTAATGCACGTGAATGTGCCCAAAATGAGTTACTATGAATATGCCTAAACATAAAAAATAAAACATCGAGCGCATTCAATGAATGCACTTAGACATAAAAAGAAAAACCCTATCAAGCAGATACACTGGCTCGTTCAATTCTCCATATAGAATAATGAGATAATTGTACAAGTGATATTTTAAGTTGAAAAATAAAACATTGAATAGCAATTCATGAGGGTAGGAACATGAATTACTATTCATCATTTTATGTAATAGTTGTCGAGCCTAGATTTTTCAATAATCTGGTTAATTTCTTCTAACCCGATTCACATTAAACCCTCACCCTTTTAATATGAATCCTCCACTAAGGGTTAAAAGAAATTTTAATTTTGAAAATCATGTAGAGTCGCCACCTAATTTAAATCAGGGAAAAATGAAAGCTAGGGTCAATGGATCGGTTGATCCTAACTTAGCTACTAGTCTGCGAAAAAAATTTGATTTAAAAGAAATCAAACTTTGAAAAACCAGATATCATGGATTCGGGGGTTAACCTATTAAAACCAAATTGGTTACCACTTTTGGAATTTTAACTTTATAATATGTCCTTTATATGCTCTAAAATTCAAATAATATATTATGAAACAATATTCACAAGTCACATTATTCATTTTTTTATGTTTTCTTTATTTTTTTTCTTAAGGGATGAATATCAACAAATATATTTTCATTTTTTTGGAAGACTTGCAATATTTATGAAAAGAATTATTCAAAATATTAAACCAAAAAAAAATTTTCAGTTTTTATTGTCGCCCCGCAGGTGCCTACGTACTCGCTAATCGAGATCAGACAAAACGTAGTTCTCTTAAAAAGAACTTTACTTTGTTTATCTATTTTAATTTTTGAACTATTTTCACTTTAAGTTCATTAATTTTTTGATTTTTTATGAAAACCATTTTTGATGATTCTATGATCTAATCACTTAATTTTTATTTTATAAAAATGTAATTTTTCTAAGTCTTTCTCTCTTTTTTTTTTTAAAAAATCGTTTTATGAGAATTCATGGCTAATTTAATGCTACATGAAAATAATCTTGATTAAAAAAAAAATCCTTTCATTATTTATGTAAACTAAAGTATTTTTTCATTTTCTTGAAAATATTTTTGTCATTTTTTTATTTTTTTCGAAAAAATCCCTTTTTCTTTAAAAGAAAACTCATTTTTTTCTATTTTATCATTTTTACTTTTTATTTTTCCCAAATTTAATTACTATCATATATACATAAATAAAACACATCCAAAATTTATTATATTGTAAATACAACACACTAAAACTATATCACATGCATCATATGTGCATTTTTTAATTAATCTACTTACATATACTTATTCATAAAATATTCAAAAATATCAAAAACTAATAAAGCATGAAAATTTACACTAAAAAAAATTATTCTAATTTTTCTGGATTTTTCTGAATTTTTTCTTATTTTTCATGCATTTTTCTTTTTTTTACTATTTTTCCACAATTTAAATATATTAAATATAAATAAAATATACAGAACTCACATGAGCCGTTGGATTAAAGCGGATTTGATCTGGAGCGCACGATCGGAAGACTAGATCTGGACCGTCTGATCTCGTTGACTTTGATCTGGAGCGTTGATTTGGATGTGAACCGTTGACCGTTGACTAGCGCGGGTAGGCTTCGGATCTTCGGGTCGGATTTTCGGGAGTCGGGTGAAGAAGACGACCACGGGATCTTCAAAGCGTTCCTCGGCCGCTCCTGGTGGTGTTTATGTCTTCTAACATTGTCGGCCTGATGCGTCTGATGGTGGAGCAGCTCCTAACGTCGGTGGTTTCCTCCTAGAACCACCAGAGGTGGCGATTCGAAGTAGCGGTTCACGGCGGCTGATCTTCAAAACTTGCAGACCTTCCTTCGATTTACTTCTGGGAATCCAAGAACACTCAATCACTCAAAACTACCCCCAAAAGCTTCCTATAACCTCTAATTGGATCGAGATTGATCCAAGGACTTCGAATTTCATAATTTCTTTCCTAAACCCTAACTCTCGAATTTCTTTGATCTCACTGTTTTTGAGTGTGATTACTCGAATTGATGTGTGCCTTTGATCCTCCTAGTGTTCCTATTTAAAGTGTTGAGGATTGATTTCAGTTTCGAAACACATTTAATGATTTCCCAAAAATTGAATTCGTAAATTGGAATTCAATCCATTCGAAATTGATAAAATTGACCACAATATCTTCGAATATTCCATCCTATCTCTGTTTAGGATCATTGGAATCATTCGAATTGCATTGATTTCACTCACAGCCACCATTGATGATCATGGAGTTTTCCAGATTTTTGTGATTTTTCCCAATTTTCAATTGAAAATTTGGGGCTGTTCGATGCTAATTTTTCGCAAATCATCCTTACAGATTCATAGTATCCCATGTCGTCTATCCATTTCTATCTTCAATTTCGAAAAAAAAGGAAGATTAATTGGCCAAATTCAATGCCAAAGTGAGTACATTGAACCGTTGTGTATGAGGAAGATGAAGCGCTTGTCTAATTAGAAGGTGACATGTGTCTCATTTTGGCAAAAATAAAAGGCAGCTCCTGCTGCCAAGGGGATTCAAACCTTGGTCCTGTGGCTGGTCTCGTCATATGGGTCAGTGGTCTTAACCGTTAGGCCGTTGGCCTGTGCCTGGTTGGGTCCAGCAAAATTAATATTTAAGGCTCTTGAAAATTCTATTTTAATTAAACAAAATCATTTTTGAAAAATTGTTTAATTATTTTTATGAAAATTTATAAGAAAAATATGTATTATATCAAGCTCGGGTAATATTAATTTAACTAATAATTATTTATTTATTTATTATTTATTTTGCTCATTTTTTATTATTTACTTACTTTTTTTTTTTGCATTTTTCTGCTATTTTTTGTAAGCTTGACGTAATACTAATTTTTATTATAAATTCAAGCCTTAAATTGAGCAAAAATTAGGTGTCTGCCGTTGCCCCTCTTTGTGGTTAAGTTTGAGTAAAACTTGGCCATAAAGACAAAAATAACTAATTTTTTGCTCACTCAATCACGCAAGGATGTCATTTTGAATTTTTGGACAAGTTCCAACTAAGGTCACCATCTTGAAGGGATGGATTTTGAGATTGAATACTCTTGAAATGATGGATTTTTAATTGAACACCATCTTGAAAGGATGGATTTTTGAATTGAACCATCTTGAAAGGATGGATTTTGAATTGAACACCATCTTGAAAGGATGGATTTTGAATTGAACACTACTAAACCACAATTTTTCCTGATTTTTGATCCATGGGAGTTCTTTGGGTAAGAACATAACTCCAAAAATGACAATTTGGTTTGCTCAATCAATTCAATATCCAACCTTGATGATCAATAAGCATGCTTCAAGTTTCTTTTTCCTTTTGACTGTCTATCAAAATTTGTTACTCTTGCAATAGTATTTTCTTCTAAAATAAGAACGACCAAAAGACAAAACTGCATATATGCATTTATTCAGTATTATGAGATGCTCAAATCACTTTCTGACGACTCAACTGGTGTTTGCTTGGAAGTTTATTTTGGAAAAATTTTGTGGGTCAGGTCTTGATCCGACTTTAGAGAATTTCAGGGATATCAACTTTACTTGTAATCACTAAAAATAAAATCAATTGATCACTTGAAAAGACAAACTTTTATTGATCATGTATAGTACAACTTTACAGCATCTGAGTTCACAGGATCCTTTAAATCAGGTCTATCCATTTGGGAGAGGACTAATGCTCCTCCCGACAAGACCTTTTTTACTATGTATGGTCCTTCATAATTCGGTGTGAACTTTCCCCTGGAATCTTGCACATTTGGCAGTACTTTTCTCAGAACCAAATCACCTTCTTGGAAATTTCTTGGCTGGACTTTCTTATTGAATGCTCTAGCCATTCTTTGTTGATATAATTGCCCGTGACACATTGCAGTCAACCTTTTTTCATCCAAAAGATTCAACTGTTCGATCCTTTGTCTTATCCATTCAGCTTCTTCGAGCTCTGTTTCAGCCAGTATTCGGAGTGATGGAATCTCAACTTCTATTGGTAAAACGGCTTCAGTCCCGTATACCAAGGAATAGGGCGTTGCCCCAGTTGATACTCTTACAGAGGTTCGATACGCCATTAATGCTAATGGGAGCATTTCATGCCAATCTTTGTATGCAATAGTCATCTTTTCAACAATTCTCTTGATGTTTTTGTTGGCGCTTCTACTGCTCCATTCATTTGTGGGCGATATGGAGTAGAATTCCATGTTTAATCCTGAATTGCTGACATAAATCAGCCACTGCATTGTTGTTCAAATTCGTACCATTATCAGTGATGATACTTTCTGGAGTTCCATATCGAGCAATGATATCTCTTTTGATGAATCGCACCACAACGGTTTTTGTCACACTGGCATATGAAGCGGCTTCGACCCATTTAGTGAAGTAGTCGATTGCAACTAGTATGAATCGATGGCCATTTGAAGCTTTTGGCGAAATTGGCCCAATGACATCTATTCCCCACATTGAGAAAGGCCATGGTGTCGTCATTGACTGTAATTCTTTTGGAGGAGCATTTATCTTGTTTGCATAAATTTGACACAAATGGCAAGATCTCACATGTTTGATACAGTCTGATTCCATGGTTAACCAGAAATATCCTAGCCTCATGATCTTCTTAGCTAGCATGTATCCATTCATATGAGGTCCACATACTCCTTCATGAACTTCTTCCATGACCTTTGGGCTTCTTTTTCGTCTACACATCTTAACAAAGTTGTGTCAAACGACCTTCTGTACAAAGTATCTCCACTTAGCAAAAAATGACTTGCCAAACGCCTCAATGATTTCTGATCTTTTTTGGTAGCACACTCAGGGTAGTTACCCGTTTGTAGAAAAACTTTGATATCTTGAAACCACGGTTCACTTGGCTCGATTACGGCACAAAATGCGGGTTCACTTCTTACCCGGACTTGCAAAGGTCGTATTCTTGCTCCCTCAGTAAATTGGATTAAAGAGGCCAGAGTAGCCAAAGCATCAGCAAATTGATTTTGAGTTCTTGGCACATAAGTGAAGGAAATTTCTTTAAATTTTCCTGCTAACTCTGCCAAGTGATTATGATAAGGAATCAACTTGGGGTCCTTAGTTTTGAACTCTCCTCGAGTTTGGAAGATAATAAGTGATGAATCTCCAAATACTTCGAGTTCCTCAATGTTCATTTGGATTGCCATTTCCAATCCCATGATGCATGCTTCATATTCCGCTACATTATTTGTGTAGGGAAACGTTAATCTAGCTGATGCCGGGAATTGATCTTCTTTAGGCGAAATGAGGACTGCCCCTATTCCACACCCATATACGTTGGCTGCTCCATCGAAATACAACTTCCAGTTTTTGCTTTCTTCTGTTTCTGCTACCCGAATATCTTCATCTGGAAAATGATCTTGCTCCTTCAATTCCTCATCATCGACTGGGCTTTCTGCGATTTGATCAGCTAAAACTTGTCCTTTAACTGAATTTTGATTTACATAAGTAATATCAAATTCAGAAAGTAGCATCTGCCATTTTGAAATCCGGCCAACCAAAGCCGGTTTGTTTGCCAGATATCGCAAGGGATCATGCTTTGTAATCAACTCAATCGAGTAGAAGAGTGTATACTGCCTAAGCCTGTGCATAATCCATACTAATGCACAGCAAGTCCTTTCTATCTCTGAATACTTTTGTTCTCCATTTGAAAATTTTTTGCTTAAATAGTAAACAGCTCTTTCTTTTCCTTTTTCATCTTTTTGCCCGAGTATACAACCCATAGATTCAGGAAGAATCGTCAAATATAGGAACAACGGTTTCCCAGGTTTTGAGTGACCAGTACTGGTGGATTTGTCAGATACTGCTTTATTTGATTAAAGGCTTTTTCACATTCGTCATTCCATTCAATTTGGGCATTCTTCTTCAATAGTTTGAACAGTGGTTGGCACTTATCAGTCAACTGAGATATGAAACGAGCAATGTAATTTAACCTCCCCAGAAGGCCTCTGATTTCTTTCAATGTTGTTGGTGGAGGTAAATCCTGAATTGCCTTGACCTTATCAGGATCGATTTCTATCCCCTTTTGACTAACCATGAATCCTAATAACTTCCCATGTTACTCCGAAAGTGCACTTTTCTGGATTCAATTTCAATTGAAACTTTCTTAATCTTTCAAAAAGTTTCCTCAGCACTGCTACATGATCTTCTCCTTCCTTTGTCTTGGCGATCATGTCATCAACATATACTTCCACCTCTTTATGCATCATATCATGTAGTATAGCAAGCATTGCTCGCTGATAGGTCGCACCGGCATTCTTGAGACCGAAAGGCATGACTTTGTAACAAAAAGTTCCCCAGGCTGTGACGAATGTGGTTTTGACCTTATCCTCTTCGGCCATTAGTATCTGATTATACCCTGAAAATCCATCCATGAATGAAAATAGATGATTTCCAGTAGTATTATCCACTAAGACATCTATGTGAGGTAACGGGAAATTATCTTTCGGTGTTGCTTGATTTAGATCTCTAAAATCCACACAAATTCTTACTTTCCCGTTTTTCTTAAGTACTGGCACTATGTTCGATACCCAGTCCGAATAATCCGAGACCTCAATAAATCCTACTTCCAACAACTTCTTTACTTCATCCTTGATCTGAAGAAGCAAATTGGTCTAAATCGCCTTAATTTTTGCTTTTTAGGCTTAAAATCCTCCTTAGTTGGCAATCTATGGACCACGATGGATGGGTCCAAACCGGCATATCGCTATACGACCATGCAAAAACATCCAAGTATTCAGCTAGTAACTTGGTCAAGTCTTGTGTTGCACTTTCAGGCAACTTTCCCCCTATCCTCAGATTCCTAGGGTTTTCACTTGTTCCCAAATTAATCACTTTGATGGTTTCGGGATTTCAATCCTTCTTTGTTCAAAGTTTTGCCAAATCTCTTGTGTTCTAAGTTGATAATCAATATCATCTTCAACGTCTAACCCAGTAGGGTTGGAGGTGATATTGATATTTTCATTAATTACAGGCGCGAGATATCCCTGAACTTCATTACAATTGTCGGATCTGATTGAATATGAATGAGGAATGTATGAGAATATGTAAAACACAATCATAAAAAGATTTCATTAAACTGGGACGGTGTTTAAGTACACTTATTTGAGCATCACATAAAACGAAAAACACAAAACACAATCCTAAATTTTAGATCAGTTCTTACTTAAAAGACTTAATACTAGCGCAAGGTACAGAGAACCAATTTTTCAAGACCATCTCTTTGGGTGAAGCATCTTCTTTGATGTCATCTGGCTGCTGGATATGATGTGGCTTTGGAAAGGAATGGCTGATATGAGGGATTTTGATAGCCGGATCATACTCCTTGTCGAGCTTTCTCCTTCTCATCTGATTTTTCATCTCTACCACTTCAGCACGAGTGGGGGAATAACCCAGCCCAAAGGTTCCTACCTGAGCTTCTTTTTCATCATTCATCATACAGACTTCGTCGAACATTTGGAGTCCGAAGTCCTCTTCTCCTTCTTTTCCAATGTATGGGACAGCTGTCTCTTTGTAGATGGCATAATCTTGTTCTCCATAACAGTGATGAGTTGGCCATTGGCTATGAATTTCACTCTTTGGTGTAAACTTGACGGTATTGCCCCTGCAGCATGAATCCATGGTCTCCCAAGCAACAGATTGAATGTTCTGGGATATCTATCACTTGGAAAGGAGTGATAAAAGTTTGAGGCCCGATGGTGACTTCTAATTCCACTTCACCTACTATGTCCCTTTTTGACCCATCAAATGCACGGACCTGTGGTACTAGGTTTGATGCTTGATGGTTCAATCCCCAATAGGCTTAAAGTGGCCAAGGGACATACGTTCAAAGAAGATCCATTGTCGACAAGCACTCGAGAGATAATCTTACCACTGCTTTTGACCACAATGAAGAGGGCTTTATTGTGTTGACCACCTTCCTCTCCCAATTCCTCAGATGAGAAGCTAATTTGATCATTTGCAAAGACAGAATTGATTATATGCTCCAAAGTTTCCTCTGATACACCTTCTGGAACTCTCACTTCTTTGAGGGCTTTGAAAAGGGCCTCACGATGTATATCAGAGCTAATTAACAAACTCATGAGCGATATTTGGGCTGGTGTTTTAGCCAGCTGCTCAACGACTTTGAATTCGCTTGCTTTCATCAACTTTGCCAATGCTGACTTCTCATCATCTTTCCTTCCTTCTTCATTTTGTTGAGGTGGTGCATTCATGGTTGCATTCTTTCCAGCCGACTCGTAAATTCGTCCTGAACGTGTAAGGCCACCAACCATGGCCATTGAAGCATGGTTAACTGCCTTATAATCAAATGGAGCGGCTTTATAATCATTCACAGCAATGGGAATTTGGAAGGTATAGCTCTTGGGCTTTGATGACGTTGCTCCTTCTTTATTGCCTTGCCTAACTCAATTTTGATGGATTTTGGTCCACCTCCGATCATACCCACAAACTCATCTTCTTTTGCTTTCTTATCTTCCTCTTCAAATTCTGGACCCCATCCAGTTGCAGGAGCGTCAGCATAGAGACGTGGCTCCATCCAGTAATCAACTAAATACTGATATTTTCCATCATCTCCCAGGTTCCAACAGTTGGATCCCCAGCCTGGTATCTTTCCCATAGTTCTGCTTGAGTGCTTGATCTCCTTGGTTTGGGATCAGCATTCCCATAATATCTTCCCTCTTTATGGTTCCCTCTTGCAACAACTTGTAGATGGCGGGCCTGGTTTTGGTGCGGTCTCTCAAATTAATATTGAGTAAATGACCCTTTTGGCGAAGATTCCATGCTACTTGCTCTATGGTGATGGGCAATTCATCCAGGTTGATCTCTGGTTCTGGCCCTTCAGCGGTGATTACGTTGATAACCGGTCCATGATTCGGCAACGGGTTAGTAGCAACATTCGGGATTCAACAAAATCTAACTGGATGATTTTTGCATCAATGAGATCTTGAATCTTATGCCTAAGTCTCCAGCAATTATCAGTTGAGTGCCTGATTTGCCCCATGTGATATTCACACTTTAGCTCAGGATTGTAATTTCTAGGCTTGTAATCCTCTTTGGGCACTTCGAAATTAATCAGATTATCGGCCCTTAGTTTAGTCAATACTTGACTGAGGGGAACCGGAATCCAGTGAAGTTCCGTCTATTAAACCTTGGTTGTTGATTTGGAACTGCACTTTGCTGATTCTGATTCTGATTCTGATTTGTTGACAAAACAAATGATTGAGTGGGGACTGTTGCACCCAGGTGTTAACCAGGCTGACAGTTGAATCCTTTCCTTTGTATGGGATATTTCTTGGTGTATACTTTTTCTCTTGCTGCAATTTTCCTGCTGAAATCGCATTCTCAATCCTGCACCGGCTACCACTACTTCTGAAAAACTCGCTGATGCATGCCCTACCAGATGAGAGAAGAAAGGCTCCTCTAAGGTGTTAATGAAAGTGAATGTGAGGTCCTTTTCAGGCATTGGGTGGTGATCCTTACAGCCAATGCTCTCTAGCGTTGAGCGTACTCCTTGAAGGTCTCTTCTTTTTTCTTCTTCAGGTTGCTTAGATCCTAAACCGAGGGTGCCATTTCAATATTGAATTTGTATTGATTGAAAAACGCCCTAGCCAACTTGTCCCAAGTATCGACTTCCTGATGGTCTAATTGGGCGTACCAGGCCAACGCAGGACCGGTAAGGCTATCTTGGAAGGTTTGTAGCATCAATTTATCAAACTTAGCATATTGCCCGATACGTCGTACGTACAACCTTATATGCATATTAGGACAGCCGATCCCATCGTACTTCTCAAACTCCAGTGCCTTAAATTTTTCAGGGAAGGCACCTTCCTCAAATTGGGGCAAACTTAGGATTGCAGTTTGATCAAAACCATCAAATGTTTTCATCTTTTCAAGCAACTTTCTCTCCATCTCTCTATTTTGAGCTTCTAGTTCTTTCTTTAGCTCAGCTGCATTGAACTCGTTTTGTGTGTCATCGTGATCGATGAGCTGTCCCTCAATTTTTTCCCTTTCTGTGCCCCTGAGGATTCTTCTGATGTTGTAGGGGTCTTAAGTTGAGCAAGAATTTATGTTAAAGTCTGCATTTGTTCAGTAACTCTAAGGAGAGTTTGTTCCATAGTATTGAGTCTTTGTTCAGTGGTCTGGTCTGTAGGGTTGTTCCCGGTGTTGGACATCTTAGCTCGAGATTTGGTATAAACAGGACTCCTAACTGGCTTGGGCGCTATTTTTCAAGTTTTTGATTTAAACTCGGATTTGCTAAACCTGAGGACTCACTTTATTAATATACTGAAAAAATACAATATACATATGCAGGGATGAAGATATGCTATCATACAGATGCAAATGGGGATAATGACCAATAGATTTAAAAACATTCATTGGAGTTGTATTGAAAAATAATGGTTTTTTGAACAAAACATTCATTACTACAAGCTAAAGACAAAACATAAATTTCTAATGGTTTTTAAAAACCTTGATTCCTAGAAACTGGATCTAAATCTCTAGACTATTTTCTAATGGTTTTCAGAAAAACCTTGATTCCTAAGAATTAATCCTAAATTTCTTAAACTAGTCTTCTTGTCTTGGTGGGGCAGACGATCCTCTCTTCCAGTGCTTGAATCTTTCTTCGAGCTGCCTTTAACTCCCTTCAGAAATGCAATCCTACTTCCAGCATCTTGCAGCGGTCAGTCATCTCTCGCTCTCTTTCTTGGAAGTCCCGATGACACACTTCCAAGCGAGCCGAAACTGCTTCCATGTAAGCAGCCGTCTCAGGTCAGGTTCAGACGGTGCTGGTTGAAGGATATCAGGAGCTTCATACTGGATATCCTTGTTCTTTTCATTTGGCTGCTATATACCACCTGGTTGCCCTATACTGAGTCTCCTTTTTTGGCTCAATTTCAAAAACTGGTTTGACCTCTCTATTTTCCTATGGCCCTGATCTGATTTACCTTGGATTCCTTTGCTGCCAAGGTCTTGGTTGGATCCAGATAGTCAATGGTGACTCTCCAACTCGGGCCTGACAGTGATGTCTTGCAGCATGCCATATTGTCTAATGACACTTGAGGGGTAATAACCAGTGCAGCCAGTGATTCCAATCAGGGCACCGCCAAGTACTCTTTGCAACTTAAGATGGCAACAGGGCTCTTGAACCAACGAGCTTGCCATATCATATCTTCAAGGATTGCAAGTATGCCCCATAGAGGTTCGTCATTTTCCATATGGACCCTTTCAGCAAAGGACTGGATGAGATCATAACTTGGGTGATGAGAGATCCATTAGCCAAATCCTTTCCATAGTACTTGGTGTGGCTGGCGAACCAGAACATTAGTAGGTGCATGCTTGCCTTGAACTTGCCTCGGCCTTTAGTCTTGATATGGTTCAAACTGCAAATTTGTTCGGCTAGAAAGGCAGGAACATAGGACTTGCTGGCTAAGTATTAAGAAACCAGCTCTATGACCCGGAAGTGAATGAACAAGTTGCCATTAGGGAAGAGGATGGTAGCGAAAGCAGCTACTATGAAGGCATTGACTCGGTTTTCTTCCCAAACTTCAAATGGCACACTAAAGGAGCTTCGGTTGCTTCTAAAGTAATCAGGAGTTCCGAACCAGTCCATTAGTGTGGTTAGCCGGATGCAATATTCATTGCAATTGTTTGTGGCATCAATTATTGCCCCTCTCTTGATTCCAAAGAATTCTGAAATAATGCGGATCTGGCTATGATTGAAGTTTGGTATATAGATACCTTCAGAAGTAGGTGGTGCTTGGAGCAATCTAGTATACTCCTCAATGGTGGGGCTAAGCACATGTCGACCCAAGCGGAAGGCAACCTCATCGGGCATAAGTGGGTGATGGCCCGGAACATAGTGAATGGAACATGGACCTTAGGCAAGCTGAGGATTGGGCCTAATCTGTCCTTGATGAATGATCGTTGGATAGGGCTGAAACTGACCATCCATCGGTCCAATAGGAGCATTGGGTCTTTGAAAGGTTCCACTCGGTTTTCTCTATTGAGGCGAGCCCATAAACTATCGCTATCGTTGGTTTCAAAACTTGAGGCCATCATTTTCTGAGAATTTATGCACACTTTATTAAAAGGATAAGCTAATATTTACAAAGATTCTATACCTACTCGCTAATCGAGATCAGACAAAACGTAGTTCTCTTGAAAAGAACTTTACTTTGTTGATCTATTTTAATTTTTGAATTATTTTCACTTTAAGTTCATTAATTTTTTTATTTTTTATGAAAACCATTTTTGATGATCCTATGATCTAATCACTTAATTTTTATTTTATAAAAATGTAATTTTTCTAAGCCTTTCTCTTTTTTTTTAAAATCATTTTATGAGAATTCATAGCTAATTTAATGTTACATGAAAATAATCTTGATTAAAAAAAAATCATTTCATTATTTATGTAAACTAAAGTATTTTTTCATTTTCCTGAAAATATTTTTGTCATTTTTTTATTTTTTTTTCGAAAAAATCCCTTTTTCTTTAAAAGAAAACTCACTTTTTTCTCTATTTTATCATTTTTATTTTTTATTTTTCCCAAATTTAATTACTATCATATATACATAAATAAAACACATCCAAAATTTATTATATTGTAAATACAACACACTAAAACTATATCACATGCATCATATGTGCATTTTTAATTAATCTACTTACATATACTTATTCATAAAATATTCAAAAATATCAAAAACTAATAAGGCATGAAAATTTACACTAAAAATATTTATTTTAATTTTTCTGGATTTTTCTGAATTTTTTCTTATTTTTCATGCATTTTTCTATTTTTTTTACTATTTTTTCGCAATTTAAATATATTAAATATATAATAAAATATACAGAACTCACATGAGCCGTTGGATTAAAGCGGATTTGATCTGAAGCGCAAGATCGGAAGACTCGATCTGGACCGTCTGATCTCGTTGATTTTGATCTGGAGCGTTGATCTGGATGTGAACCGTTAACCGTTGGCTGTTGACCATTGACCGTTGACTAGCGTGGGTAGACTTCGGATCTTCGGGTCGGATTTTCGGGTCGGATATTCTGGAGTCGGGTGAAGAAGACGACCATGGGATCTTCAAAGCGTTCATCGGCCGCTCCTAGTGGTGTTTATGTCTTCTAACATTGCGGCCCGACGTGTCTGATGGTGGAGCAGCTCCTGACATCGGTGGTTTCCTCCCAGAACCACCAGAGGTGGCGATTCGAAGTGGCGGTTCACGGCGACTGATCTTCAAAACTTGCAGACCTTCCTTCGATTTACTTCTGGGAATCCAAGAACACTCGATCACTCAAAACTACCCCTAAAAGCTTCCTATAACCTCTAATTGGATCGAGATTGATCCAAGGACTTCGAATTTCAGAATTTCTTTCCTAAATCCTAACTCTCGAATTTCTTTAATCTCACTGTTTCTGAGTGTGATTGCTCGAATTGATGTGTGCCTTTGATTCTCCTAGTGTTCCTATTTATAGTGTTGAAGATTGATTTTAGTTTCGAATCACATTTAATGATTTCCCAAAAATTTCGCAAAAATTGAATTCGTAAATTGGAATTCAATCCGTTCGAAACTGATAAAATTGACCACAATATCTTCGAATATTCCATCCTATCTCTGTTTAGGATCATTGGAATCATTCGAATTGCATTGATTTCACTCATCACAGCCACCATTGATGATTATGGAGTTTCCAAATTTTTGTGATTTTTCCCAATTTTCAATCGAAAATTTGGGGCTGTTCGATGCTGATTTTTCGCAAATCATCCTTACAGATTCATAGTATCCCATGCCGTCTATCCATTTCTATCTTCAATTTCGAAAAACAAGGAAGATTAATCGGCCAAATCCGATGCCAAAGTGAGTACATTGAACCGTTGTGTATGAGGAAGATGAAGCGCGTGTCCAATTAGAAGGTGACATGTGTCTCATTCTGGCAAAAATAAAAGGCAGCTCCTGCTGCCAAGGAGATTCGAACCCTGGTCTTGTGGCTGGTCTAGTCATATGGGTCAGTGATCTTAACCGTTAGGCCGTTGGCCTATGCCTGGTTAGGTACAGCAAAATTAATATTTAAGGCTCTTGAAAATTCTATTTTAATTAAACAAAATAATTTTTGAAAATTTGTTTAATTATTTTTATGAATAATTTATAAGAAAAATATGTATTATATCAAGCTCGAGTAATATTGATTTAATTAATAATTTATTTATTTATTTATTTATTTATCATTATTATTATTATTATTATTATTTGCTCATTTTTTATTATTTACTTACCTATTTCTTTTTTTTTTTGCATTTTTCTGCTAATTGTTGTGAGCTTGACGTAATACTAATTTTTATTATAAATTCGAGCCTTAAATTGAGCAAAAATTGGGTGTCTACAGTAGTAATTTATTATGATTTGTCATTCCTTTCAAGTGAATATCGAAATAGCAGCTTTACGTCTAAGGATGAGGGAATGAATAGTTTTTTATGTTGATGCTGTATTCTCGGAAGTATTTAAAAAAATAAAATATAAAAACAAATATGTACACATTCAAAGATTATGTTTCCTATGTAAAATGGAACACATTCATTGAATACGCCTCTAGTCGAGTAAATACAAAATATCATCAGGAAATACCATATATTTAGATTAATTATGAAAAAATATGGTATTTTCGTAAGAACCCTATCAGCATTCAATTGTTCATAAACTTATTCTTGGAGCAAACTATGATACATGTGGAAATAACACGTATCATATTTCATTCATGCTATAAAACAATGGTACTTAAACTTCATATTGCTATTAACAACCATAATTTTTTTTTTTTTTGTAAAGACATGAAATCACATCATAACTGTGGTTTAGTAATGGATTTTGTTTTTTTTTTTTTTTAAAACAATCTTTATTTTGGTAATTTTTTTCCAAACTACTCTAGACATATCCAACACTCGTTATCTTTAATATAAAAGAATTTTTAAAGGAAAATGGGCTAAACGACTTAAATGCCCTTACACTAATATGAAGTTTTGAAATTTTAAGGTATTTTAACAAGTCTGAATAATTACATTACTAACTCTCTATCTACAACCATTTCTCCCCATTTCCTTCCTATTGAAACAAATAATTTCCATTTATTTTCTTTCCTTTATCTTAAACACAGTGTCATCGATTCAATAATGTTCCTATTTTTAAATGTTATTACAAATGTGATATCTATTAATATGATATAAACACTATGATGGTTTTAAAAAGATTTTCAATGTTTCAAAAAAATATTAAGGTGCTTATTTTCCAAAAAATCATTGTTAATTAAAGGGGCAAATTGTTACGCAGCTTCCATTTGAAATATATATTAATAATTAGAGAGACATGTCTGAATTGTGCATATATTTAAAAATAATAATAAAATAGACCAATCTAGTTAAATAAAACAAACAGACAACACATCTGTGATGTGTGTGTAAATAAAATAACCCAACATATATAAATTAAATAGATATATTATTTTAACATGTTGAAAGAGGACAACATTAATTAGTCATAGAAATTAGGAAATTAATTACAAATCATAATTACAATTATATTTTCCACATGTTACTTCTCCATGTTGGGTAACTGTCATATATAAATATAGTATCATATGTTTAGATTTAGAACAATATATAAAAATACATAATTTTATGATTTTATGGACACCAAAAATATTTTATACTTACATGTTAAAAAAGGAAAAGACTATGTCTATCCAACCCCAATTTAATTCCATTCAAACCCTATTTAATTTCATGATTTCGGGGATATTAAAAATATTTTACGTAGAAGAGACTATATCTATTTAATCCCTATTTAATTCTATTCAAACCCTACTTAATTTCATGATTTCAAGGATATCAAAAATATTTTATGCCCATATGCTAAAAAAGGAAAAGACTATGTCTACTCAACCCTTATTTAATTATATTCAAACCCTATTTAATTTTTATGATTTTAAAGGATATGAAAAATATTTTTATGTCTATATGTTAAAAATATTATATTAAAAATATTTACATTAAAAATATTTACATTAAAAATATTTACATTAAAGACACCAAATGAGGTAGTTTTGCTTTAATATTATAGATATGAAGTTTGTGTAGGAAAATAATTTAAAAGTTGTTATTAGTAGTCTTCTTCAAGTGGAAGAAATGTTAACTATTTTAACAGAGTAAAGGGAATGTTATTTAAATGATAAAGAGTTATTTATCTTTTAACTATTTACCATTTCCTCAGCCATTTTGGTGGCTAATTAAGGACATATAAATAATTTTCTATTTTAGGTCATTACTGAAAATAATTGCTTGAATAAGGTTAAATAATTACCTTTATGCGGTGTCAATATTGTGATTTATACATAGGATATGCTAAGGTATATTTGTTATAGTGCAAATCACATTTACAAATTGTGACATAAATATTGAAGGTTGTATATCACTTATATTATCACACCCCGCCCCCGCAGGCGACGGCGATGCGATGCCAAGGCAGGCAAACCTACCACTGGCCCCCTAGTGGTAATGGCCGGCACCACCATTGCATCATGGTGACCCCAACCAACGCATGCCCCACAGGGTACCACGGACACTATAGGTATTGTTACCCTCAGGATGAGTTGAACCCAGTCTGCAGCCTCTAGGATTCGAACCCAAGACCTAAGGCTTTTGCCTGCCCCAAAGGCAGCACCTCTCACCAGTTGAGCTGGGTAACAATACCTATAGTGCCCGTGGTACCTTGCGGGGCATGCGTTGGTTGGGGTCACCA
This sequence comes from Combretum micranthum, assembly GCA_024138025.1. Lineage (NCBI taxonomy): Eukaryota > Viridiplantae > Streptophyta > Magnoliopsida > Myrtales > Combretaceae > Combretum > Combretum micranthum. Next base: position 12,341 of record JAMXBD010000863.1, on the reverse strand, counting down.
TGATGCAATGGTGGTGCCGGCCATTACCACTAGGGGGCTAATGGTGGGTTTGCTTACCCTGGCATCCCATCGCCGTCACCTGCGAGGGCGGGTGTGACATATATAAGTTGCGATATCCAAATGAGTATAAAAGAAAAGAGAGGAATAAAAAATGGAGATAAGAGTACTAAAAAAGACAGAGAGAAAAGAAGAGAAGAGATGGATGGAGATTTGCAGAGAAAAACAAAAAGAGAGAAAGTAAGAAAGGGGCAGACTGAAAAAAGAATGAAAAAGAGAGAAAGTGAGAACGTGATAGACGGACCAAAAGGGGAGGCAAATGAGAGAGGTCTATGAATAATCATTTTCAAAAAGGAAATATCATGTTTAAAAAATAACATCACGTTCCATTCACGTGATCAAAGGATGATAGTTAAGCATTAAATTATGGTTAATACCACAATGTAATACACCATTTTATAGATGTGATTTTACTATGGGATTTTGGTAATTAATTTTGTTAAACTTGTGTATTGATAATTTCTTTTTAAGTAATGGTAAACATGTATTGAACCCTAATGATAGATATTGACTCTTGCAAACTTTTTGGTCATTTTGGCGTATCTTGCTTCCAATGCATAAGCATTGAAACAGTTAATAGATTTACTTGGTTTGAATCATTTAGCTATCAATCCATCCTTAAAAGTTTGCAACGTTGCATAAAACTATTTAAAACCAATTGCCTTTGCTTGGAGAGATAATTCAACTAATAATTAATATCCAAGCATTGTTCGATCATGGAGCCCATTTCATCATTTATCTTCTATTTCTTAAAAAGTCATACTTTTAGTAGACATAGCCTCTCTAAAACTTCAAGGATCTTTTTTATTTGGAAGGGTAATGTTTAAGAAAATATAAATCATAATAGAATTATGCCCTTTCTTACTTATTTATTTTTTCTTAGTAAATAATTTCTCTATTGTTATATTTCCTTTAAAATTCCTATATGAAACTCTCTTATTCTAGTTATTAAGTATAATGAGAAATTTTGATGATAAAAATATTAATGTATTAACTAAAACTTGATAGTTATGTCTTAATTTGACTCGTGACTCGATCTAACCCGTCACTATCAAGTCCAACTAGTTGGCTTAGCCAAACCATGCAAGTCATGACTAGGTTGTTAGGTCAAGGTTGTGTCATCCATTCTAACTTGCCAAGCAAGCCTAGGTCAAGATTTTTTTATCATCAAAAAATAAAAAGCAAAAGGTTTCAAATCTGAAAAATAAAATAAAATTTCTGCATAGAAGGACATGAGAGTGTGAGAGAGAGAGAGAGAGAGAGAGAGAGAGAGATTTGATATTGAAGAATGAAGAAGTTACAAAGTAAGAAAAAAGATAGCAAGGAGAGAGAGATAGAGTGCATTTAGTAGTTTCATGTGATGTGTTGGCATGAAAAAAGGTATATAAATATGTATCTATATAGAGAGAGGGAAGAAGAAGAAGAGGTTAATGTGTTAGACATTTGTAGTCAAGGCATTTAATGGTCTAATGCCATTAAAACATTGTGAGTTAGCTGGTTCAACAGGTCATAAACCAACTTAATAGCCTGTTCACTTAAGAGGAATGGCTATTCATTATCTTCCTATCCTAGATAAAGTTGCTATTACGATGTTTAATATGGGGAATGATAATTCATAATGAATTACTATTACACAAAATAATGAATAACAATTTATGTCATTCATGTCATGTCACTATATACATGAATTGTAATTCATTGGTTTATTTTATTTTCATCTTTTATCTTTGCGATAAATACTTATGTCTTGAAAATATCACATATACAAATCAATGTAGTTATGCCCGAATCGGACCTGCTGGTTCAACTGATCCAATCATAAACTAGCCTCCAAGTCGGTTCAATCCTTGCCTAAAACCCATACTAACTCAGACTTTGTGCCATATTAGCAAACTAGCTAGTTGGACTGCCAAATTCGATAACCTGGGTGGACTCATACTACCAAAACTCTTAAATTTAAAGAGTGATTTATTGGACATAACTTGTTACTTAAGAGGCAACTTAACCTAAGGAAATGACTAGCTTATATGATTTATTTATTTAGTTATGCATTCTCACTATAGGTTTTCCTGCTTTTTCTATGTGGGACATGTTTTACTTGTGCACTACCACACCCTTAAATTTAAAGCATGATATAGATGTGAATTTCATGTGTTATGTCAAATTCTCAATGTGGGATATTTAATATTCCTAGTCTTTCACTTTCTTTTACAACATTATGTCATCATCTTCGATATTGAAGCATCGTTTGGATGAAATCCCTCCAAAAGAAGACCTTTCTTAATGGCTCAGAGTTATCCAAATTAGTCTCATATATGATTGTGTCTAATGCATGTTTTCTTTTAAACTTTGTATTTGTAAACCCTCTAATTTTGCATAACTCAAATATGATAATTACCAATGATATAGCATAGAATTTTGAAGAACTTTGAGAAAAAGTCTCAAAAATCACTTCCAGTTTTTCACAATTTAAGATATTAAAGTGTGAACAATTTGATTATAGTCAAGAGATTAGAATCCTTATGCAAGATGTAACTTCTATAACCTTCAACAATTGATGATCGATGATAAATCGATTGTCATAGACCTAAAAAAACTTTAAAAAGATATACAACACTACCTTTACACGAAGAAAAGTTTAAGGACTATAACCAAGAAGTCACAAGGATACGAGAAATTCTTTTAGGATGTCATATATACAAATTTATGATTAGAAGAAAATAAATCAAGTTGGTAGTATAACCCCTAAGATTTTTCTACCTTGAACTCAGTAATTAGAAAATAAATTATATACATATTAGATAATGATACAATGGTAGCGCTAGAAAGCTTCATATCAACACCAATCAGGATAAGTAAATCCTAGGATTCAGGTCTTAAATTTCTAAAATTCCAATCAAGTAGTAATTCCTTATTAATTGGATCCTTAAGCTAAAGTCTTAATTCAACTTACCAAATTCTACTCCTAAAAACTTCCTTACATATCTAAAAGTCTTAACCCATAGCATAAAAGCTCAAGCCCATTAACATAAACATAAGTTAATTATCTGGAAAGCTCATAACTCAAAAGCTTGATTCATGACATTAAAGCCCATCATAAGTCCAAAATCATTATCCTATAAACCTATAATTACATGACAAACCCATAATCAACTACACAAAAGCCCAAGCTCATAAGCCCATCATCTACCATATTATCATACACCTACATACATTAAATAAAAACCTAAAGTCTAGATATTTTTAAACAAGAGAAAAGACAAAAAGACCCTCCTAGAAAATCCTACTAAACCGATGTAAGCGTAATGTAAGCATGATGTAAGTATAAGACCATAATTGTTAGTATGCTCCATCACTCAATAACTTAAATCCTTGATTCTAGAGAACTCCATCAAAGGTGAAAAGACAAAAATAATCCTCCCTTAACTCTAGAGATTTTTACTTTTGTGAAAGGACTAAAATACCCCTAACCTATTTTAGCAAATGACCAAAATGCCCTTAACCTTAGAAATAATTATAAGACTTACATAATATATAAATCTCTTTAAAGGCACAATCTTAAGAATTTATCTTCAACCTAAGAGTGTCTTATGAATAATGCAAAAGCCTTATACTTAACTTAGGAGACATCGTTTCAAACTAATTAATAAATTTATACATGTATTCATTAATATCCACTGCAATATTAAGTTGTTTGTCTTATGTTCATTAGATAAATTACCACATGACAATTCTTTATGATTCTCTTCATAAAACTGTGTAAAAGCTCCCAAGTTGAAAGGAATTTATCAATCATCATACTTCTATCTATTTTATCATGAGTTAAGCTTATTTTATCCTTTCTATTGTAATTCTCAAGATTTTCGCCTCGAGTTTAGAAAAATAAAAATTAAACAACACATAATAGATAGCGATACCATGAGTATCTAAATGCTAAGAAATAAACTATAAGTATACATGGGCACATTTACAGTTTAAAACCTCGTTAGAAATTTTCTTACTTAATAAAAGATACTAAAGACAAGATTTCATCACATGAGTTTATAACTCATTAAATACTCATATATAGCTCTAGATTTCTAAGTGTAAAATGAAACAATTAATTTTTAAAGTATATTGGCTAGATAACAATAATTTAAACATGAATTGTTAGGGTTGGAAAATACGCGATGGGATAAAAAACAGATCAATATTTATAAATATAGAACCCAAATAAAAGTTCAAATTACACAAACATGAAAGTCAGAAAATTCCAATTTTGTAGAGCCTATAAGCCTAATTTGACCTATTGGGCCTAGAAACCTTAATTGTGAAGTTAAAACCCAAAAAATATTCAATCCCGTGGGCTTTAAATTTAAAATTTCAACTCAAAATTCATCTAAGAAAAAATGTGGAACCCTAGGTGTCACACCCCACCCCCTCAGGCGACGGCGATGTGATTCCAGGGCAGACAACCACCGCTGGCCCCCTAGTGGTAATGGCCGACACCACCATTGCATCATGGTGACCCCAACTAACGCATGCCCCATAGGGTACCACGGGCACTATAGGTATTGTTACCCTTAGGCAGAGTTGAACCCAGTCTGCAGACTCTAGGATTCGAACCTCAGACCTAAGGCTTTTGCCTGCCCAAAGGCAGCACCTCTTACCCATCTGAATTCAACTCTGCCTAAGGGTAATAATACCTATAGTGCCCGTGGTACCCTTTGGCATGCGTTGGTCGGGGTCACCATGATGCAATGGTGGTGTCGGCCATTACCACTAGAGGGCCAGTGATGGTTGTCTGCCCTGGCATCGCGGGCGACTGCGATGCGATGCCAGGGCAGACAACCATCGCTGGCCCTCTAGTGGTAATGGCCGACACCACCATTGCATCATGGTGACCCCGACCAACGCATGCCCAAAGGGTACCACGGGCACTATAGGTATTGTTACCCTCAGGATGGATTGACCCCAGTCTGCAGCTTCTATGGATCAAACCCATGACCTGAGGCTTTTGCCTGCCCCAAAGGCAGCACCTCTTACCAATTGAGCGAGGACGGTGAGATACGGGTATGGGTAGAATAGGAATTTGTTGTGATCTTGTTTGCTGGCCTAAATAAAATGAAGTAAAATGGTTTATCACACTAAAGTTAACAACTTGACTTAAATTTACTTTCTGCTTATACCTGTAAATGCATTAAACCGGATTATAGCATGATACCTACTTGATGATATGTTTTATCTTGTTAAGTATGCATGAAAATGGACTTAACTCAAATATGGCTAAGTTAAGTAGGCACAAATAACTTAGAAAAATACTAGGTCTTTTCCCCTCTTTACCTTGGAATAATTTGACTTAACAGTTGTTGTTGTGTTAGTGTTAGTCTAGAGGGATAGAGGATGTAGAGTACCCAGACGACAGGATAGAGAGGATACCCCACCTCCTCCTCCATCCCCACCTGTTGCTCTTCCTCAGGATGACCGGGCTCAGATGTTAGGTTTGATGAGGGACATGGTAGTGATCTTCCAGACCACACAACAGCAGATCCAGAATCAGCAGCAGTTGATGATGCAACAGCAGCAGCAGTTCGCTCAGATGTTTGCTCAGGTTCCTCAGGGTGAGCCAACTGCGGCTCAGAGACAGATACGCAGGGAGAGAGAGGTCAAGTGCCCTGAATTTGTGAAAATGGTTCCTAAGTTTTATGGTGATAAGACCGATCCGACCACCGCTGAGATATTTATTGAGGAGTTGGAGAAGTCCTTTGAAATTTGTGACATTCCGGATAATAAAAAGGTGAGTCTAGCCGTTTATCAGTTGAAAGAAGACGCCTATAACTGGTGGCGTGAGGCTAGAGGCAAGATTCAGGGGCTGCTTACATGGGAGAGATTTAAAGAGGCCTTTTTCTTAGAGTACTTCACAGCTTCTACTCGGGAGTAAATGATTTCAGACTGGCTTAGATTAAGGCAGGGCAGTAAGACAGTGGATGAGTACGAAGCTGAATTCAACTGACTGTTGCGGTTTGCTGGTGTTGGTTACAGGGAAGATGAGACCATGAAGATGCAGAAGTTTCAGGAGGGTCTGAATCCTGATTTGAGGATGGCTATTAAGAATTTTGAGTTGACCACCTTATCTACAGTCACTCATAAGGCTAAGGTTATTGAGCAGAACAAGAAAGATTGCAGTTCCCAATTGGACAGGCAGAATAAGTTTTTGGGCAAGAGGCCCTTTTCTTCTTCTTTTGCCCCCAGAGTTCAGGGGAAGGGTGCTAAGAGTTTTAAGAAGACTTCCGACTTTCAGAGTTCCAATAAGAAGCCTAAGTATGACAAGAAGCCTGATCAGGTGGAGAAGCCTTCTCAGAGATTTCCTGACCCCAGTGTGGGAGATGCTTTGGACCACACGATGTTTCAGCTTGTAAGTGGATACCAGGAGCTTGCTTCGCTTGTGGAAAGACAGGACATAAAGCCTCTGAGTGTAAGAACAAGGTTTTGAAGCCTATCTTTTGCATTACTTGTAAGCAGAGAGGTCATCATCAGTCGGAATGTAAGAGAGAACCTAAGGGTTATGGTAGTGGCAATGGATCAAGCTATGGGAAAGGAAAAGCAGTAGTGGGCTAGAGTGTTTTCCCTCCAGCATGAGGAGTTGCCTACCGTTGACACCCTTGCAGGTACTTTATTAGTTTCTGCATGTGATGCTTATTGCTTAGTAGATACGGGCCCTTTTATGTCACACCCGCCCCCCACTACCGAGGTTCTGGATGTGATGCCAGGGCAGACAACTGCTACAGGCCCCCTAGTGATAATGGCCGACATCAGCTCAACTGGTGAGAGGTGCTGCCTTTGGGGCAGGCAAAAGCCTCAGGTCTGGGGTTCGAATCCTAGAGGCTGCAGACTAGGTTCAACTCTGCCTAAGGGTAACAATACCTATAGTGCCCGTGGTACCCTGCGGAGCTGCGTTGGTTGGGGTCTCACCTGAGGGTGGATGTCGGCTATTATCACTAGGGGGCCTGTGGCAGTTGTCTGCCCTGGCATCACATCCAGAACCTCGGTAGTGGGGGGCGGGTGTGACATAAAAGGACTTATATAGTTTTTGAGATACTGTTTACTTTTGGGGTGCTTGTGTGCGCAAGATTATTGTTTTTTTTTTATTACTTCTTATTTCGATACTATGGTTTTATGAGTTATTTACTCTTGTGAGTAATCTTTTTGAAATTGGTATCAAATGTTTTATTTCCGCTGCAATTAAATATTTGTGAAAACTAATTAAAGATTTTTCGAAAACTAAAATATGTTAGAAACTCACCGTAGTTTGTAGGAGCCTTTCGTGAATTACACTTAGTGATTCGCGGGCGGGCTGTTGCACTCTATCTCGGGGCGTGACACTAGGCATAATTTAAAAGTTATTTTCTTGAGATAACTAATACCTCTACGTCCGTATTACTCAATAATCTATGATATATCTTATCTATTAGCCTTTTAATGAGCATAAGCTTTTCAAATGATGTCAACATGTGTTATTTCTTTCTTTAGAAGTCTTGAACCATCCATAACCCCAAGGGGAAGGAGAGAGGTGCCACTTACAAAGGCATGGGGCCTAAGAATCATTTTCATCATTAATGAAAGTGATGCCTTCTATAATACAAGATTTAGCTAAATCTGGCATTGGTGAATGAAAGTGACTTGTTACCAACTTGAGTCCTCCCTCATGACCCCTTATAAACCTTGGGTTTCATGCATGTGGGAGGAGAAGAAATGTCATATCATAATCTTACCTCAATCTTCTTCATTAAATACTGAAAATGAATCTTTAATCAATGTTGTCAGAACTGGACCGAGTATTGACCCGGACATGCTAAGGGGTTAAGGCCAAGGGATCGAACCAGGGTCAATGAAAAATAAAATTTTTAATTATATAAGTAGGCAATTATAGTTATAATATATAATTATATGTACACAATTATTGATTTTGTTATTAATATATAATAATTATTCTTAAAGCTAAATTGGTTAGGGAAAAGGAAAATAATATTAAAGTTAAAAAAATTGCCACTATGATCAAAATAATTCTAATTTTAAGCAAGTTGACCGTCTCAAGAGACGAGGATGAAACATAGGCTTACCTCATCTCTTGAAGAGACAAGGTTGGCGGGCAACTTCCTCATTTCGAACAGATACCTCTCACAAAAAAACCCCTAAATTAGAAAATTAGAAACTCTAACCTTAATTTCCTCAATTTCACAACTGATTTTCACAAAATAGGCATTATCTTGAATAGGTTCGATTACCAGCGTTGTAGAAGTCATCATTTCACAAAATAGTAAAGCAATTCGTGCGAAAAATCCATAAATTTTCTGTACCGAACTACATAACCAAGTGCATCAAATTTTCGCTTAATTTTTCATTATCATTGATGTTGCATTGTTAAATATTAGGTTCTATATATGTTGTTGTATTTTGTTTTTCAAATGGTGCAGTACATTGTGTGTTAGATGGGTGTTGTGCGTATGTTAGATGAGTTATCTTGTGGAGTGGTAATGTGATTTCCATGCTTATTGTATGTATTGTTGATGTTGCCTTGTAGACAGTGTGTGATGTAATTAGGATGATACTATATAGTTCTAGAATTTAGGAACAAATTATGCAATCATATATTATTATACATCAATACCTTGATCATATTTACTATTATAAGACTGGGGTGGATATAATGCATTAGCAAATATGTTAAATATCATAAGAGTGCAATTCATAAGTCATGATGCAGATTTCATGCATTCAAGTTAAGATGACAGGTAGGTGAGGAAATGAATAAGGCCAAGTTTGTAATATATGCTCATAACAATATTGTGGAGAGGGAATGATGGTTTTGGTTATGATAAGCGGCTAATTGATGTGGTTAGTTGGTAGGAACTCAATATATAAGCAAATATTTGGCATCATATGCGATAGACTTAAGGTAAATAGGTTACACATCGGTTAAGCTGTATCATAGGATAGCAATTGGAGATAAGAACGCTACGTTGTGTTATTCTAGTGACTGATGATGATGTTGCACATGAGATGTTGGTATACACAAAAGGTTTAGTGGCTATATATGTTCAGATGTTTGAAAATGATTGCCACAGGCACCTGGGAAATGGGTGTTATGGAAATATTGTAGCCAACAGTTGGTAGACTCGAACTCCACTCCAATTCAGACAATAGCTAGCACACAGGTGCAGATGGGTAACTTTGAAATGAGTGAACCTGATTGAACATGCGGTCATGATACTGATGTGATGCAAGAATCCTTGACAAGTGAATTTAATCATGACTATGACGATGATAGAAATGATAATGTCGAAGCTTTCCCCAACAAGATACTGCTATCGAGGTACAACCTAATAGAAATGACTGATATAGTTTCATGGCTCCTACAGACGTTGATGCAGTAGAGAGTTTAGTGCTAGTACCCTTTTTCACTACTGATGTTGTGGTGATTATGCTATATTTGATGATAAGCATGAAATGGGTGCTGGAAATTGGAGTTTTAGTGATGAATTCAAGATTGGGATGCAGTTTGAGATAAAAGATCTCTCATACGAGCAGTTAAAATGTGGCACATATCAAATAATTACAATTTCAAGGTGGTGGACTGAACCCAAGGTCATGGACAGTTAAATTATTGATGTCCATAACAGAGATTGTAACTTGAGACTTAGAGACAATTACAAGAAATATAGTGGGTGGTTTCACATCAGTAAATATGAAAGAGCCTACACCTACTTAGATAAAATCACTGGGTAATATCACTCTCAGTTGGACTCCACCAGTATGTCCAAGTGCATTATATTGGAGATTTGTAATGCTTCAGTATGAGGGTAAAGGACCTCCAATTGACTATCTTAAAAGAGTATGGGTATAATGTTCATATGAAGAGAACTCGTGAGGCGAAGCGAAAAGCCATTAAACAGGTGTATGGAAGTTAGGAAGATTCCTACGTTGAGCTCCCTCATATACTTAATGTGATGATAGAGGCAATTTTAAGAACAAAGGTTGAGTGGAGAACTATTGATTCAGATACCACAAGACACGTTTTCCTTGACAAACTCTTTTGGGCATTTGCTCCTTACATTAAAGTGTTTCAATATTGCAGGTATGTTTTGGATACATATTTGAATTTACTTATAAAAGCTTCATATTGGTGAACTAATTTATATCTGTTGATTCATTAAACTCGTGATCGCAATTAATGGTACCTTATTATATGACAAATATAAGCATAAACTGCTTATCGCAGTGGCAGTTGATGGGGCAAATCAATCGTTCCACTGTCATATACTCTTGTCAATGAGGAGAAAGAGGACACGTGAAGTTAGTTCCTCACAAAATTGCTGGACCACGTTATTAAAGATCGCTCTAACATTTGCTTGCTATCTGACCGCATGCTGGTATAAAGAGTGCAATTGAAGATAAGAATGCTATGTAGCCTAAAGGTTGGCCTTGGTGCTGGTGTATCCGACATGTTGCCAGCAACTTCAACTTGAAGGCGAAGAATAAAGAATGTAAGGAGTTAATGAAAAGAGCGGCATACCAAACCTATATAAGAAAGTTCCATGGTTACTTTAATGTAGTAAATCAAAGTAGTCATGGACATCGTGATATTTTCGTGAGTTGCCTCGATGTATGGACTTTATCTTACAATAAGGCGTAAGGTTTGGAATTGGTATACAACTAACATGGCTGAAAGTTATAATTCTATTCTAAAAGATGCTCGATGCTTACCGATGGCAACATTAGTAAAAAAAACTTTTTATAATTGCAACTCAATCTTCAATAGGCAAAGGCAAGGGGAGTGAAGCAATGATTTGGGTAAGGTGTTAATAGCTTATGCTTCAAGAAGCAAGTTGAGAGGTGAAACAATGTGTCAAGTGCTCATCCAACATGTTTCGACCATCTAGCACATATTTTGATGTTCTAACTGTATCGCATCCTATAATGTATGGCCAAAAGAGAGATCACATGCATAAAGCCGAGTTGAGATCAAGCAGATGTATATGTAACAAGTGAAACCTATAACTTTTCATGCTCACATACAATGGCAGTGATGGATACTCTGCACGTAGAATGCATTACTCAAGCGAGGCAGTGGTACAAGTAGGAAAATCAGCTAAGAGTATATGGGCATTCATTCATACCCACAACAGATAAGGCAAATTGGACTCGTTTCGACATGCCAACATGGCATCCCATCCTGGGACTTATTAGAAAAAGAGGTTGGCCTAAGAAAAAACGTCTCCATAATGAGATGGACATTTGAGAGGGCCCATGAGGTTACTCATGCAATTTGTGTGGGTAGACAGGGCATAGCATTAGAAGTTATCCTACCAGATGGACGGCTATTAGGGGCGTTACAAACCTTGAGTCATAGTGGTATTGTATTGTTCGTGTGATTTATTTTAATGCACTTTTGTGGCATACTTTATATGTTGTTTGCCTCATTTTGTATATATGCCTTTGCTGACAATATTCACTACTTTCTATCTTACAAATGGATTTGGGTCCGCTCGATGACTCCCTATATACAAAGCAGCCTGTTCATAGATCGAATTTGGCATGGGATGGACAGCTATGATCTTTTGCTCACCCCATTACTTAGATCTTTTACAGAATGTTTATGGAACTATTTTTTCAACTGTAAGAGCACGTTATATTACATTATTACCGGAGAGAGGTGGGGCTTAAGCGATGGATGGCATGCCTACACTTTTAGACGAGCGACTTGTTCCATTCTTGTTATATACTAATTTCATAGGTGTTGCACGTGTACCGTTTATTCAGTGGGATTAGCACCTAATTACTGCTTTAGTTGAGAGGTGGCGTCCTAAGATCCATGCCTTTCACATGCTGACAGGGGAGTAGACCATGACATTACAGGATGTTGCAATGCTCACTGGCCTCCCCATCGATGGGCAAGTAGTTACTGGCATGGCTCGGATGTATTGGTCAGGGTTGTGCCATCGGCTATTAGGAGTTAGCACCGCCGCTAGCATAGATATTAATGGAGGTTACTTGAAGATGTCCTGGTTGGATGCATACTTCAGAGTTCTACTTGATCATGTGGACGATACCATGATTCGATGCCATGCTAGGGCATACATTTTATTGCTACTGGGGTTTTATTATCGGGACAAATGTGTAACCGATTCGTGTTATGTACCTACAGCTGCTTGAGGACTTTGATAGATAGAGCAGGCCAGTATGTATTGGAGCAGCTTGGTTAGCATGGCTATACATGTAACTATGCATGGCTTTCCACATAGACA